>CM021110.1:327906612-328095064 GCA_007115665.2 Sequoiadendron giganteum
TACAAAGAACATGCAAGTTCACTTCCCATTGCAAAGATCCCCTAAGGTTACGAGACTAAGATTAAATAGAACCTCAACAAAAAACATGAACTTAAACCATGACATTCATTTACTTAATAATCTAAACACATACATTCCAAAAGATAGTTTACATCAAGCATAAAGATAACTTCCCATTTCATAATCCATGATTAAATATTACAATTACAACTCTCATTCTCAAAATGAGGCAAGTCCAATAAACATGATTACATATTACAACTTTCCACCTTGATTACAAAGAGGGGTACAATAATACAAGATCAACTGAAAAGAAATAAAGCAAGAACTGATACTGAAACCAACGAGCTCTCCAACTGGAAGTCTCATCTACATGAACATGAAGAAAACCCTACGGATTTAGGTGCACGCCACCCAACCAAGTGGAACCCAAAGGCCCACCCCCCGTGCTAGGAGATAGTAACAAGGAATCCTATCCAAGACCAACACCTCTAAACACAGGCTAAATCATCACTCAACCAAACTGACACATCCAATCACATGTGCCACACAAGCACATCACAATTACAACTCAAGTACCACATAAGTACAACTCAAGAGCATCACGAGTACCACACAAGTACAACTATACATGGTCACATTGCTTCCAGAAATAAATAAGATCAAGTATGTTAAGAGAACCATACACATAATAATCAAATACCAACTATGGTCACATCAGGTATGTTAAGGAAACCATACCCAAAAGATCGAATACCAACTATTGTCCTAGACAGAGTGTCATCACACAGCTCGTCATGGGTTGTCCTTTCGGATTCTTCCTAGGCTCCCACCCCCACTAAGGGTTATCCTGGTTGCCTCTACCGAATCCCGGCCCCCATACTCACTCATGCGGAATCAAATACCTTTCGTATAGACAAGATAGATTACCTTTCCATTCCAGGCCTTCCCACTCATCCCATGTCTACACGAGCCCTTGTGTCTATGAGTGAGACATAACTATCTTGATTAGTGAGAAGTATTGCCTAATCTTCTAAGTTTTGTTTTAGTTATCACTTGATTAAACCACCTCCGAAGGTTACCCAGTTTACCTCTTCCGGGCTCTAGCCCCTACGAAAGCCACTCTTCTACTTGACAACACACATACCATCCAAACTCCAAGGGGTAACAAAGTGCAAACAAACAAGATATCATGACCACTCCTTTCTCAGGAGGCAACATAAGATAAAACCCTCTCCAAACACTAGAGGTAATAGTAGTAACAAACCACTCCTTACAAGGAGGCACAAATCACATAATCCATTCCTAATTCAAGGAGGTACAAAACTATCGTGTTAAAGAAGCGGGCAAATAGCTGACGTCATAAGAAACGACAAGCATTCAAATCACAATTCAGATCTAATATTTGGATTTCATAAATCCATCTTCAATCAATAGGTAACATTGACAAAATCAAAGGCACGATAACAGGGTTAACTCAAATAATTATAAAAACCCTTTTTTCCCCAATCAAAAATATAAGGGAAAGATAACAACAATAGGCAAAGGCAAGGAAATATGCTAATTTCGGATATCTTAAATCCATTTCCCTATTTAATGCATCTCACAGAAATTAAAATAATATCATTCTAAATTTTCCACTACAACTAATGAATTCCTTCATTAAAATAATTACCTTTTAATTTTACAAGGAAAGGATAAATTCAAACATCTTAATACAAGATATTCAATTTGCATTTAAATCATAATATACTTATGCAAGAAAATATTTCTTTTAGTTACACAACTAACACATCAAGATTCTACAATTTATTTAAATTCCTCTATTTCATTTAATTTCCTAGTATTCTTCAATCAACATAACATATTACAAATTAATTAAAAATACTATTGTTTAAATCTTCTACAACAATATTTATTATATTAAGATATATATTTTCACAAAATATAAATATATTTAGATATATATATATATACATAAAACATACACATAATTACATATCACATAGATAATTATATATATATTTCATATATATAAATATTCAATATATATACAATATTTTATACAAAATCGAATTAAATCAATCATCACAGTTACCAAGGGTCCTTTTAGAAACTTACAAATTTCATTAATGGCTGATGGACTGTACTCGTACCGGTGGACTTTATTGGTACCGGTGGACTTAATAGTACCAATGACCTCCATAAGCACTGGTGGACTGTACTTATGTACAACTAGCCAATGGTAGTTGGGGAGGCCGCACTCCCCATGGATAGTGCGTCCCCCCCCATACGGTGGGAGCACTACCCATGGCAAGTGCGTCCTTCCCTTGGGAAGTGTGGGTGGTGGGGGTACTTCCATCCCCACCAACCACAGTGACAATAAAACTATTTTTTATATATTTTTATTTTATATTTATTTCTTTTTAAAAGAAAAGGACACAGAAACCAAAATTTTCACCATTGGTCTATGCAATAAATTCGACGGCGAGTTTTTCCCAAAAATAAATAAAATAATTAATCAACATTACAAAACTATATATATAACTATATATTATATGTATGCATATTTACCAAAAATATAATACATACAATAATAACTATATATAAATTTACACAAAATCGCTGACTCGTAAAATTAACAAAATTAATCAAAAATAACTAGTCACAAGAAAATTAATTAAATTTTTCCTGAATAATTTTCTACTTTCACATATATTTAAAAAACTGATTTTATCAAGATCATACCCTTAAATTCTTAATAATTCAAAAATAAGAAAACTAAAGGGGATCTAATTTTCTCCATTACCAATTTTCTAGAGAGGGTTTGTTTTCAAAACCAGATCTGATTGTTTTCTAAAAAAATTAAAATTTAAAATTTCTTCAACAATCTAAATGTTTGAAGCACAATCTAAGGTTTAAATTTAAACAATGTATCTACAATTTCCTCATTTACTGAATTAAATCCTACAGTGAATTTAAACAATCTTCCCCAATTTTAGATTAATTTAAAACTAGATTCAATTAAAAAATCCTAATTCACAATTAATTTCTACAACAAATTCTTAAACAATTAAATTGAATTGAACAAAACAAGAACTAGAAAACACATATAGAAAAACCTAGAATTCGAAGCTACAAAAGAAGATGAATTTTTGATGCAAGCCTCCTCCAAAGATTTCCTAAATTTTCTTCAAACGTGCAACAAATCCAATCCAAAAGCTGCTTCAACCCTTCTTTGAGCAAATTTTCAAAAAATCCTTCATTGCTTGAATTCTCCACCCAAAAACTTCTCTTCTCAAAAACCTCCTCTTGCATGAATGAATTTTCAATCCATAAAATCCTCTCTTAATTAAACATGCAATCCTATTTCAATCAAAAATATCTTAGACAACCAAATCTAATCCTTTGCATGCAATATTGACAATTACAATATTAACCTAATTCCATTTTCGAAAACACACTTTGAATTTAAATTGCAATTTCAATTACTTTCAATTTCTTTTGATTTAATTTAATTTAATTTAATCCAATAAACTTAATTAATTAATTTTAATTATCTAATAACTAAATTCAACCCTTTTGAGATTAAATTTAATTAATTAAATAAATTAAAATTTAACTAAATTAAATTTTATTATCAACTTTAAATATAACAACAAGGCATAATTTTCATTTAATATTAAAATAATCACTACTTTTAACCAATGCAATATTTCTAAAAATTGATTTAATAATACGCATCAAACAAAATCAAATAACATTAAATAAGATAAAACATGATTCAATAAACAAGAGTGATGACACACTAAGGCTAGGGCATAGACTTGACATATGTTACCTAGCTACTATCTCTCGTTCCATTTAACCTTTGGATCAACATGCTGAAACCTGTGAAACCAGCTAGAGTCGATGTCATGTACCTGTAACCTGAAACCAAGTCAACAACATCATACAGTATATCCAGCATATAATACACACCGTGAAGAATAAATCACGGATTCACAAGGTGCTCGCAAGCGAGTGATGTGAAACCGTCCTCTTCACCAATACAATTATCAAAGACTGACATTAACATCATAACCAATAATCTCATAATAAAATCTCATGTTAACTCTACTAACATCATTAAACCATTATAGCATGTGAAACAATAATCAGATAAACCACATTACATCACATAAAATAGTTGTCGCTCAATAGTAGTGATCAAAACATCATAACAAAATGTATCCAGTATCAAAGTAGCTGCAACAAAACATAGCATAAAGAAAACCAAACAAGAAGCAAAACGGAGGGGTATTACACATGACATGACAACCCACATAAGATAAGATCCCCATCTGGAAGGCTTAATAAACTTAATAACTCCTTTCCCCAAAACAAGAACACGAAGAAAAGTTCACTGAAGGCAATTGAAGGAACTACCTTTGGGTATTCTAAATCAATTTCCTCACTTCATTTAGTAATTTATTGCATTAAATAAACTGATTTAAAATACATATTTTTTAGACATGGGAGAAAATAAAAAAAACATAATACTTAATTTCCCACTTGCATTTAAATAATAATAAAATAACCGATTGATTCCACTAACCAAAATACAATGATGTAAAATAATTATCGTTTCCTTATTTCAACATAACCAAATAAAATAATTAACTTGCCTTAAAAGAAAAAAATATTATTTCGAATCAAATCTATTTCTCAGACAAATATCATACTTTAAAATTAACCAACATTACTTACTTCGTTTCTTCAATTAAACTTAATTCATGCCATTAGACAATCAATAATTTTCTATACATATTTAATTTAAACCCACCACTCTAAATATACAAATGTTATCTAAATATAATATATATATATATATATATATATATATATATAATATTTTAATATTATAAAATAATATTTTAATATTATAAAAATAATATATAAAATATTGATATTTATACATATATCTGGGTATGTGTAGGATCATGATGGGCCAAAAACTAGCGATATGTAAGCCATATGATGGTCCATGTGGTTGACAACTTTTTTTTACCCAAAATTGATGAAATGAAAAGGGTTTTTAGAGGAGATTCTCAGCTTTCCACCAATATAAATTATGCTTTAATTTGAATTTATTAAATAATTATTATTCATTTTTTATTAGAATTACAAATAAAGTCCTGATTGATAGGCTGATTGAAAAACATCTATAACTTTCAAATGGCATCACATTTTTTGAATCTGAAACATGTGTCACATTCTATGCTTTACATACTATAGGATTAAAAAATAAAAAATTGAATTTCATGAATTTTTTACCAAGTTAAGGTGGTTAGACAAACGAGCTTTTATATTTTTTAAAATTTGTAATAAAAAATTCATAATTAATTATTTACTTAAAAAAAAAATATTAAAAAAATATGCATCACATGGGTACATGAGTCCTCTACTTATATCTAAAATCTTATAAAAAAATATTATCATTTTATTGTGGTAAGGGTGGTCAGACAGACACCTACTTCTTATTTTTACCCTGAAATTTAAATACTACTGCATTGAAATTTTAAATTTTCACCAAATAGATTTAAAAAAAAATAAAGGTCTAGTATTTTAGAAACTACATTCAATTTTATACAGATTCTATTTTTTACATTTTTTTGAAATAATATAAATAACTTATTCAAATTTTTACGTCAAGTTGTCTAACTTTGATTTTTTGTCTTTTTATTGCCACTTAAGGGCCTGTTTTTTCCATGATGATCCTGCACATACCCATTTATTTTTATTTAATATTTTGAGCAAACCCCACTGATGCCTCAGGATGCGTGTGCACCCTAATCCTTATGGGCGGCTGGCGTTTCCATGGCTGCACGGATGGAGAGGGCGGAGGCAGAGTTTATAGGGGGGCGGCTTACAAGCCGACCCCAACAGTGACGACTGTGCCAAGCACAGTCATCCACCCTTGCGCGTGGCACGACTGTGCTTAGCACAACCGACCACCGACGGTGGCGGCGGCTGTGTAAGCGTTGACCACGGAGGTCTATGGGGGCCGCATTGGATGCGACTCCCCCAACTCACCTCCCATTGGAGGTGTGGTGGGGGTGAGCCCCCAGGCCCCCCACAAAAACAAATTTTTATTTATTTTAAAAAAAAATTCCCCAAAACTTGTGGATTTCTTTAATCCAAAAATTCTTTTTTTTTTTTAAAAAACAGGGTTCCATATTTTTGAAAAAAAACATAGCATGAGCCCAATTCAAACATATATAATATATATATACATCTCATATATATATATATATACACACACACTTATATATATGTAAATATTTACATATCCACATAAGATATTTGCAAGATTAATTGAGGAATAAAATTGAAAAACAATTCCCTGCCAAGAACATAAAATTTCTTTGAGAATTTCCATTTCCAAACCGAAGGTTTTAACACCAGATTTAACATGGGTTTTCTATTTTGTTTTTACATAATTCATTTGAGTTTCCAAGCAATGAGTTTTGCAAACAACAATTTCAAAACATGAATCTTTTCAAATTCAATAAACAATTAAATAATATGAACCTGGTATGCAAGAATTTGGAGGAGATGTAGGTGGTGCCAAGTTCCTTGCTTGGATTCCCTCTTTAGATCAGCCATTTTTACAACTTCAATTCAAAAAACCACCAAAACATGCGACAATACTTCCTCTCCTCTATTTACAATTTTCTAAAATTCTATGATCCAAAATTGTGAAGCCAAATTCAAACATAATGATAAAAACCTAAAAATCTTACAACTACCCTCGTAAATTCTTCAAAATAGAAAATGAAAAATATCTCATTTTTTCAATTCTTCAATTCCAAATTTCTCAAATTGACTTTTATGCATTTTCTTTATTTTTAATTTCAACATATATAACAATAACTTCAACATAAATAAATTAAATTCTTTCAACATCATAAATTTAATTAATTAATAAATAGATTTAATCAACGATTAAATTATTTACTAATTAAATTAAATTAATAATAAAATAAATTACATTTCAACATAAAAACCAATTTAATTTAATTAATAACTTAAATACAAAAAGACCATTTAATTACCTTTTTCTAACTTGAAATTAAATAACGAAGAGAGGGAACAATAATCAAAGCAACACAACCCGACTAACACCTGATGACATACTAGGACTAGGGTGATGACTTGGCACAAAATCCTAGCTACTACCTCCCAATCGAATACTGTTGGGCATTGGACATGCTCAACCCTGTGAAACTAGGTGGAGTTGATGTCTTGTACCTGTCAACCTGCGAACAAAGAGTATATCCACATGCAATATATGTCATCATCAAAACACATCGTGAAGAGGAAATCTCGGGATCGCAGGGCACTCACAAGCGAGTGATGCAATCTCATCCCCTTCACCAATGTAGTATTACTAACTAATGAATCTAACATCATTCATATGATCAAAATCATAAACATCATTAATCCAATTATCCACTATGCTAATCCAAATCATGACATAATGATAACATCAGGAAAAATACACCATCACACCAAAATATAACATTCGCATCACTTTACAGATAGCGATCAAATAAAAACTAAGTTCTAAGTCAAAGCACTTAACAGAAAATAAGGCATAACCAACAGAACACTGTTCGATCAAAAGAGCAAAATGGAGTGGTCTTACAGATCAAGAGACCCTAAACAATAACCTAAAAGGGAAACCCTAGTGTGCACACTTAATAATTAATTATTAATGTGACTAAGTTTAGCTTAAGTAACTATAGTGATAATTGAATTAATTAATTAACCAATATGATTAAATTAATTAATTGGAATAACTTATTACTGTAATATTTTGTGATAGGTGTATTAATTCATAACCTTCTAATATTTGCTATAACTTTTCTAATTCTATCAAATTAAGGTTTTTAACTAATGAATCGTGGGTTTACAGTGCATAATTACATTCGTTTTATATTTTACATTTATCTCCTAAAGAGCATTTCAAGATGATTTACCTCATCCTCACTTGGAAGGAAAACAACAAGATCTCCATTAAAGTTGACTCACCTAGGGGTTGAAAGTCAATCTTCTCTTAGGGGATATATTTTCCTAATGAAATGAGGAAAATAGGTGCATTACCCCATTCAAAACCTACCTCCCACATTCCCATTCATTTCAAAATAAGAAGAAAGAAGGTAGATTCACTCTTATCCAAAATAATAACTTTATAAAATATTCTCATACTAGGTATTCTCAATATTTCAATGGTAATTATTGTTCATGAACTATGATTGGTCATAAGGCTATTGGATGTAGAATAAATATGACTAAAAATTCATTTAGACCTCGAAGGTACAATTCTATGAACTCACAATCATTTCAAGGAAATTATTTTTCTTACAATAAATTTGAGCATAAGGTTGTTGATTCTAGAAAGAGAAGAAATGAAAAATCTAGTAGAAGATCCTTTTTTCCCCAAAGATACAATTTTCTATTTCATTTCATGGATATTTTATGCATGCAATGATTTTGGTCACAAGGCTGCAAAGTGTAAAACTAAGGTGAAGAGGAACAACTTTCTTACACAACACAACATAGTATGTTATAAATGCAATAACGTTAGGCAAATAGAAAAGGTTTGTAGAAGTGGTTATGTTCACAGCCAAATGTTAAAAACTAAAAAAGGATGAAACCCTAGATCAATAAAATAAGGGTAACGAAAAGGTTTGAAAGGAAAAGCATGTTCAAAAAAATGATAAGAAGGATAATATTGTGCTTATGCATTCTTTACAAGGTCCTAGAAAAAATGATATAGAGCATTATGTCAGGGGGAGTTTTCATTTAGAAATCCCTTTTTTCCCCAAATAGGTTTAATTCCTTTGGTGTGAAGAACTATTGAGAAAGAATGAATCTTTTGATAGAAGTTTTGAAGTAAATGAATGGTTTCCAAATGTGTGTCATGCTTCATTTCATCCTTGTGTTTATGTAGAGAATTCTAGCTTATTGTTTACGTTAAAAGGTATAATGTATTTATGTCAAAATTTCAGGGACTTTTGAAAAGACTTTTATTTAGTTTTGGGATCATTTTCTATCATTCAAATGATATCAATTTTGTGCATGAGTGATGGAAGTGAAGAAGGTTCTTAGTGAGTTGCATGCAAACCCTAATGACAATATTCACATATATTTCTTTGATTTTCTTGTAAAACCCTAATATTTATATAGTTCTATCATGGCTACACAAATTTTCATGAATGTTGTTGAGATGGAAAGCCCAAAGTTCAAGGAAAAAATCCATACATATATACTATGACAAAAAAAGATGGAGCGTTTTCTCGTGTTCCAATAAATATGATACATTCTAAAGATGTTTGCATCTACATTCACTCTCAGTTGAGTGAGTACAATCATCTAGATTTACAAGAGTTTAGATAAAATCATCTCTTGGGTGATTATTTTCAACTCAAACTAGAGTTTTTGAATGTGGAAGCAAAAGTTTTAGATGTGTGGAAGGTTTTCCCCAACTTTTTCCTTAAATATGAATGGGTGTAAATTTCCCTGAGTGGATTTATCAACCCCACCTAATCACAAATAAATCTATCAAGGTTGTGATAGGATTGTGCTCCATTGGACATGTGCAAACATTTAACGTTGTAAATAATGAAGAATTTATGAAGCTTACAAGAGCTAATTCAATAAAATAACCCTAGCTATGGATACTATCTCTAACTTAGGGGTCTGGTATGCCACGATGGGTATTACATATAGGTAAAAGTAAAAAGTTGTGTCACACTTTTATAAAGGAAATGACCAACAATGATCTAACTTTTAAATTTGAATCACTAAAAAGTGATATATATGTTTTGAATTTTGAAATGATATGAACTAATAAAATATTTATTTTTTAGTATATTTTGTATTTGTCTTTTTTTGAAAAAATTAAAAAATTATTTGAATATAGTTTTTTTATAAATTAACACTATAATTTAGCTGCTCATAAAATACTGAAAAATGAAGTTACATGAGATGACAACCTTTATATAGTAAATTTTATTTGTTTTCCTTCAATTTTTTTGTGTGTGTTTATAACTTGAATCTTTTGGGCATGGATATTTTTTTTTCTAATTTTGATAAATATATATTTTTAAATAAATATTAAAATGTGCTCAAATTAAAACTTAGTTGTTTCCAGTCGACGTCAACTTCTTATAAATTATTTATATAAAATAGAAAAAGATTATACGGGATCTTGATATAGATTCTTATATCTAGGGCATCATATTTTTTTCAATTTTTTTTAATAAGTCTTACTATTTTTCCTTGGCATGGTAATCAACGTATTGTTTTTTTATGATAACCTACATTTAATAAAAATTAAAAGGAAAATATAAATAATAATTAAACTATTAATTTTTAGTTTTTTTGAAAACTAAACTTATGGATCTACAAAAGGGTATTTTTATATATATTTTTATTTATTTTATGCAAGTAGAAGTTGTTGAAACATCAAGTCTTTCAAATAATTTTAATTATTTGGTAAATTGGACTCAAAGTGATGCTAAATATGCATTTAACCAAAAAAAATTGTTTGAAAATTTGTGGACATATATAACTTAGCTAGAATGAATCTTACAAGATCATATGTTTGACAAAATTTAATTTATAGTTAAAATTACTTAAATTCACCTATGCTGATGAGTTGGCCAAAAGTGTGAGAGCTTTGTGTTGATATCCATACAAGGTTTACTACAAAAACACGGAGGGATATTCTACCACCACTGACATCTATTCTATTCATAATATGGTGAAGGAAGGAAAGGATTTTGATCTTTTTGAGCTCTTGCAGTAGCAATAGTTGGAGAATTTGTAGAGAACAAAGGATTCATGATACAATTCTCAATATGGTACTTTGATTATTTTACTTATGTTCTATTTCATGAGAGAAATTCCTAATTTGAAGAATGTGGTCTAGAGAAAGGATATTTCTATTGGACAAAAAATTAGGGATCACATGAATAGCTTTTTGGATACCAAACAATGTGACATAATGTTTTAAGGTTTATTCAAAACATTTTAAAATGGCATGTATAAGAGTGATAGGATA
This sequence comes from Sequoiadendron giganteum, assembly GCA_007115665.2. Lineage (NCBI taxonomy): Eukaryota > Viridiplantae > Streptophyta > Pinopsida > Cupressales > Cupressaceae > Sequoiadendron > Sequoiadendron giganteum. The sequence goes on from CM021110.1 coordinate 327,917,726, forward strand.
CATTCATAAGTTGTTGAGAATTTTAAGAATGAAATTAATTTTATGGTGAATAAAAAATTTTATTATATGGAGTTAGTTGAACCAAGAACTTCATGGATAAAATTTTTTCGCTATGAGTTCTCTGAGCCTAACTAGATTGCATTTGCTGATATTTTTCTCAACAAACCTAGGGATCCCACTATTGAATGATTTGGTACATATGATGAAATAACGAGCAAGAAATTCAAGAAGAAGGTAGAAGAAAAGGTAGAGAATATTTCAAATGTGGGGAGGATAATTTCTAAATTTAAAAAGATTTTTAGCACTCCTGAGGGTCTTGCAGAAGAATCACAAGCCACTATTGCTACAATAAACCCTAGAAGGACAAGTAGATTTTCCTTTATCATTGCTACAACTTATGGAATTGCTCAAACACCTCCTAGAAAAATAAGGGTTGCTTCTATAGTATTTATTCAAACTAAAATTGTTGAAACAAAGAAGCATAGACCTAGGAAATAAGCAAAAAGATGAAGTATTACTCTTTTGAATATGGATGATGATGAAGAGGATGAAGAAGAATAATATTTTGTTTTGAGAAGAAGGGTGAAAAGAACAAGAAAAGGAGAAAAATAATAAGCCCCCTTGAAAAATAAGAAAGGAAGGGAGATTTCTAAGGAGAAGTCTAAGAAAAGTCCCCCGATCAAACATTACCCTTTGGATTTTGGTGCAATATTTAAAGATATTTTCGAATATTCTCTATTGATTGATATATTCGAGCTACATCTAGATGTCCCTCTAGAGGATACGAAGACAATTAAAATTTTATTGATTGAATATATGCTAAATTAAAACCTTCCTTTTAGTGATATTGTTGAAAAAGATTTGGATAGGCTTGATGAGGCTATAAGACAAAGAATATGTAAGACCCCTCCGTTTTTCCTTTTGATTGAACAATGTTTGTTTGATTATGTTGCGCTTTTGTTTGCACTTTGATTTGGAAATCATTTGTTATTTGATCGCTTTCTGTAAGTGTTGTAAATTTTGTATTTTGATGTGATGTTACTGTATTCATATGTCATCTGTATTCCATGCTTTGGATTAGCATAGTGGCTATTTGAATTGAAGATGTTTACGCTTTGGATTATACTAGCATGTTAGATTGTCAGTTATTTGCAGTGTATTGGTGAAGAGAACGGATCGCATCACTCGCTTGCGAGCGCCCTACGATTCCATGATTTCCTCCTCACGGTGTGTATTTTATGTTGTTCACATTATATGTTGTTATTACTTGTTTTGTAGGTTGATAGGTACCGAACATCGACTCCACCTGGTTCACAGGTGAGAGCGTGTTCAATGCCCAACGGTATTCGATCGGGAGATAGTAGCTAGGTTTCCATGTCAGGTCGTCACCCTAGTCCTTGTTGTTGTCAGTTGTTTGTCGGGTTGTGTTGTCTCGATTTTTGTGCCCTCTCTTCGCTATTTAAGTTCAAGTTTGGAAGAGGCAATTAAATGGTGTTTGGTATTTAAATTATTGATTATGTTAGTCAAGTTATAACATTTGAGATGTTGTTTGATTTATTAGTTAATTTAATTTAATTAATAAAATGATTTAATCTTGGATTAAGACTATTTTATTAACTAATTAAATTAAATTGTGTTAAATTAAATTACTATGTTGAAATGAATTAGATTATTTCTCTGGAAATTATTGTTTAAATTGTTGTAATGGAAAATTGAATTGAAAGTTAATTATGAAATTTAAAATTTAAAATTTAGAAAATGATTAAATTTCTGTTTTGGAAAAATTTAAATGCAAATTGAAAATTGAGATATTTAGGGTTATTTTCAAAAGGTTGACTTTGGGGGTTAAATAGATTTTTTATTTCATTTTGAAGAGGAGGAGAGATTATTATGAAAATTTTGGAGTTTTGGAGGGTTGGAAATTTGTTTGAAGAAAAACCTTTCCTTTTTGTGGGCTTTTGGATTTGGTTATGAAAATTTGTAGGACTGATTTGGGAAAGAAGGCTGGAATGAGACATCATCTAGATCTTCTCCAAGTTCTTACAAAATCAGGTTCTTCTCTTTGAAATTAGATGCTTTGAAAATTTTAAATTTGTTTATGGTTGGTTGTGGAAAGAAAATGAAAATGTAATCTTGTGTTCTTGGCTGGGAACTGTTCTTTTAATTTGTTCCTCAAATAAATTTGCAAAATTCTAATATGGGTATGCAAATATGTATTTATATAAGTTTATATATATGTATATATAGATATACATATATATTATGTGAGTTGGATTTTGTTCTCATGCTGTGGATTTAAAAAAAATAAAAAAAAAATAGAATATAAAATAAATTTTATTTTGGATGGGGGTTGGGGGCTCAACCCCCACCGCACCTCCCATGGGAGGCTGGTGGAGGGAGCCACACCCTACGACCCCCATCTTCTCGCCCATCACCACCTCTAAGCGCTGGCCACCACACAGTGGTCGGCTGTGTGGTTACATAGCCGATACCACACAGTGGTCAGTTGTGCTTACACAACCGCCCACTATGTGGGGGTTCGGCTGTGTCGCCAACACCACCCCACCCTGTCACCACCTCCACTGGCCCTAACTTAAACTCAGCACTGCCCCTGTCCTAAAAAATGCACCGCCGCCTCTGTTACATCCGCCCCCTGCACAAAACAATAACCCACGGCCATAAGGATTAGGGCGCGGCACGTGGCCCAAGATTCGGTCAGCCGTCCCTGCCCTAAGATGATGCGTAGCCCGAGGCTCAGATTAGGGTTATTTCATTTCAAAAATTTAATTATAATACTTTGTTATTTATTCATTTAATTTAATATTATTTATATATATAATATTAAAATATTATTATATGAATATATATTAAATGGATGAGTTAAATAAATGTATGTCTTAACTTAATTGTTTTGATTTTTAATCGAGAAAATTTTAGACCTTTATGTTATAGACTTAATAATTGATTGGGGATTAAATCATCGTTTTATGTTAAACTATTGATATTCTGATGGAATAACATATTTATCTTATTTATATAATGTTTTAATTGAGGGGAATATTTAAATATTTGTATGGTTGAGATTATCATTTTAATATGGGTGAGAAAATTAATAGCATATAATTGGGAAGATTTAAAAGTATTATATTAGAGTTGAGAATATATATTTTAAAAGGTTGAATTGTTTAATTTCATGATTCAGTAGAATGGAGGGATTTAAATATTGGGTTTTTAGCAAATTATTATTCTTTATTCTTAAATGACATGAGTTAAATAGCGAAATTAATGGATTTTAAATGTTATATCTTTGCAAAAAGGAACAATTATTTTAAACGATACCTTATGAATTGATGAAGTAATTGCTTAATCTCATCATTAATTGTTATGCAATTAAGAAATTAGATATTTATCTAAGTTTTATCTTTTGCTTAGAAGAGACGAGGTTAGATCAGATTCATTAATGGTAGGATTGTAATTTAATGGGGGAATGGAAATATGGTATTGGGGATCAAGTCATTGATATTATTTTAAGTAATAGATGTTTGATAGAATAATGTTGATATTTTAAATGATGTGAAGGTTATATGATGTTAAATTGTGTTCGAAAATGTTTATACCTAGGAGAGGAAACATTGATTATTTTGAAAATGCTATCTCTGGAATAGATGAAATAAATGTTATTCTATAAGTATTGAAATGATTAGTGAATCAAATTTTGAGTCTTAGTCTCTCTCTCTCTTGTCTAAAAAGAAGAATTTTAAATCTGTTTATATAGATGCAATAAATTACTGAATGTTAATTAAGGGAATGGATTTAATGTATCCGAATTGGTTTAATTCCCCGCAACTTGCCTTCGTGACTGCTTCCTTTGAGTTCGGTGTTTTGAGAAAGGAGTTAAGTATATTTTGATTTGTAAGTCTTCTAGATGTGAATTTGGTTCTGTGGGTTGTCGTCTTGTGATGTCGATTGTTTGTTAACCCCTTGAGTAGTGCATGAGATGATGTTAATGTTGTAAGTTTGTACCTCCTTGATTTAGGAGCGGATTATGGGATCCGTGTCTCCTTGTAAGGAGTGACCTTGTTATGTGGTTTGTTGCCTCTAGTGTTGGAGTGCATTTCAGTTTATGTACCTCCTGAGAAAGGAGTGGGTTTTTTGTAATATGTGCCTCCCTATCAAGAGCGGTCTTGTTATTGATGTTTCCTCCAGTGTTTGGAGATGGGTTCATCTTTGTCGACTCTTGGGAAAGGAGTTGACGTGTCATTTTATTTATTGCACCTTGGTTCCATTGTTGTTTGGATGGTGTGTGTGTGTTGTCCAGTAGAAGAGTGGCTTATAACGGGGGCCGGCACACCGAAGCGGTGCCTAGGATAACTCGTTATAAGTTATTTAATCAAGTGATAAATAAAACAATACTTAGAAGCTTAGGACTAACCTCACTCTAATCAAGACTTTTAATGCCTCACTCATTACCTAAGTGCTCGGTTAGGCTTGGGATGAGATGGGAAGGCCTGTAATGGCAAGGTCATCTATCTTGTCTGTACGAAAGGTATTTGGCTCCGCATGGGTGAGTATGGGGGCCGGGATTCGGTAGAGGTCACCAGGATAACCCTTGTCTTGTGGGGGGCCGGAGCCTATGAGATTCCAAAGGATAACCCATGACGAGCTATGTGATGACACTCTCTCTAGGACAATAGTCGGCCTTTGTTTTAGGGGTATGGTCTCTTGGACATACCTATTGTGACCATTGTTTGTATTCGATCTTGTAGGAATGGTCTCTTTGACATACCTGTTGTGACCATTGTTGGTATTCGATCTTGTAGGTATGGTCTTTTTGACATACCTATTGTGACCATTGTTAGTATTCGATCTTGTGGGTATGGTTTCCTTAACATACCTATGGTGACTTTGTGTTGGTTCTCTTATCACTCTTGTTCTGCTTTATATCTGGAAGCAATGTGACCATGTAGAGTTGTCCTTGTGTATTACTCATGATGCCCTTGAGTTGTACTTTTGGTGTACTTACGTGGTATGGATGTGGTACTTGGGTTGTACTTTTGGTGTACCTTTGTTGTACGTATGTGGTACTTGGGTTGCACTTGTGACGTGCTTGTGTTGTACTTGCATGGTAGGTGAGTTCTGCTTGAGTTGATTATGTGTTGATCTCTTGATGTATTTGTGAGGATCATGTTATTGGTTGTTTCAGTTGGGTTCAGTTTATGTTAACCTGTGTCTAGAGGTTGATGGTCTTGACTAGGATTCCTGGTTACTATCTCCTAGCACGGGGGAGTGGACCTTTTGGTTCCACATGGTTGGGTGGCGTGCACCTAAATCCATTGGGCTATCTTCATGTTCGTGTGGATGAGACTTCTAGTTGGAGAGCTCGTGGATTTAGATCCAGTTCATGCTTTATTTCATTTTAGTTACTCTTGTATTATTTTAACCCTCTAGGTTATTGAGGTGGGAATTGTAAATGTAATCTTATTTATTGGACTTGCCTCATTCAGGGAATGAGAGTTGTAATTGTAATATTTAATTATTGCTATGTGGTGTTGGAAGTTATCTATTATGTTTGGTTGTAGTTTATCTTGTATGGGATGAATGCGTACTTATTATCTTGAGTGGATAAAAGTTATAGTTTATTTTTATGTTGTTGTGGGTTGTTAAGTTGTTTCAGTCTCGTAACCTTAGGGGATGGTTGCATTGGGAAGTGAGCTTGTATATTAATTGTACTTAAAAAAATAAAAAATTAGCATGTTTAAGTAGTTGCTTGCATCATTCTCTAGGGTCACGTGGCGGGGCGTTACAGAATAGAAGATTCCATCAGGGTTGATGTGTTGAATGAACAAAAAATTTGAGGGGGGTGAGTCAGAAAACCCTCGATGGTAATCAAATCCACAAGCATTCATTAAAGAATTAATCTATTATAATGTTTAAACATGAAAAGAGGGTAACAAAAATTGAAAAAACCAACACCATACACATGAGAACAATAGATTTAGTGGAAAATCATAGAAGGGAAAATCCACAATGAGGATTATCTTACAATATTTAAGTAATTTCAAAACTAGTGCAAAGAGGCTCATAGTTGGAATAGGAAACATTATCGAGAAAAGCTCACTGCCTAGGCTCACCACCGAAATAGAAAGAAAAAAAAAAGATAGAATGTTACATAGAGAACACAATATCAATGCAACAAATATTCCACCATAATTGCTCCAACATCACTAGTATCCTTCAAGAGATCAAGATACCTCATCTCATTGAATTCAACAATCTTGCATTATAGCTTGCATTGAAATTTGCACTTTTGCACTTAATTTTGCATCACAACACTCAAATCTATTCCAAATTTCATCTTACATCAATTCACTTTTCTTTTATACCATCTACAACTTGAAAAAAATCATCAAGTCAGCTACACTCACTTTACACTTTACAAATTCAAAATAGGTTAGCACTAAACATTCCCATGGTGGATAGGACAAAAGTGGAGCAAAATAAAACTTAACTAGATTCCAAATCAAATCTTACATTCCATGCTACACTTTCGTCAATACTTAAACATCTTAGAATGTAGTGTAAACACCTATTCAATCCTTATCCCTACAGCCACTATTAAAATTTGAATTACATGCTTCCACAAATCTAGGGATGACTTGCAAAATTATAAAGCTTGAAAAAATAACAATCCACTTAAAAAATTTATAAATACAATACAGATTTCAAATAAGGAGAAAGATATATCATGTATATCATTAATATCCATATGTGCTCAAAGAAAATTTATTAAATGACTTACAAATTACATACATGAAAATGGTTTTTATAAATCATCTATTTCAATGATACATTGTCAAGCTTACATCAATAATTATATTCATGAAATAGACTTAAAATTTGCAAATTGGCTAAACAAGCCATATAGAAATCATATAGGAAGTACATCCAAAGAAAATAAAAACCTCTAATCCTCATCCACCTTGACACCACTGGTCTTCCTGCACTAAGGCCAAGAGTGCAGTTAAGGTGCCTTTTCTACCCAACCACGAATCACATGACTTCCCCAAGTTTCTTCCTAACTTGAAGCAATCCCTAACCCTGCATGAGGAGCTTATCAACCTAGGACAATAAACCAAGAGGGAACTCTCGATGCATTCGTGATGCCTATATGCATTCCTATACTAGAACTACATATTTATTGAATGCAGGATGTGGTAGAGACATATATAACATAAAAATTCTAGGCTTTTAATCCATCTATTTCAATGGTTCATTAGCTTGGCCAAGCATTCAAATAAAAATTGTATTTAAGGAAAAAGGTTAACAACCGTCTCTGGAAACCCACATTCGACATCCTATCTTGGAAGTTTCTCATAAAAATTAAATATTGCATAGTTCATACAAGTGGCATTAAGTCCATTCTTTTACACATTCAAACATTCGTAAAGTAAAAACCATCTTTTAATTCCAAGTTCACTATGAGAAAATAATTCAGTAGACATAGATGGTACATCTAGTTTTGCATTTCCTAAGGGTTTGGTTTAGTCAATATTATATTATTTTAATGGATATAGAAACTTCATGCATGGTGTGTGTTTCTATTGTTAACCAAATATTTAATTCACCATTTGTAACTTAATTGATGCAATATAAATAAATAACATGTTTGCATATAATTGAGCGAAGATCTTTCAATTAGCAATGCATATATATTTATATAGTGAAAAGTGACAACTTGCTTATTAATCAGTACTCGTATGTGAATATATATTTATATATATGAATATATGTACATATATATGAATATATATATTCATATATATATATATATGTGTGTGTGTGTGATCCCACAATAGTGGTTTACAATTTTTGGTCAAACTGGACACTGAAATTATTATTTTTAACTAAATCTTCACATTTGGGCACCTATAGTGGCTAAACCGTGAGGAATTTGAAGATGATGCAAACTAGAGTCTCATCACATTTTGTTCGTAGATTCTAAAAATATTTTTTTCAATTTTTTTGGAATAATATTGCACTTCTTTTTCCATCTCCCATGAAAACTAGTTTTTTTTTAGAAAACAACATTTTTAAAAAGTGACGCTCACCGTATACAACATAACCTTTTTTGTAGGAAAGATAAAATTATAATTTTTTCAAATTTATATTTGTAACTATGATATCTAGCACTTTCATTTAGTTTCATAGTTTTTTATTGAATATTTTTTCCTTAATAGAGTTTTGAAGTCAAACCGAATGCAATTCAGACATAGGCGGACTGTATACAACATAACTTTTTCTGTATGTATCGAAATTCAATTTTATTTTTTTTAATGGATCAAGGACATAAATACCCAACAAAAAAATATTTTTAAATTTTTTATTTTGATAATTTTCTATTTTTCCACATCTGCAAAATAGAGAGCTTGATTTTTTGTGAAAAACCTATGTTTAATAAAACTAAAAAAACACATACGTAATAAAATAAAAACATATTAAAGTTATATTCATGGGATAGCTAATTTAAAGAACTACCCTAATCATTTCAAATAAATTTTAAATGAATTCATTTGATCCCCCAAAAGGTAAATGAAAAGTGATTTTTTATCAGTATTTTGATAGGTGTAAATGAGACTCATTTATAGGTATGATTTAAAACTAGCGAGGTTCTATCCAAGGGTGTTTGATCTAAGGTGGTTTGATTAAAACCTCTTCAATTGGAATCCTTAAAATGAAACTTTTAAAGACTTAAATCATTATATTTTCTAAAAATATGTGATTTCAGCAAAAATCAGTTCCTCTTAGAAATTGTAAACCAGCTTTGTGGGATCACCCATATGTACACTTATTCATTTACATAAAAATACAAATATTTAGAAATACGTCTAACTAATACAAAAATATTTATATTTAAAACAAAATATTAGTCATTTGAAAACAGATTCTTATATTTATTCTTTTCGAGATTTAAACTTACTTTCATTGATAATGTATTTGAGTTTGTTTCTACACATATATTTAAATATAAATAGATATATAAAATTAATGGTTACAACTGAAATAAGTTATTTTCAATTACAACTTCGGACATACAATCTGTTTCATTATTTTTATTTGAATATGTATATATACATATTTATATATATATGTATTTATACATACTTTTTCCTACAAATTGTATTTGTAACAGAAAAAGAAAAGAAAAAGTATACAACCACAATCATATATTACATAGCAAGCATTTAATGTTCCACATATATACACATACATATATATGTATATATATGTATTTATTTATATTTGTATATATCAAAACACTGCCAAATTTTTTTTTGCAATGATATAAAGAGAAATATCTTCAGCCATGTAATGCTAGCACATTTCATTTTATAATAAAAAATATACTCCATACACAATATATATAACATATATGTATATATATATACATAAATATATATATACATATATATTTCCATGCATTGAAATCCAAGGTGCAAACACCAAAATTTGCAAGCTCTAAACAAGTTTTAAATGTGTAGTGAAATGGAGGGTCAACATGGTAGAGAGCCGACGACCTCCCTATGGGAGGCCTTTCCTATGGAGGCAACGCCCCATCCCATAGGCCATTGCCTGTGGAATAGGTCACTCACCCCACAACGCACTCCCATGGGTGTCAATTCCTCCCACCAACATGGCATGAACTGCAATTTGAAAATATACAAAGGCTCATTAAATTAAAATGAAATTTCTATTAAAATCTCCACTTCTAGGAAAATACTGAATAATGATATTATATATGTATAAATATACATTGTTGTATATTTATATATATATATATATATATATATATTATTCAAGTACAAAAAATATAATTAATCTAAAGGATAAAAGAATTTTCAATCTTATACAGTCATGATTTAGCTTTCATCAATCAAGGATTACAACATTTAAGCACCAGTACAAGATTTCAAACAATTGGGGTTTTGATAGAGGTAATTCTCTTTTCTATAATACAATAAATTGTTCACACCTTTGAAATCAAATTACAATGGAAAGAATTTTAAAATCCTAGAAATCACTTTCAAGTTGAATTTATGCCTCTTGTTTCCTTTCATTCCTTTTTCATGATTGCTAGAAGTCTTTTGCTGAAGACTTTCTTCTTTTTCCTCTAAATTATTTTCTATTCTTCTTTTCCACAGTTTTTAGTTTACTGAGCTACAAATAATCCCCTTCCCAGTAGCCATTTTGAGTTATTTATTTTATAGAGAAAATCAAGAAAACTTTTGGAAAACAATTGTATGCTTATGTTCCTAATTTTCCTTCTTTTAAAGTTTTCTTTTTAGTTTTTCCCCCAAAACCTAATCTTGACAATAATATAAATAAATAAATTTTATTTCATGCACAATATTTATCCCAATAAATATTAATAGAGAATGCCTATTTTAATTTAAAATAGACTATCTATCCTCTGAAATAATAGATAAGCGGGTATGTGTAGGATCATCATGGAAAAAATAAGCCCATAAGTGGCAATAAAATTCAAAAAAATCAGAGTTAGGCAACTTGACATAAAAATTTGAATAAGTTATCTATATTATTTCAAAGCAATGTAAGAATAGAATTTGTAGCAAACTAAATGTATTTTCCAAACTACTAGGTTTATTTAAAAAATAAAAAAATCTATTTGGTGAAAGTTTGAAATTTCAATGCATTAGTACTTGAATTTCAGGGAAAAAAGAAGAAGTAGGTGTCTATCTAACCACAATAAAATGATAATATTTTTTTATTAATATTTTAGATATAAGTAGAGGACTCACGTCCCGATGTAATGCATATTTTTTTTGTAATTTTTTTCCAAGTAAATAATAAATTATATACTTTTTATTACAAATTTTAAAAAATATGAAAACTCGTATGTCTCACCACCTTAACTTGGTCAAAAATTCATGATTTTTAATATATTTATTTTTAATCCTAAAGTATGTGAAGCATGTTTCAGATTCAAAAAAATTGATACTATTTGAAAGCTATAGATGTTTTTCAATCAGTCTATCAATCAAGAATTTATTCATAATTCAAATAGAAAATAAATAATAATTATTTATTAAATTCAAAGTAAAGCATAATTTATATTCGTAGAAAACTAAGAATCTCCTTTAAAAACCCTTTTCGTTTCATCAATTTTGGGTAAAAAAAAAGTCATCAGCCACATGGGTCATCATATCACTTACTTATTGCCACTTTTTGGTCCATCATGATCATGCACATACCCAAACCATTTTAATTTGCAATTTATATATTTATTCAAATAAACAATAACGAAATAATACTTGCACAATAAATAATTTTCCTAAATAACAAGGTATTTTTATTTAATTGTAATTAATTTTTTTATGCTAAACAACAAACATTATTAATAAATTGAAAAATGAGTTTTCTAATTAAAATATAATTAATTCCCTTTTGTTTTATTATAAATTAATTTAACCAAATATTATAAAATTATGAACAATAAGACAAATGGCTAATTTAACTATTAAATGCATCTAGATGATTCTAAGTACTCATGTGTGATCGAAAGAACCATTCGTCATTTTCCCTACCAAGAAGCTAACCTCCTCTACCTTAGCCACACCTTTGGTCTTCGAAAGTCCTGCAACTCAAGCACACTCAGGGACCCATTAATAGATTATTATCTAGAAATATACAAATCAAAGTGTAATACCCCTCCGTTTTGTTTCTTGTTCAAGTTGCTTTATGCTATGTTTGGTTGCAGTTACTTTGATACTGGATACATTTTGTTATGATGTTTTGATCGCTACTATTGAGCGACAACTATTATTGTGGGATGTAGTTATCTGATTATTGTTTCACATGCATTATGGATTAATGATGTTGTAGAGTTAACATGAGATGTTATAATGAGATTACTGGATTATGATGGAAGTGTCAGTTTCGATGAGTGTATTGGTGAAGAGGACGGTTTTGCATCACTCACTTGTGAGTGCCCTACGAATCCGTAATTTCTTCTTCACGGTGTGTATTATATGCTGGATATATTGTATGATATTTTTTACTTGTTTTTTCAGGATTGCAGGTACATGACATCGACTCCACCTGGTTTCACAGGTTTGAGCATGTCGATCCAATAGTTAAGTTGAACAGGAGATAGTAGCTAGGTAACATGTGTAAAGTTTACACCCTAGCATTAGTGTGTCGTCAGTCGTGTCTATCGAGTCATTATCTCTCTTGTTTTAATGTTATTTAATTCTGAAGGATTCTTGATTTGGAAATAGATATTTAGAATAATTGCATTTAAATCATGTTGATGGTTATTTAATTTAAATAATGCAATGTGGATAAAAGTTTATACTTAAATTAACTAATTATATTTAAATTATTTAATTAATTAAATTTAATCCAAGGGGGTTGAATTTAGTTATTAAATAATTAAATTAATTAATTAAACGTGATGCAAGAGAATGAAAGGAAATAAAAGAATTAAAATTAATTTTGGAATTTAATTTCAACGTGTGGGAATTAAATTAGAAATCGTAATTAAATGTTTATTTAGGAAATTAGTTGCAACTTTGGAAATTAATTTATTATTTCAAATTGCATTTTAAATTGAAAGTGGGTTTTCGAAAATTGAAATTGAAATATCTAATTTGCATGTAATGTGAATTAGGGTTGTATTAGGTATTTTTATTTTATAATGAATGCATGTTTTAATTTTAGGGGAGGGAAAAAGTTTTAGAAAAAAATACATTTTTATAGCAGAGAAGAAATTTTGAAAAATTGCACAAGAAGAGTTTGAAGAAAGTTTTGACTGTAGAATTGATTGAAGGAAAGATTCTTTGAATTTGTTGGGTTTTGGATTGGATTCATTGGAGGATTGAAGAAAATTCAGGAAATCTTTGGAGGAGGCTTGCATCAGAAATTCATTTGTTTCTGTAGCTTCTTGTACCAGGTTTTCCTCTTTGTGTTTTATTGTTCTTGATTGTTTTTTTTTTAAATAGTAGTGATTAAAGATTTGTTTGTTAAATCTGTTTTAGAAAATAAATTTGTTATTAGAAGAAAAGAATCAAATAAATTTGCAGTTTTTGTTTTGTGAAAATTCTTGAGTGAAAATTGTGAAAACCTCAGTTGAATTTAATTTGTTTGAGGAAACCGATTATTTTGTTTTTAGATTCAAACATAGAGATTGAACAATGTTTTTAGAAAATGAAACCCTCTGTTTATTATTAAAAAATCGGATTTTAAAATCCGTAGGGTAGTTATATTTTTCATGGTAAAATGGTCTCGTTGCCTCGCATATAAATCCACTTTCACAAATTGGGTTGTTAGGAGATTTAAAGAGTTTCTGCACCTTGAAATTTTTTTATTCTTGTCAAAAAATCGCAAATACCCAGATCGTAGATTTTGAGTTATGCTTGAAACACGAGACTACTATTAAGTTATTTTCCCATGGCTGCTCTAATAATAAAATAATAATAAATGGATATTTATAAATATTAATATTTTATGTATTGTTATTATAATATTAAAATATTATTTAATAATATTTTATATTATAATTTATAATATTAAAGTATTATATTTATTTATATTATTTTAAATAAAATTTGTATATTAGATTAGTGGAATTAAAATTATAAACATATGGGGAAATTATTGTTTATTTTAAAATGGCATGTTAAAGTTTAATTGAAGGAGTTAAATATTTGATTTAAAGAATGCATAATTTAAAATTTAATTGTGAAATTTAAATTCATGTGTAAAAGGTCCAATTATTAATTTGATTTAATTGGAAAAATATATATATGATATTGGGTTATAGTCCAAATATTGATCTTATTTTAACACAATAAGTTATGGAAGAGACCAAATGTTAATTTGATTAATTTTATAATGATTTAATTTGCAAGGGCAATTGGTTATTTAATTTAAAGCGAAATGTTTTGAGTTATAGTTGAAAATACTTATTTTGTTAAGAACAATTAGAGAATAAAATATTAGTGTAATTTCTCCCCTATCTGAAAAGATGAATTCTTAATTCAGTTTTATTGATATAATGAATTACGTAATGAAATGAGAAATGGATTTAGAGTATCTAAATGTAGTTTCTTCTATTGCCTTCAATGATTATGTCTTTCGTGTTTATGCTTTGAGAATGGGTTGAATACCTGTTAGTTTATAAGTCTTCTAGATAGTCTGTTGTTTGTGAGGGTTGTCATTGTGATGTCAACCTGTTGTGAATTCTCTTGGTAGTGCATGGGATCGTGCTATTTTAAAAGTAAATTCAGGAATTGATTATTATGAAGAGACAATTAATTATTTTAATTTAATCATTTTCTATTTGAACAATTTATTTGTTGAGAATGTATATTTTATGGTTTGAATAAATGGATGTATGTAATAAGAGTTTGGAAAGGGAAACTTTTAGATGAGATTAAAATAGGGTGTTGTTGGAAAACTAGAAGAAATATAAGGTTTCGGTTAGGAAATTGAAAAGAATTATTGTAGAAGATTTATGTTAATTTTAAAGGAAAACAATGGATTCGACTTAAATTATTTGAACTAGTCTATCCTTTATTATAGAGGCACTTATTTAGTTTTTTTTTCAATTAATTTTGAAAGGGCAATAGTTATTATGTTTTATTTCCATAGAGCAAATTAATCGTTGTGATTGGAATATTAAAGAATCTATATAATTGAGTTTATTAATATATATGTTTGGTGTATATATAATATGAAGCATATAAAAATATGTTAAGGGTAAATTCATTATCGTATTTCATTTTAATAAGATGTATGCAATATATTATTGAATAGAGATTTAAAATGGATTGATTAGTGTATATGGGTAAATGGGTAGAGAAACGATATTTTATTATATTAAAGTGATTGCATGTTCTAAATAGGAAATTGAATGAAATGTAAGATTTGGTTAGGAAATGGAAAGAGTTTACTTGCATGGATTTGTGTTGATTTAAAAGTAAATTAAGAAGTTGTTTTATTGATGAGGCAATCAATTATGTTATTTATTAATTTTTATTTAGATCAATTGAATCATTGTGATTGGATTATGAAAGAGATATGGATTGAGTATATCCAAAAGTAGTATCTTCCTCATGATTATCTTAAAGGATTTAATTATTTGTATTCAGTAAAGGGAAGTAAGTTTAATTGTTTTAGATTTCCAATGATGAAAGGGAAAATAGGGGTTACGATTATTTTAGATGATCTAGTTATCATGTCTTTGATTTTTTCAACACTACCTATTGAATGAGTATGGATTTAGGAAATCCAAATATTAGATTTGATTAATGACTTGAATGTTTTTGTTGCTATGTCGTCAAGTTGCATTGTTGGTTTTGGGATTTAGTGTTAGTCCTAAATTATAAGTCTCCTAGGAGAACTTAGAGGATGAGGGTTGTTGAACCTTTATGTCATCCAATTGTTTTCCCTTGGGTAGTACATGGCATCTTTTCTGTTTACTCGGTTTCCTTGAATGGGGATCTTTTGTACCTCCTGTGAAAGGAGTGGACTATGTGATTGTTGCCTCCAAGATGTTTGGAGTGAGTTCTATCTTTTGTTTCCTCATTGTTTTGGAGTGGATTATGATGCCTAGTTGATATGCACTTGTGTTTCCCTTGGTGGATTGTTTGGGTGTGTGTTGTCGAATAGAAGAGTGGCTTTTGTTAGGGGCCGGAGCCCAAAGTGGTAAACCGGGTAACCTTCAGAAGTGAGTTAATCAAGTGATAATTAAATTAATGTACTTAGATGATTAGGATGTAGTTCACACTAATCAAGATAATTTAATCTTCACTCATAGACACAAGGGCTCGTATAGACTTGGGATGAGTGAGAAGGCCTGGAATGGCATAGTCATTTATCTTGTCAGTACGAGAGGTATTTGATGCCGCATGAGTGAGTATGAGTGCCGGGATTCAGTTGAGGCCATCAGGATTACCGAAGCCTATGAAGGATGCCCAGAGGAGATCTCATGACTACTATGCGATGACACTCTATCTAGGACAACTATTGTTAATTATTTTATATGTATAGTTCTGTGAACATACTTGATCTACTTTATGTCTGGAAGCAATGTGACTTATGTCAGTGATGTGAATGTTGTACTTGATTTATACTTGTATTGTACTTGATTTGTACTTGTTTGGTGATTGAGTTGAACTTGTTAGTTCATTTATTTGGTTATATCAGTATGAGTCTATCTTTGCTTAGTGGTTGTAGATATTTGTCCATGTTACTTTGTTACTATCTCCTAGCATGGGGCGTGGGCCTTCGGATACCACTTGGTTGGGTGGAACATGCACCAAAACCGTTGGGTCCCCATCTATCTTCAGTACTTGGTGGTGAGACATCCGGATGGACGGCTCGAGTTCTTGTGTTATTCTAACTTTGTAATATTTTAGTTTGTATAAGTTATTTTATCCCTCTTATGTTTATGAGGTGGAATTCTGTAATTGTAACCTGATGTAATATTGCCTCATTCTGGGAATGAGTGATGTAACTATTGGATTAAGATAATGTTAATGAGATTGTATCTTGGTTGATTATCTTATTAGGTTATGTGGTATTCTTATGATGTATGATGTTTATTTCATAAAGTTCATAATGCTATGGTTATATGTAATATGTGTGGGTTTAAGTAATCCTAACCTTCTAGCCTTAGAGGTTGTTGTTAATTATTAAGTGAATGTGTATGTTAAATGCACTTTATAAAAAAAAATTGGTTCACTTAAGACGTTAATTACAACTTCCTTTAAGGTTACTTGGCGGGGCATTACACAAAGCAATATAATGCATTAATCCAAAAATCATTATTCTATTTACATTGCTTTCAAAATAAAACCAAATCCAATACATTCCAAATTTTCAAAATAAAAAATAAATGTTTTTCTTATTTCATCTCACAAAACATCATAATATTTATTATTTAATCTACTACTCACATTCAGTCATATATAAAATACAAATAAAGAAAAAAAAATTGCATCATAGTTTGAGATGTGACATCCTTCCCGATTTGGAAGAGACATAATCTTAATTTATTACTACAAAAAATCCACACAACTAAGTCTTAAACGTTTAGAGTATCATAATTCATAATATGGAGGAAAATAAAGGAATTCTTGAATCTCAAATGAGGAAAAGATCTATCAATATTCTCAGCATCTCGCAGGCGGTACTATCCATCGAATACTGGTCCCACTGTCCAGACCCTATACTACATAATATCATGTTTCGCAACTTAATGTTTCACCTTTCCATAATCTTGATGGGATCCACCAGCACCACCCTTAGATCATGCACATACAATGAATGCCAATCAAGAATATGAGTAACATCTAGATGGTATGGCTTAAGCACAAAAACATGGAAGACATTATGTATACGGGATAGAGCCGGTGATAGAGCAAGCTTATATGCAACTAGATTAATGACTTTCAAAACCTCAAAAGGCCCAAGATATCTATGGGAAAGCTTATAGTTCTTTCCGATATAGATTGAACTCTTCTACGACCTAAATATCAAGAAGACTGTAATGCCCCGCCAAGTAACCCTAAAGGAAGTTGTAATTAATGACTTAAGTGAATCAATTTTATTTTTTTATAAAGTGTAATAACATACACATTCACTTACTAATTAACAACAACCTCTAAGGCTACAAGGTTAGGATTACTTAAACCCACACATACATATTAGATATAACCATAGCATTATAACCTTTATGAAATAAACATCATACATCATAAGAATACCATATAAAATAATAAGATGAACATCCAAGATACAATCTCATAAACATTAACTTAATCCAATAGTTACATCACTCATTCCCAGAATGAGGCAATAGTACAAATGTATTACAATTACATAATCTCACCTCATAAACATAAGAGGGATAAAATAATTTATACAAACTGAAATATTACAATGCAAGAAAATACAATAAGAACCGCGACCTGTCCATCTGGATGTCTCACCTCCATGAACTGAAGATCAAGGGGGACCCAACGGTTTTGGTGCATGTTCCACCCAACCATGTGGTACCCGAAGGCCCACCCCCCATGTGAAGGAGATAGTAACCACACAAGAAGGACAAATATCTACAATCACTAACCAAAGGCAGACTCATACTGACATAACCAAACAAATGAACCAAACGAGTACAACTCAGGTACAACACTAATATCATTGACATAGGTCACTTTGCTTTCAGACATAAAATCGACCAAGTATGTTCAGAGGACAATACACGTATGCAAATACCAATCACCAAGGGAATCTCAAGAGCATACACCTAAGAATCATAACCACTCCATCCCAAGGGGAAAACAAGTATAAGAACTCACTCCAACCATTTTGGAGGCAACAAAGCACATAGTCCACTCCTTTCACAAGAGGCAACAAGATGAAACCACATAACAAGGTCACTCCATACAAGGAGACACGTATCCCATAATCCGCTCCTAAACCAAGGAGGTGCAAACATCCCCGTTCATGAAAACCAGGTAATAACTGAAAATACACCATGCACTACACAAGGGAAGAACAACTGGTTGACATAAGGATTCGACAACCCTCATTCACTAAGTTCTTCAGGAAGACTTACAAATTTGGGCTAACACATAATCCCATATCCCAACAATCAACATGACGACATAGCTACGGAAGCATTCAAGACATTAATTCAAATTTAGTATTTGGATTTCTTAAATCCATATTCATTCAATCGGTGACGTTAATAAGGTCAAAGACACACTTACAGGGTTAACTCAAATAATCATATACCCATATTTCTATTTCCATTATAAGAAATCTTAAACAATTTAAACTTACATCCCTTTACGAAATACAAATAAACTAGAACATTTAAGACAATCACTAGAAAACTACTATTTTTGGATATACTAAATCCATATCTCTTTCATATTTCATTCACAATAATTAATTGCTCTAATTGAAATATAATAAACTAAAATAACTATTTGCCTCATCAATATAAACAACTTTTTAGTTTACTTTTAAAATGACACAAATGCATGCAAGTAAACTTTTTCCATTCCCTAACCAAATCTTACATCTCATTCAATTTTCTATTTAGAATATGCAATTACTTTAATATAATAAAATATCGTTTCTCTATCCACTTTCCCATATACACTAATCAATCCATTTTAAATCTCTATTCAATAATATATTGCATGCATCTTATTAAAATAAAATACGATAATGAATTTACACTTAATATATATATATGTTCCATATTATATAGACACCAAATATATATATTAATAAATCTAATTACAAATATTCTTTAATATTCCATTCACAACGATTAAATTGCTCTATGAAAATAATAAAACATAATAAATATTTGTCTTTTTTCAATATAATCATTTCCTAAATTTGCTTCTAATACAACTTAAAACTATTGCAAATACTATATTCAATTTTCTATCCAAAAACTATATCTTTTCAATTCTCTATACAAAAAACATGAATATCTTCAGTTTGTAAAATATCCTTTTGCTTATCTATTTAACCATGCCTTCCAGTCTTACCTTTTGAAACAATTGAAATCAACTACTAGTAAAATTCTTTCAATTTTCTAATTTACACCACACGTCTATTTCAAAATAAATATATTTTAATTAAATTATATTTAATAAATATATTTATCTACATATTTTAATTAACTCATTCAAAATAATTCTCATTTACTACCATTCATCATTGAACATTAAACCAAATAAATTATAGCATATATTCTCAATAGCAACCACTCACATAATATTTACATTAAATATACATCCATATATTCAACCCATTCTCAAAGCATAAACACGAAGACATAATCATTGAAGGCAATAGAAGAAACTACATTTGGATACTCTAAATCCATTTCTCATTTCATTACGTAATTCATTATATCAATAAAACTGAATTAAGAACTCATCTTTTCAGATAGGGGAGAAATTACACTAATATTTAATTCTCTAACTGCTCTTAACAAAATCGGTATTTTCAACTATAACTCAAAACATTTCGTTTTAAATTAAATAACCAATTGCCCTTGCAAATTAAATCATTATAAAATTAATCAAATTAACATTTGGTCTCTTCCATAACTTATTGTGTTAAAATAAGATCAGTATTTGGACTATAACCCAATACCATATATATATTTTTCCAATTAAATCAAATTAATAATTGGACCTTTTACACATGAATTTAAATTTCACAATTAAATCTTAAATTATGCATTCTTTAAATCAGATATTTAACTCCTTCAATTAAACTTTAACATGTCATTTTAGAATAAACAATAATTTCCCCATACGTTTATAATTTTATTTCCACTAATCTAATATACAAATTTTATTTAAAATAATATAAATAAATATAATACTTTAATATTATAAATTATAATATAAAATATTATTAAATAATATTTTAATATTATAATAACAATACATAAAATATTAATATTTATAAATATCAATTTATTATTATTTTATTATCAGAGCAGCCATGGGAAAATAGCTTAATAGCAGTCTCGTGTTTCAAGCATAACTCAAAAACTACGATATGAGTATTTGCAATTTTTTTACAAGGATAAGAAAATTTCAAGGTGCAGAAACCCTTTAAATTTCCTGACAACCCAGTTTGTGAAAGTGGAGTTATATGTGACGCAACCAGACCATTTTACCTTCAAAAAATATAACTACTCTGCGGATTTTAAAATCCAATTTTTTAATAATAAACAGAGGGTTTCATTTTCTAAAAACATTCTAAAATCATTGCTCAATCTCTATGTTTGAATCCAAAAGAAAAATAATCGATTTCCTCAAACAAATTAAATTCAACTGAGGTTTTCACAATTTTCACTCAAGAATTTTCACAAAACAAAAACTGCAAATTTATTTGATTCTTTTCTTCTAATAACAAATTTATTTTCTAAAACAGATTTAACAAATAAATCTTTAATCACTACTATTTTTAAAAACAATCAAGAACAATAAAAACACAGAAGAAAACCTGGTTCAAGAAGCTACAGGAAGAGATGAATTCCCGCTGCAAGCCTCCTCCAAAGATTTCCTGAATTTTCTTCAATCATCCAATGAATCCAATCCAAAACCCAACAAATGCAAACAATATTTCCTCCAATCAATTCTACAATCAAACTTTCTTCAAACCCTAATTCACATTACATGCAAATTAGATATTTCAATTTCAATTTTTACAACCCTAATTCACATTGCATGCAAATTAGATATTAATTTCAATTTCAATTTTCGAGAAACCCACTTTCAATTTAAAATGCAATTTCAAATAATAAATTAATTTCCAAAGTTAAAACTCATTTCCCAAATAAACATTTAATTACAATTTCTAATTTAATTCCCACAAGTTGAAATTAAATTCCAAAATTAATTTTAATTATTTTATTTCCTTTCATTTTCTCTTATTACGTTTAATTAATTAATTTAATTATTTAATCACTAAATTCAACCCCCTTGGATTAAATTTAATTGATTAAATAAATTAAATATAATTAATTAATTTTAAATATAAAATTTTATCCACATTACATTATTTAAATTAAACAATCATCAACATGATTTAAATGCAATTATTCTAAATATCTATTTCCAAATCAAGAATCATTCAGAATTAAATAACATTAAAGCAAGACCAACAATGACTTGACACACACGACTGATGACACACTAAGGCTAGGGTGTAAACTTGACACATGTTATCTAGCTACTATCTCCCGTTCAACTTAACCATTGGATCGGCATGCTCAAACCTGTGAACCCAGGTGGAGTCGATGTCATGTACCTGCAATCCTGCAACCAAGTAAACAACATCATACAATATATCCAACATATAATACACACTGTGAAGAAAGAATTGCGGATTCGCAAGGCGCTCACAAGCAAGTGATGCGAAGTCATCCTCTTCACCCATACACTTGTCGAAACTGACACTTCCATCATAATTCTAATAGTCTCATAATAACATCTCATGCTAACTCTACAACATCATTAATCCATAATGCATGTGAAACAATAATTAGATCAACACATCACACAATAATAGTTGTCACTCAATAGTAGCGATCAAAACATCATAACAAAATCTATCTAGTATCAAAGTAACTGCAACCACACATAGCATAAAGCAAACCGAACAAGAAGCAAAATGGAGGGGTATTACAAAGACCCTATCTCCCATTAAGAACTGACTAAATTTTTTGTTCCTATCAGCAAAATTATTCTGACAATATAAGGCTTGTTTCAACTTTTATTTTATTAATTTCATTTGATCCTCCATGTTTCTCAAAATCTTAGGCACAATAACAATCCTTTCTTCCACCCTATCCTAATTGATAGGTGTATGACATTTGCGGCCATACAATGGATTGAAAGGTACCATCCCCGAAGAGGCATGATTGGATTTATTATATGTGAACTCCACTAAAGGTAGGTACTCCTCCCACTTATACTATTGTTCCATACAATACATCCTAAGGAGATTGTCAACTACCTGATTTACCCTCTTTGTTTGACCGTTAGTCAGAGGATGATAAGTGAAAATGAAATTCAATTTGGTTCCCAAAGAAGAATTCAATGTACTCTAGAATCTAGAAGTCATCCCAGTATCACGATCTAAGATGATCATCTCTAGTACTTCATGGAGCTAAAAACTCTCCTGCATGAACTTCTTCACTAAAACCTATGATCCATCCTTAAGATTCCCAAGGATGAAGTGAGCTACTTTCATCAATTTATCAACCAAAACCAAGATGACATCATGTCTGTTCTTGGTCATAGGTAGCCCCTGAATAAAATCCATAGTGATTACCCACCATTTGTACTTTATCACTCTATGTGGGTATATAAGTCCCACCATATGCACATTCTCAGCCTTAACTCATTGGAATTCCAAAAATTAGGCTACAAAAGAAGTAGCATCTCTCTTAAGTCTTCGAAAAAAATATAATGGTTTGAGTCCCTCTACAATTTTCGTCACACCAGGGTTCCCTAAGTACGGTGCATTATGAAATTCTTCTCGCATAAGGTCCCTCAATCATGTTGTTTTAGGAACATACATTTATCCCTAGAGCCTCAAGAGTGCATCAATGTCAAACATATATCTAGCATATCTATGATCTGAAGGATCCTTCTCTAGGGCTTGTTTCACCCTTTCATGACGCTTATCTCCTGGAAAATCTTGAATTAGCTATTTCCTAAAATTTGACCTTATGGTGATCATAGCTGCAAGATGTCTCCTCCTACTTAAGGAATTTTCTACTCTATTTTCTTTTCCTTTTATATACTCCATGCCA
This sequence comes from Sequoiadendron giganteum, assembly GCA_007115665.2. Lineage (NCBI taxonomy): Eukaryota > Viridiplantae > Streptophyta > Pinopsida > Cupressales > Cupressaceae > Sequoiadendron > Sequoiadendron giganteum. The sequence goes on from CM021110.1 coordinate 327,941,115, forward strand.
AAATCATACTCACTCAAAAAATCCAACCATTGTCTCTGACAAGAATTCAGGTTGGCTTGAGTAAAGATATACTACAATCACAAATGATCTATCTTCAGCTCAAAAGGCTTCCCCAAAAGGTAGTGCCTCCACATTCAAAGAGTGTGCACTATGGAAACAAACTCCAAGTCATGTGATACATATTTTAATTCATGTTGTTTCAATTTCTTGATTCATATGCTAGCACTTGTCCATCCTGCATGAGAAATACTCCTACACCCTCTCTTGAAGCATTTTTTATCACTGTAAAATGCCCATTTGGATATGGCACAATCAAGATAGGTGCAAAAGTAAGTTTCTCTTTCAATAATTGAAAAGAATTCTCACATATGTCACTCCATTCAAATTTATTTCCTTTCTTTTGGAGTGTGGTGATGGGTGTTGCAATTATGGAGAACCCCTAGACAAACTTCCTATAGTAATTGACAAGTCCCAAAAAGATCTAGACTTCTAAAACATTCTGCAGTGCTGGACATTCCATGATTGCCTTAATCTTATCTGGGTCCACTGCTATCACATTAGCTAAAATAACATGTCCCAAATAGTGCACCTCAGTTTGGTAGAAAGTGCATTTAGACATTTTTACATAAATATTATGGTCCCTCAATCATTGCAACACTATCCTCAAGTGTTTATCATGATCCTCCTCTGATTTAGAATGTATTAGGATATCATTAGGGAAAACCAAGAAAAAATCATCTAGGAAATCTTGGAAGATTTTTTTCATCAAATTCATAAAGGTTGCAAGGGAATTAGTTATCCTGAATGGTAACACTGTGAATTCATAGTGCCTGCATCTCATCCTGAAAGCAGTTTTGAAAATATCTTCATCCTTTATCCTTAGCTAATGGTATTATGACCTCAAATAAATCTTCGAGAATACCTTAGCCCCTTTCATTTGATCAAACATATCATCAATCCTAGGGAGTAGATACTTATTTTTAATGGTAACCTTGTTAATCATCCTATAATCAATGTACAAGCTTAAGGTCCCATCCTTCTTCTTCACATATATGACAGGTGCTCCCCATGGAGAGACACTTGGCCTTATAAAACCCTGGTCAAGCAACTCTTGCAACTAGGCCTTCAACTCCTACAGTTCAATAGTGTTGATCATGTATGGTTCCTTAGACTGTGGCTCAACTCTAGGTATCAAGCCTATTGAGAAATCAAATGCTCCCTTAGGAGGGAGTTCGATCAGCTCATCAAGAAAAACATCATGAAATTCCTTTAGAATAGGATCATTAACTAACGAATTTGAACTATGGAGATCTCTAACTTTTATTGCATATATAGTGTACGCTTTCTATGATCCTTCTTTACCTTCATGGCAAACATCTACTTGAGTTCTAGGGACCTTTTTAAATAATGAATTTCAACATGGTTACACTGATCATCAATATAAATATATAGTGTAGTATATATATATATTATTATTCAAGTACAAAAATTACAATTAATCTAAAAGATAAAATAATTTTTAGTCTTATAGAGGCATGATTTAGTTTTCATCAAACAGGGATTATAAAATTCAAGCACCAATACAAGATTTCAAACAATTGGGGTTTTGACAGAGGTAATTCTCTTTTCCATAATGCCCTCTTAGGAGGGAGTTCAGTCAACTTGTAACGCCCCGCCACACAACCCTAGAGGATGATGCAAAAACTACTTAAACAGGCTAATTTTTTTTTGTTTAAGTACAATTAATAAACAAGTTCGCTTCCCATTGCAACCATCCCCTAAGGTTACGAGACAAAATCTACTTAACAACCCACAACAACAACAACAACATGAATATAAACCATAACATTTATCTACTCAAGATAATAAGTATGCATACATTCCATACAAGATAAATTACATCCAAACATAATAGATAACTTTCAGTCTCATTTATCCATATTTAAATATTACAATTACAACTCTAATTCCCCAAATGAGGCAAGTCCAATAAATAAGGTTACAGTTACAACTTCCACCTCGATAACATAGAGGGGTAAAATAATACAAGAGCAACTGAAATGAAATAGAGCATGACATGAAACTAAATCCCACGAGCTCTCCAACTGGAAGTCTCATTCATACGAATATGAAGATAGAACCCAACGGATTAAGGTGCATGCCACCCAACCAAGTGGAACCCAAAGGCCCACCCCCCATTCTAGGAGATAGTAACCAGGAATCCTAGTCAAGACCATCTACCTCTAGACACAGGCTATCATAAACTGAACTAAACTAAAACAACCAATTACATGAACCTCACAAGTACATCCCAAGGTACAACACAAATACCATGCAATTACATCACAAGCACAACTCAGATACCATGCAAGTACAACATAAGTACAACTCAAGAGCATCACAAGTACCACTCAAAGACAACTCTACATGGTCACATTGCTTCCAGAAATAAAGCAGAACAAATATGTTATGAGAACCATACACATAATAATCAAATACCAACTATGGTCACACTAGGTATGTTAAGGAAACCATACCCACAAAATTGAATACCAACTATGGTCACATCAAGTATGTCAAGGAGACCATACCCACAAAATTGAATACCGTTTTGATTCTTGTTCAAGTTGCTTTATGCTATGTTTGGTTGCAATTACTTTGATACTAGATACATTTTGTTATGATGTTTTGATCGTTACTATTGAGTGACAAATATTACTGTGGGATGTAGTTATCTAATTATTGTTTCACATGCATTATAGATTAATATTGTTGTAGAGTTAACATGAGATGTTATTATGAGATTACTGGATTATGATGGAAGTGTCAATTTCGATGAGTGTATTGGTGAAGAGGACGAGTTCGCATCACTCGCTTGTGAGCGCCCTGCGAATCCGTAATTCCTTCTTCACGGTGTGTATTATATGCTGGATATATCGTATGATGTTGTTTACTTGGTTGCAAGATTGCAAGTACATGACATCGACTCCACCTGGTTTCACAGGTTTGAGCATGTCGATCCAACGGTTAAGTTGAACGGGAGATAGTAGCTAGGTAACATGTGTCAAGTCTATACCCTAGCCTTAGTGTGTCATCAGTTGTGTGTGTCGAGTCATTGTCTGTCTTGCTTTGATGTTATTTAATTTTGAAGCATTCTTGATTTGGAAATAGATATTTAGAATAATTGCATTTAAATCATGTTGATGGTTATTTAATTTAAATAATGCAATGTGGATAAAAGTTTATACTTAAATTAATTAATTATATTTAGTTTATTTAATTAATTAAATTTGATCCAAGGGGTTGAATTTAGTTATTAAATAATTAAATTAATTAATTAAACGTGATGCAAGAGAATGAAAGGAAATAAAAGAATTAGAATTAATTTTGGAATTTAATTCCAACGTGTGGGAATTAAATTAGAAATTGTAATTAAATGTTTATTTGGGAAATTGGTTGCAACTTTGGAAATTAATTTATTATTTGAAATTGCATTTTAAATTGAAAGTGGGTTTTTGAAAAGTGAAATTGAAATTGAAATTGAAAATCGAAATTTGAAAGTGAAATTGAAATTAAAAAATTGAAATTGAAATTGAAAAATCTAATTTGCATGTAATGTGAATTAGGGTTGTAAATATTGAAATTGAAATTGAAATTGAAATATCTAATTTGCATGTAATGTGAATTAGGGTTGAATTAGGTATTTTTGATTTATAAGAATATATGTTTTAATTTTAGGGCAGAAAGTTTTAGGAAAAAAATACATTTTTACAGCAGGGAAGAAATTTTGGAAAATTTGCACAAGGGTTTGGAAAAAACTTTGATTGTAGAATTGATTGAAGGAAAGATTGTTTGCATTTGTTGGATTTTGGATTGGATTCTTTGGAGGATTGAAGAAAATTCAAGAAATCTTTGGAGGAGGCTTGCATCAGAAATTCATCTCTTCCTGTAGCTTCTTGTACCAGGTTTTCCTCTTTGTATTTTATTGTTCTTGATTGTTTTTTTTAAAATAGTAGTGACTAAAGATTTATTTGTTAAATCTGTTTTAGAAAATAAACTTGATATTAGAAGAAAAGAATTAAATAAATTTACAGCCTTTGCTTGTGAAAATTCTTGAGTGAAAATTGTGAAAACCTTAGTTGAATTTAAATTATTTGGAGAAATTGATTTTATTGTTATTGAAATTAAACATAAAGATCGAACAATGCATTTAGAATGTTTTTAGAAAATGATACCTTCTGTTTATTATCAAAAAACAGATTTTAAAATCTGCAGTATAATTATATTTTCATGGTAAAATGGTCTGATTGCGTCGCCTATAACTTTACTTTTACAAACTGGGTTTTCTGGAAATTTAAAGGGTTTTTGCATTTTGCAATTTTCTAATCTCTGTCCAAAAATCTCAAATACCGAGATCGTAGTTTTTGAGTCATGCTTGAAACATGAGACTACTGTTAAGATATTTTCCCATGGCTGTTCTGAAAATAAAATAATAATAAATTGATATTTATAAATATTAATATTTTATGTATTATTATTATAATATTAAAATATTATTTAATAATATTTTATAGTATAATTCATAATACTAAAGTATTATATTTATTTATATTATTTTAAATAAAATTTGTATATTAGATTAGTGGAATTAAAATTATAAACATATGGAGAAATTATTGTTTATTTTAAAATGGCATGTTAAAGTTTAATTGAAGGAGTTAAATATTTGATTTAAAGAATGCATAATTTAAAATTGAATTGTGAAATTTAAATCCATATGTAAAAGGTCCAATTATTAATTTGATTTAATTGGAAAAATATATTTATATTTTGGAATATTGATGATAAAGGATATTTTATTTTGAATTAATCAATTTGATATTCTGCAAAGGATAGAAGATATGTTAATGATTAAATATATTTAAATATATTAATTTATATTTAGTATATATATAGTGAAGATATATATCCATTTGAGAGAATAAATAATATTTTATCTTATTTTATTTTGTTGTTTGCAAATTGGGTATTATTAGTGTTCTAAAAGAGATAATTAGTATGTGTAGAAGATGTATAGAGAAAGATATTTTTTAATAGAAATAATTACTTGATTTAAAAAGAAATGGTTATTTTGGTAATATGATTGAAGAAAATATATTGAGATGTATATATATATATATATCTATGAGTATTTTCAATCAGTATTTACCTTATTTTATTTAAGTGCGTGTAATTTAGTTTTGCATGAAGAGTTTAAAATATAAGTTTTGAATGTATGGTCAAAATTGATGAGGAAAAAGATATTTAAATATATTGAAGAATTATAGAAATATTTATATTTAAATGTTTGTTTTAATTAATGAGATTTAATTAGAAACAATATGAATGCATGGTCAAATAGATAAGCCAAAAGATATTTTTATACATTGATGAAATTGCATGTTTTTAAATGGATAGTTGAAGAGACATAGACTCCGGATAGAAAATTGAAAAGATTGTTTGCAATAGTGTTAGGTTGCATTAAAAGTAAATTAAGAAGTTGTTTTATTGATGAGACAATCAATTATGTTATTTATTAATTTCTATTTAGATTAATTGAATCATTGTGATTGGATTATGAAAGAGATATGGATTTAGTATATCCAAAAGTAGTATCTTCCTCATGATTATCTTAAAGGATTTAATTCTCTGTATTCAGTAAAGGGAAGTAAGTTTAATTGTTTAGATTTCCAATAACGAAAAGGGAAATAGGGGTTATGATTATTTTAGATGATCTAGTTATCGTGTTTTTGACTTTGTCAACACTACCTATTGAATGAGTATGGATTTAGGAAATCCAAATATTAGATTTGATTAATGACTTGAATGCTTTGGTTGCTATGTCATCAAGTTGCATTGTTGGTTTTGGGATTTAGTGTTAGTCCTAAATTATAAGTCTTCCAGAAGAACTTAGAGGATAAGGGTTGTTGAATCTTTATGCCATCCAGTTGTTTTCCTTGGGTAGTGCATGGCGTCTTTTCAGTTTTACCCGATTTTCATGAACGGGGATGTTTGCACCTCCTTGGTTTAGGAGCGGATTATGGGATCCGTGTCTCCTTGTATGGAGTGACCTTGTTATGTGGTTTCATCTTGTTGCCTCCTGTGAAAGGAGTGGACTATGTGTTGTTGCCTCCAAGATGTTTGGAGTGAGATCTTTTGTACCTCCTGTGAAAGGAGTGGACTATATGTTTGTTGCCTCCAAGATGTTGGAGTGAGTTCTATTATTTGTATCCTCCTTGTGTTGGAGTGGATTATGATGCCCAGTTGGTATGCACTTGTGTTTCCCTTGGTGGATTGTTTGGGTGTGTGTTGTCCATTAGAAGAGTGGCTTTTGTTAGGGGCCGGAGCCCAAAGTGGTAAACCGGGTAACCTTCAAAAGTGAGTTAATCAAGTGATAATTAAATTAATGTACTTAGATGATTAGGATGCAGTTCACACTAATCAAGATAATTTAATCCTCACTCATAGACACAAGGGCTTGTTTAGACTTGGGATGAGTGAGAAGGCCTGGAATGGCAAGATCAACTATCTTGCTCTTGCGAGAGGTAGTTGATTCCGCATGAGTGAGTATGAGTGTCGGGATTCGGTTGAGGCCACCAGGATTACTTGTGCCGGAGCCTATGAAGAATGCCCAGAGGAGATCTCATGACAAACCTTGCGATGACACTCTATCTAGGACAACTGTTGTTAATTATTTTATGTGTATGGTTATTTGAACATACTTGATCTACTTTATGTCTGGAAGCAATGTGACCTATGTCAGTGATGTTGGAGTTGTACTTGTATTGTATTTGATTTGTACTTGTATTGTACTTGAGTTGTACTTGATTCATACTTGTATGGTGAATGAGTTGTACTTGTTAATTCATTTGGTTGGTTATAAGTATGAGTCAGTTTGAGTCTGCCTTTGGTTAGAGGTAGTAGAATCTTTGTCCATGTTACTTTGTTACTATCTCCTAGCATGGGGGGTGGGCCTTCGGGTACCACATTGGTTGGGTGGAACATGCACCAAAACCGTTGGGTCCCCATCGATCTTCAGTACTTGGTGGCGAGACATCCAGATGGATAGCTCGTGGTTCTTGTTGTAATTACTTGCATTGTAATATTTTAATTTGTATAAGTTATTTTATCCCTCTTATGATTATGAGGTGGAATTTTGTAATTGTAACCTTGAGTACTATTGCCTCATTCTGGGAATGAGTGATGTAACTATTGGTTTAAGATAATGTTTATGAGATTGTATCTTGGTTGATTATCTTATTATGTTATGTGGTATTCTTATGATGTATGATGTTTATATCATAAGGTTCATAATACTATGGTTATATGTAATATGTATGTGTGGGTTTAAGTAATCCTAACCTTGTAGCCTTAGAGGTTGTTGTTAACTAGTAAGTGAATGTGTATGTTAAATGCACTTTATAAAAAAAAAATTGGTTCGCTTATGATGTTAATTGCAACTTCCTTTTAAGGTTACTTGGCGGGGCATTACACTATTTATTGGGGTTTCCAAAATAAATATCTCTATTGTAGGGTAAATCCATCTTACCATATGTGGTAGATGTAAGGGGGACTATAGTTAGTTTGTGGATGGTGAAAAAGTGCTTGAGTAATGCTTCTCCTCCCAGTCAAAAAGCCAAGATTTGAAAGGGGATTTCCTTGATCATTTTTATTTCTAGTGACAATGGAGTGCAAATGAGCTAGGTATGTAACTTGTATCTATTTGTGTGAAAGATGGAAAATATATTTTTCTATCTAGTTTATGAAATCATTTCTTTGGAAAGATTGTAACATTTCATTGAATGAAATGAGAAAGATAAATTATTACTATATTGCAATGTACTGCAATGGAAGTTTGGAATAGTGTTGATTTCACATATGCAAGATATCTTAGTTTTAAAAGGAAAAAAATTATTTCTATGTGATGGATTCATGAATTTTTTCACTTATTGTTAAAACATTGGTAATTATTTGGAGTAAAACAATAGGATTGTTACAATTACTATTTTTGGTACCCTTATTGAATTTTTATTGTACCAAATATCTATTCAACCTTGGATATCAAGCTCTAGGAGCTTGCTTCAATCCATACAATTCCTTCTTCAATTTTTAGATCATATTAGATTTATCTGCCAAATGAAATCCTTCTAGTTGTTCCATGTAAAATTCTTTTTCTAGATCTCCATTCAAGAAATAAAACTTTACATCCGTCTGATAAACTTTAAAGTATTTATGTGCTGCATATGCAAAATAAATTCTAATTTCTTCCATTCTAGCCACCAAAGAAAATGTCTCTTGAAATTCTATTCCTTCAACTTGTGCATAGCCCTTACAGAGAAACCTCACCTTATTTCTTACCAGTTGTCCATTCTCATTTAGCTTTTTCCAGAATACCCACTTAGTACAAATAATATTTTTGTTTTCAAGTCTAGGAAAGAGTTCCCAAGTCCGATTCTTCTCAATCTACATAAGTTATTCTTCCATTTCCTTCATCCCATGTTCATCTTTGCATGCCTCACTTACTATATTTAGTTCAATTTAATAGCTCTTCTTTTTGTTAACACACCTTTTCTTTTGGCTCCAATGATTTTTTATTCAAAATGATTTCTCTGTACAAACTTAAGGATCTTAGGGGCCTTTTCCAGAGCTTCTTCCTCAAGTCAATTTGTACTTAGTTTTCTTTTCCACAAGAATGTTCATCTATCTCATATTTATTTATCACAACTAAATTTTCCAGGTCTTCACAACCTTGAAATTTGCACTTTCCACAATCCTTCTTACTCTTTTGTTGTAACATCTATAAGCTTTTCTTTAATTAGAATATCTAGGGAATATACATTCAACAAACCTTGCATAAAATATTCCTAAGTTTTCATCATCTTCTCTAATATAGAATTTTCTTCAAAACACTCTAAAGTAGTTGATAGTAGGGGTCATTTAGTACCACAATTCATAGGGAGTCTTTGTGTTGTTATATTTTTCTTGGACTCCATTAAGTATGTAAATAGAAATATGTATTACTTCTCTCTAGTAGACTTCTAGTAGGTTGATTTTCTCATCATAGTCCTTGTCGCTTCTTGAATAGTCCTATTTTTCCTTTCAACCACTCCATTTTACTGAGAAGTCCTATGGCTAGAAAATTTCCATGTATGCCATGATTATAACAAAGAATGTTAAATTCATTGGAGGTGAACTCTCCACCTCTATCAGATTTCAATTTTTTTAATCTTCAAATCCATCTCATTTTCAACCATAACTTTGAATGCTTTGAATCTATCTAGAGCTTCAAATTTTATTTAAGAAAAATAACCCATGTCATTCTAGATTAATCATCAATCAAAAGCATAAAATACCTGTCACCTTGAGGAATTCTCAGTCTTTTTAAACCACAAATGTCTATGTGTACCAATTCCAACAATCCAATAGAATATTTTTCTACTTCAAACTACTTCTAGTTTATTTCTCAAATTGACAATATCTACAAATATTATTGATAGGCTTTGTAATCCTCAACACATCTCTCATTTCTTGAAATAAACTGATTCTAACCAAGCTATGAAAGTTGATGTTACACATTCTCCTATGATATAGCCAACTATCATTAATTTGATTTATAAAATAGTGACCATCAACACCCTTGATATGATAGATATTTCCATCTATCCTTTTTCTAGAATAAATTAAGGTTTTAGACCTTTTTCTAATCTCGCATACATCATCCTAAATCATAAGATCGTATCCTTTGCTAATTTTTTTTCCAAAATTCAAGAGGTTATTCCTTAAAACCATAACATAGTAAACAACTTCAGCATTATGCTTTCCATCAAAACAAATTGATCCTATTCAAAAAATATTAGCACCTAAATCATCTCCAAATTTAAGAAGTCATCCATCATATTTTTTAAGTTTAACAAGATTAGTCTTATCTTTGACCATGTGATTTGAGAAACCATTTTAAATAACCCAATAGCTATTGACTAGTCTAACATGAAAAATTATATCGAATTTCCTCCATATTTATTCTTTTTCTCTACAACAATTTACTTCACACAACTTTCAGAGTTAGAAAAACTAGATTCATCTATTGAAGCAAAAAAAAAAATTTGTTATCAGCAATATCTCCATAATCATATTAATCATTAGATATACCAACATCTTCTCTAACATAGTAGGTTTTCTTGCTCATCTTACCTTTGTTTTGCTTCCTATTTTTCAAAGTTATGTTTGGACATCATGAAGCATAGTAACCTATATTTCTTCAACTAAAGCACTTTAAAGGTAATTTAACTTTATACTTACCGATACACTTTTTAATTATTCTTGCAAATTTAGCTTCCACATCATTAGGATCATCTCCATAGGAATCTTTATATTTTTTTGATTTTCTAGTCCTAGAAGCAGTCTCCAATTTTCCACCATTTTTTGAACCAATTTTCCTCATTTGAAATTTAGTTAGAGTAGCATACAACTAATCTCTAGTGAATTTATTAAAATCTACAAATTCCTAAATTTCAGAAAATTTTTCACGATAAGAACCACGAAGAGTGCTAAGAATTTTCTTTACCACTTTAGATTCTTTGACTTGTGCACCAAGACCTCTCATTGAACTTACTAGTTCATTAACCCTTTGCATGTAACATGTGATTGTTTCATCATCATACATTCATAAAGTGTCAAATTATTCCTTTAGATTCACTAACTTAGATTATTTAACCTTTTCATCTCCTTCATTGATACTTTCTAGCTTATCCCAAACTTCCTTAGAAGTTTTCAAATCCATAAATTTCACTAGTTTAGCATTTGCAAGACTAGTCAAAAGAACAAACATTGTCTTATGAGTTGTTTCATAGGAATTTATTTCATCACTTATGCACGAACCATTTTTAAGCATGGTGTACATGTATTCTTTATTGACTTTACAACATCATATTCAAGATAAATCAGATAGCCTTCCATCTTCACCTTCTAGAATGCATATTCTCTATGATCAAACATAGGGATCTCCTTCTTGTTCGCCATTCGGATCTACCTCTAGTGGTCAATATTTTCTCTAAGGAACCTTTCTCTCATACCAATTATTGAATGAAAAAGATAACTAAGAGGGGCTCGTGTGAATCAGTTGTATCAAATTAGAAAATTAAAACCCTCAACAAAAATCAGATCAACATGCATTCATTAAACCCTTAATTTGTTATAATGTTTAAACATGAAAAACATATAAGACAAACTAAAACAACCAACATCATGCACAAGAGATCACCAATTTTACGTGGAAAATACTAGAAGGGAAAAATCACAATGAGGATTAGCTCACAATATAATTAATTGTGAAACTAGTACTGTAGTGTAGGAAAATGCAAACCCTTGCATTTTTACACATGATTGGGCCCGACTTGATTTATTTATCCCTATTTATGTTTGAATTGGTCCTATTTTGCATCCACAAGCCCAATCATTTATTAATTAAATAAATTATTATTTTAATTCTTTTCTTTTCCTTCTATTATTAAACAATTATTTTAAATTATTTAATTATTCATTACCCTTTCCTTCTATGATTAAAGAAGTCTTATTTATTTAATTATTTTCCACTTTCCCTCCAATATTAAATAATAATTTTTAATTATTTAATATTTTATACCTTTCCCCCATTTTTGAATTAAATTTTATTTTAATTCAAAAGATAACTTCTCCCTTCTTCTATAATTACATAAATCATATCTATTAAATTATTTTCCACTTTCCCTCAGATATTAAATAATTATTTTTAATTATTTAATATTTTTTCCTCTTCCCCCACTTTTGAGTTATTTATTATTTTAATTCAAAAGTTAGCTTTTCCCTCATGTTCTATAATTAAATAATTATTTCAATTATTTAATTATTCATTAGCCTTTTCTCTCTATAATTAAAAAAATGTTATATTTATTTAATTATTTGTCCTTCCTTCATCTCCCTAATTTAATAATTATTTTAATTATATAATTATCTTATTATTTGTTCTCACCTTTTTTTAAAAATAAATAAATCAATTTTTTTTAATTTCTCCTATGTTGGCGACTAAAATTAAATACCTTTAATTTAATTTTAGCTCCTTGATCCATGTATTTATTCTATCAATTTACCTCCACCCTTGATAAAATTATTTTCTAATTTAATCTTGGCCCTTGATCATGATCCTTATTCTAGCCACTGACTTAACTCTCCTATATAAATGGAGACCTTTAATCCTCATTTGAGAATACACAACAAGAAGAGGATCACACACCAAGAAGGCAATCTTACACACTAAGTACTCTAGATCAAGAGAGAATCTTCAAGATAATTATCAAAGTCTTATTGTAGTAATCAAGGATCTATTATCATGTTGAAGGCATGCATTTTGATAGAGGAATCATGTTGATGTAGCATTCAAGATAACTTCAAGTATTTCAAGATATCATGTCTCAAATCAAGTTCATGATCAAGAATCATATCCATGGAAATTTCCACATGATGATATCATTCCAAGGGTTGTGTAAGAGAGGGGGACCAACCACGTCAAGGCTCCAAACCATGAAGATCCAAGGGTGGAGAGATGCCCTAAATCACCTCACTCTAACAGGGTGTTTAAAATAGGGGTCGAGAATTATGAGCACTATAAAGTACTTTTGTCACTCATTAGGCCTATAATCTAAGTTTAGGCTAGGCAAGTTTATTTTTGGACTCAATACTACACCTCCAATAGCTCTCTCTCTGAGCATGAAAACATAGTTCTAGGATGACAACATGACGTGTTGGCATCTCTCCAGTGCGCAAGCATTCATATGACCAGAAAATAGGAAGTACAATATAAACTACCTAAAAATGAACTAATAGCCTAGCTAGTTTTTTAATTGAACAAAATAGAATGATAAGATATGAAAAGTATAAATGAAGATGATACAGAAAATCAATAAAACTAGGGTGATGAAGATGATCTCACCAAAACACCTATTCACCAACAAGCTCCACACATACCTTCACCTACACACAAGAAAGAGGGGGAAATTGTTGGGGCTGTATAGGGGTCTTCCTTAGTCAGACCCCTATTTTGGTGTTTCTACCACCATAGAAAACCATAAAACAACATAGTAGAAATATGTGATAAAGGAAAGGAGAGAGAATAAAAACACTAAAAAACAATATAATGCTACTTAACCAAATCACAAAGGAGAGTATAAAAATGTTACCACCTCTAACCAAAAATATCACTAACCAATGGAGAAGACTATTGACTTCACAAGGTCACCACAACTTCAATTGTGATGAAGGGAGGTCTCACAAGACTCCAAGCCCATGATTCTATGGCTTGCTTCACACAAGATACTATGTGGAGTTGATGGAGTGTTGTCGTTGTAATGGAGTGTTGAAGTATTGCCTGAGAGTGGAATTAATGCTAGAAAATGCTAAAGATGGCTTGAGAATATGTGTAGATCTTGAAGAGCCTAAAATTATGTGAGAATGGATCCATTTGAAGGAAGAATGAGGAAGTATAGGGTATTTTTAGGTCAGTTGTTTGAAGAGGGACATTGCAATTCATCCCCAATGAAGAGTGTAATGTCTCTACCAACCTTATACATAGGAATTTAATAAGGATGACAGTGCAACACATACACATCTGCATTCCGCACACGTGTCCTTGCCAATTATCTCTCACCAACACAATAGAAAGATACCAACTGGAAGGAAGGTAGTTGGGTGATGTGGAATTTTACCTTTGAATTTGATTTTCTAAGGTGAGGATGTGAAAGGGGAATTTGAATGAGGGGTGCAAATTCACTCCTATCCATTTTCTCCCACTTTAGTGAGCACAAATATTGATGTGTGTGTTAGTAAAGTAGATCGAAAAGTTAGCAAGGTTAGAAATTTATACCTAAACCATCGAGGAAGCCGACCATGATCTAGAGAACATGAAAATGCAAGGTGAGAAAGGGACTCCATAGGTAATTTCCTTGGGGAGCTTCAAACAAAAAGACTCCATAGATCCACATAACTATGATGCTACACAAACTACATCGAAGGCCCTCAGACCAATGGTGCACAAATCCCACAAAGATGAAAGCGTCTCATAGGGCTATAGACCTACAAGGAGGCAACCCCCAAGATTTGTCACATGAAGGAAGCCCCAAGAAGCAAGTGCATTACAGGCCTACAAATCTACAAGAAGGAAATCTCCAAGATCTCTTGCATGGAGGAATCCTAGAGAAGAAAATACCTTAGAGATCAATAGATGTACAAGGAGACAACCCGCAAGATCTCTCACATCAAGGAAACCCAAAAAAGGGGACTAAATAGAGTTGGGAAGCAGCTTCATAGGTGCATCTATGAACCAACATGTTAATTTGTAGTTAAAACATGCTAGGATAAAAAAAGAAACCATGCAGGAAATTAAGTGGATAGTTACGTAGACCATTGATAAATCATAATTTTTTCAAAGGGGTCCCAATGTGAAGGGGGGCCCACCCAAGAGACACACTATTTGAAAGTGTAAAAAAAATGTTTTCTCACAAATCGATTCATCATCAAGGAATCCTTTCGAAATATGTTCACTTCAACAAGGAATTAAAAAGGAATAAAGTGACCCCTCATGATGGGAAGGCTTTCAATCTCTTTCTTTACAAACCCATGATTAGAGAAACACGTTTCTTTACGGGTCCAAGTCGTAAATGTGATGTTTTGAAAAAGTTTGCAAATAATTTAGAGAAAAGATTCATTGCCAATGAATAAGTTTTCTGAAACCTTTTAGGTTGATGCTATAGCCCCCACTTAGGGTGGTACATGCTAAATGTAAAGGCACAATAAAACTTAAGAAGAGAAAGCAAGAATGGAAAAGTGATGTTGTGGCCCACGAGACATAATGAGATTTCATCGTGGTGATGTTTTTGCGGACCTTAAGGACAAAAAATAGACACCACAACATCATAACTCAAGAAAAGAAGAGATAAAGATAAAATAAAAGGTAAAAAGAGACAAAGACATCATTGAACCACGTAATTTCCTAGGAAAGAAGTGCTCTCTTACACTTCTAGACTTTTTCACCTAAAAGGAGAGGTATTCAACAAAAAATTGGAGGTTCATTCAAGAATAATTAAAATATGATTAAAATATGTCTAAATAGAATTCCTTCAATGAAAAAAACTTATAAAAAAAACAATCTAGTAATGAAAAACCTAGAAAATGCACTTAATTTGAAAACACATTGTGATATGAAAACATAAACTAAATGACCTAGAAATGCAAACCAAACTAAACAAAAAGTTGTGAAATATAAAGTGTACACCTCGAAACTTGTAGAGGCTGGAATGGAGACTGGAAATGCCATTGATTCTGAAATTCTAGCCTACTCAGACTAATTTACCATTCTGGGCAACCTAGTCCCAGATCTGGAAAACTACACTAGAGCCTGTTTCAGCAAAATGGGTGTCTGAATATGTAGAAATCTCTGAAAAATCTATAAAATGGGACTAAGTCACCACAACTCAGAGAAGTGTCCACTTTGACTTTTGTGAACATTCAAAAGCAAAATCTATAGCCCCCGATCTTCACTTCTACTCTTGATAAGTTTCAAGATTTGAAACTGCAAAATTCAGCATGTAGGTGTTCTCCAAGCTTCTCTTAGGGTTTTTACAACTTTGAAGGACTTTGACACTTTGATTAGAACTTTTCCAATCTTTCTCTTTGACAAATATGCAAAAAATACCTGCAAAATACATGCAAAGAGAGGGGGAAATGGTTGAAGGGTTAGAGAATAGCGGTTTGCCTTGGTCATACCCCTTTTTTAGGCAATTAAACCAATATGATGAAATAATATAATGAAGTATGAAAATGAAGTAATGGGATTAGAAAATTTCCATAATGAATGATCTTGAATTTTTGTAGCAATAGAAGAAGTATCTACCCTTAAATGTTTTGGAAAGATATCTTGATGACTTAGAATGTTAAAACCCTAGCTTGCTTGACTTGAGATGGAAGATGAATGATGAATGAATAATTAATAATAATGAGCTAGGATTTACAAGCTTGTTGAGATATGAAATCAACCTAAAACACTCTTTAATTTGATCCCTAAGGCCGACATGGAGGAAAAATAAACTTAAGCCTATTTCTTCCTGCTCAAACCTCGAAATCAGCTCAGATAGGACTAAGTCCCCAAGTTGGCCAACTTAGGCTCACCTAGATGGGACTAATTTTTCCATATGGGTGACTTGGTCCCATTGTGGATATTTTGCTAGCTATATTTTCAGGGAGTGAAGAATTTCAATTTTTATGTTGTTCTACTTGAGTTTTTTTTATCAAATTATGCCTCAAGATGCACAATATGGGGTCATAGTGGCCTATAAATGATTATATAAAGGGAGATTAATGCAAGGGTGTCTAAAATAGGACAAAATTATGAAAAAAATTTCCTCTTTCTTCAAGAGTATACAATTTTCTATGTTACATTTAGCCCCCAATTTAGGGAAAGGATGAACTTGCTTCAAACTTACACTAAAGTAGACATTCAAGAGGGGTCCAATTGTACCAATGCACATGGAAAAGGATGAAAAATATCAAAGGAGGTGGTAAAACCCCAAAGATTGAAGATCCTAAGTCAAACCAACATAAGCACAAAAGGACACACACAAGGTGAATGATTTGTAGCAAAAAAAGATATGCGATCACGCAATGACAATAACTAAATGAAGAACAAGAATAAGAAAACAAAAAAAGGTGGATCAAGATTCAACCATTTTTCCAACACATTATGGATAATATCTAGGCTATTTTTTCCAAAAATGTATACTCACTCTGAGGCGATGGAAGTTATGGCTATTTGCAGGGTGAGAAGTCCCAAAGAAGTGGTTTAGTGAGAAAATCATTCTAGTGTGTCGACTTCCAACCATATAATGAGAAATTAATGCTAGTGTGTTGGTTTCACATCATATTAACCATACCAAAGCTACTCTCTTGATAGCTTTGATAAGGCACCACAATCTAATGTTTTTTTAATTTCATGTAAAAATATTGTTAAAGGCGTTTTTTCTTTGTTCATGTAAGGTCTTCTTCTTAGGGAGCATTGTTCCTAATGTCTTCAAGAGAGGAAAAGTCAAAGTTTCAGATCATTGGCCATGGTATGCGTCATTCACATCATGCCATGTCATTAGATCATACACTCTTGGATGGCCTCAAACCCAATGAAACCACCAAGAAGAGGATATGTCACAAGAAAAAATAAAAATCATGCCATTAATTTTTTACAAAAGATGTCATCTATGTATGCCCCCATTTTAAAGAGGTTTCTACACCATCATTATGAGAAATTTATTTAAAGTATCCAAGCATAAATTCTAAGAAGACATGAGAGGAAACTTGGAAATCCCTATGCCAGGTGATATGTTTCTGAATTAAGTTACATAACATGTGATTCAACTTAAGACATGTCATCCACATCCCAAGCTTGATCTTATATGTTCATGAAAGGTTAATGACTATTCAAAAAAGACAATGAAAAATGACATATAGGGACAAGGCTACTTAACCCCTTGCCCCCACTTAGTGTAGGACAAAGGTGAGCTTGTAATGGATTATGATACGCTTCTCGTTGAAATAGTGTGTATGCTATGATCCTACAACTATTACATGGAAAGGAGCAGCAACTAATTTTATTTATGTTGATAAGTAAACAATTTTTATTCTTGATACATATTTAATGAGATATCAATCGGTTTAGGATGTACCAAGGTTAAAGTTATCTTGGAAGAATTTTTTGTGATGGTGTTGACATTGAATGAAGGATTTTTTTTGGAAAGACAATAACCAAGATGTATGCCTTGTTCTATAGCATCAAATACTTTCCTAGGTTGTTTCATAACTCCTTTAGGTTTAAGGTTGGCCTTGATTGTATACACTTTTTTATATATGTGAGAAATTTCATTATAACTCGGTTGCTATGAAATATTGTTCTTAGGTGAGCAAAGGATGATTTCAGATTTTTTTGTATTTTTCTACTTGTGTGATGGTCAGTAAAGAATTAGAGGATTCTTCGAATGTCCCAAGGGGTACATGTATGAGTTTCATTGACCGAGGGGGATCTAATGGACACTTTTGCATTCTCAACCTCAATAGTCTTTGGTTTTATGTATATCTAAGAAAAGGCAATCTAGTATCATCTTTTTACCATCACCCAAGGAAGACACATTATTATTGCTTGAAAGGAGTTCAAGAATGTTGTTGATTTTGTGTACCATGATACCTTCCATAGTAGGAGATTTTTTAGGAGAACTATAAACAAAATATTCTAAACATTCAAGGGTTGGTTCTTCCAAAATAACTTCATTTGAGGTAAGGGAATTATTAATGGTCTGATTTTCTTATTTATTGATAGTGGGAATATTAGGAGAAGGCTTTAATTGATTGTCTAAAGTCTCATTTTCTCGCCGTGCCATAGTATCTACCCTAGTAAGAGAGTTTGTAATATGTTCATCACATTCCATGGTTAGACATTTTAAATTAGCTTCATCATCAATAGGGGAGGCATCAAGAGAAGGACCATTGAGATTTTCATAGTTAATAATCATTGGATTTTTTTTTTCAAAGAGGTCTTCCCAAATGGTAGAGGCATCAGGAAAGGGAGGAATAAGATTCCCATGAGTCTCAATAAGGATATATTCTAACACTAAACTATATTCTTCACATCAAAGAGGGATAGTAGGATAAGGACAATTTTCATTGGCATTTATGAGTTCATTTCTTTGCTCCCTAATGTCTTCCAAAATAGGATAAGTAGGGGAAGGATCATAAGGAGGGTTGCGATAGATCTTAAAGATTTGATTATCTAACATACATCTATCATACTCACCATTTAAAATATCATTCTCTTTTTCTAAGATATGGGTATGTGCAGGATCATGATGGGCCAAAAAGTTGCAATATGTAGGCTTTATGATGGCCCATGTGGCTGACGACATATTTTTAACCCAAAATTGATGAAATGAAAAGGGTTTTTAAAGGAGATTCCCAGCTTTCCACCAATATAAATTATGCGTTACTTTGAATTTAATAAATAATTATTATTAATTTTCTATTTTAATTATGATTAAAGTCCTAATTGATAGACTAATTGAAAAACATCTATAGCTTTCAAACGGTGTCACTTTTTTTGAATTTGAAATATGCATCATATTATATGCTTAACATACTATAGGATTTTTAAAAAAAAAATGTATTTCATGAATTTTTGACAAATTTAAGGTGGTTAGACGTACGAGTTTTTATATTTTTTAAAATTTGTAATA
This sequence comes from Sequoiadendron giganteum, assembly GCA_007115665.2. NCBI lineage: Eukaryota > Viridiplantae > Streptophyta > Pinopsida > Cupressales > Cupressaceae > Sequoiadendron > Sequoiadendron giganteum. The sequence continues at coordinate 327,960,449 of CM021110.1, forward strand.
AAAAAATCATAATTAATTATTTACATGGAAAAAAATTGCAAAAAAAATGCAGCACATCGGTACATGATTCATCTACTTATATCTAAAATTTTATAAATAAAAATTCACATTTTATTGTGGTTAGGGTGGTTAGACAGACACCTACTTCTTATTTTTTCCTATAAATTTAAGTACTATTGCATTGAAATTTCAAATTTTCACCAAATAGATTTGGTTTTCTTAGATAAACCTAGTAGTTTATAAACTATATTCAATTTTATACAGATTCTATTGTTACATATTTTTGAAATAATATAGATAACTTATCCAAAGTTTTACGTCAAGTTGCCTAGCTTTGATTTTTTGAATTTTCATTGCCACTTAAGGGCCTTTTTTTTCCATGATGATCCTGCACATACCCATATCTTCCCAAGGGGGATGCGGAGAAGAACAAGCAAGACCTTTGTGATTCTCAACAATTGTATCTTCTTTCATGAAGATACATTCATCGCTAAAAGGAGGGGTATCAAGAGAAGAAAAATTATGATCATCATGATTGTCTACGCTTGCAACATCTTATATCGCATCATTCCCACAAATAGGAGAGATAAGATGGGGTGTAGGTTTTAGGAAATTGTCAACATTTTCATTCTCTTGCACTTAGAGACTATCATAACTAGGGAATGCATTGAAGGAATGACTAACATGTTTATTGACTAACTTTTTCTTTACAATTTTGGAAAATATTGAAACTAACATTTTTGAACAATAATATATGCAAAATTGAAAGGAGATGTAGAGACCTAAGATGAATTGCAATTTTCAGATTTCGAAAAAGGTAATTTTTTGGTTACACTATGCAATGATCTTAAAAAATGAAATGTTGTAAATGCAAAAGTAAATTTGAGAAATGCATGAAATGAGCTAATTTAAGCTATATCTAATGAAATGCCTGTTACAAAAACTCATCCAATTGATATAGATAGTGAAGGGTAGTAAAAAGAAGCTTAAAAATAGGGTTTTTAGCTATGTAAAACGATGTTTCAAGGGCATAAAGGGACTAAGTCGCCCATGGTGGAAAATGAGTCCCAGTGGTGACTTTTTAAAAAAAAATCAATTTTTTTTGGGTGATTTTTATGTTTTTTATTTTGTATGATGCAAACCAAAGATGTAAATGCAGAATTTACAAAAATAAAAATGATTTGAGATGCAAAAATGCAACCTATATGCACTTTCACTAATGTAAAATGTTAGAAACCCTAGAATGCATCTTATCTAATGGAAAATACAATGCAAGCTAATTCTAAGATGATTCTGGACTCCAAATCAGACAAGTGGGTATTTAAAAATAAAGTTCACCAAAATGAGTGATAATTTTTTGTAGAATAGAGGTGCTCCCTTACACTTCTAGATTTTTTACCAAAAAGGAGAGAGGTATTTAACAAAAACTTGGAGTTTCATTCAGGACTAATGAAAATATGATTAAAATATGACTAAATAGAATGCCCCTAATACAAAGAACCCATAAAAGAAAACACCCAGAAATGTAAAACCTAGGAGATCAACTAATTTGAAAACACATTGTGATATGCACACAAAAACTAAATGACCTAGAAATGCAAACAAAACTAAAAAAAAAAAAATTGAAATAGAAAGTGTGCACCTGGAAACTTGTAGAGGTTAGAATGGAGACTGGAAATGCTACTAATTCTAAAATTCTAGCCTACTGGGACTAATTCGCCATTTTGGGCGACCTAGTCCTAGAGCTGGAAAACTACATGGGAGCCCGTTTCAGCCAAATGGGTGTATGAATCTATAGAAATATCTAAAAAACCTATATATTTGGACTAAGTCACCACAATTGGGGGAATTATCCACTTTGAATTTTCTAAAAATTCAAAAGGGGAATCTGTAGCTCCTGACCTACACTTCTACTCCTAATAAGTTTTTGAATCCAAAACTGCAGAATTCAGCCTATAGGTGTTCTCCAAGCTTCTCTTAGGGTTTGTGAAACCTTTAAGGGCTTTGAAACATTGATGAGAACCTTTCCAATCTTTCTCTTTGACAAATTTGCAAACAAGACCTACAAAATACATGCAAAGAGAGGGGAAAATGGTTGAAGGGTTAGAAAATAGGGGATTTCCTTGGTCAAACCCCTTTTTAGGTAATTAAACCAAAATGATGAAATAAGATAATGAATTATGAACCTGAATTAATGGGATTAGAAACTTTCCATGATGATTGATCTTGAATTTTTGTAGCAATACATGAAGAATCTTCCCTTGACTGCTTTGGAAAGATATCTTGATGACTTAGAATGCTAAAACCCTAGCTTGCTTGGGTTGAGATGGAAGATGAATTGTGAATAAATAATGAATAATAATTAATTAGGGTTTATAGTCTTCTTTATATAGGAAATCCACCTAAAATGCCTATTAATTTGATCCCCAAGGTTGACATGGAGGAAAATCAAACTTAAAACCTATTTTTTCCCACTCAAACCCAGAATATAGCTCAAATAGGACTAAGCCACCAAGATAGGTGACTTAGTTCAACATGGATGGGACTAATTCACCAAGATGGGTCAGTTGGTCCCACAAGCACTCTTTTGTCAACTAGATTGTCTGGGAGTGAAGAATTTCAATTTTTTATGTTGTTCTAGTCAGGTTTTTGATCAAATTATGTCCCACGATGCAAAATATGGGGTCATAGGGGCGTATAAATTATGATATAAAGTGTTATTGATGCAATTTTATCTAAAATAGGACCAATTTCAGCACAAAATTTCCTCTTTCTTTAATATTATATAATTTTCTACGTTATAGTCACAAACAAAGGGTATAGGTGTGATATGATATTTCAGGGTAAGAGTTACTCATGGATATTTATATAGGTATAGTATTACTATATTAATGAGCTTTAATCAACCCCTATTATATCATACCATGTGAAGAATGCATGAGAAGACAAATTAAAATAAAAAATTGGGTCAATATGGAAGGGAAGCCTAAAGGTCCCCAATGATTTGCATCATCCCCACTTTGACAAAAGTAAAGACATAAACACAAAATAATGATCATATAGGTAGAAGAAGGTTCACAACATAAAAAAAATCCTATATCAAAGAACTAAAAAGGGTGACAAGATTCATCAAGAAACACATAATACAATCACAGGGGAACACATTACAACACACACATGTCTACTCAAAAGATAAAGGAGAGGACTCCCCCTTACAATCATAGACCAAGAGGTCATATTCTTCTTATTTAGATAATTTTAAGGGGAAGGAGGATGAGCCTATAGTGGTGGAATATTAAGGGGGGTTCTTTCAACCCTCTCATAGAAAGGGGCAAGGAAGAAGCCTCTGCAAGGTCTTCTCTACTAGGCTCTTGTAGAGCTATGGTCAGTGATTCTGCAAAGATATCTAAAATGGTTGAAACTTCATCCAGAGAGTTAAACAAACACTTTTTAGGATTTCCATGTGATGCCTCAATGAATGGAGAGGGCGACACTTAAGAATCACTGCTAAGCTCACCGAGTGACTCAAGAGCAGTGATAAATTCAAGAGAAGCCATAGTTGGTTCCGTCACAAGGATGTAACAAGCTAGCGTAGGACCACCTTTTGGATAAGGTGAGCTCCTCTTACACTCTCCATTGTTGAAGGGACAATCTCCACCTTATTCTTCATCGAGGGATATGAAGTCCCATAGATGAGGCAAGAGGCACAAAGGAAGAGGCAAAAACCATGGAAGATACAACCAGAGTATTTGGTATATCCATGAGCTTAGGAAACAATGGGATGTACGGAAGGGACATTAAAAAAGGAAGATTGGATGAGGGAATGATGAACACCTGCACCTTCTTAGGGTTAGGAACATTTATAATATAGTGGAAGATGAGAGGGTGACTAAACTTGATTGAATGGAATCAAAGGGGAGGAGAGAGGAGGACAAAATAGGAGGCCTTGATACAAGGGTGGATGACTCCTCTTCCTTTCTCTACAAGGTGGCCTGCTTAGTTGCCAGAACCTTTCTTCGATTCTTGAACTCACATGCAAGGTGGTTTCTATGAATTTGAGCTAGAGTATGGGAGTTGTGAAGGGATGGAATGTTCCTTCTCATCCATAGGAATGTCCACAAAAACCATTTATGGCAGATGGACTAGCTCCTAAATCGGAGTAGGAGGAGCAGGTTGAGAAATAGTAGGGAGAGTTGGCTCTAGTGCCTTGACAATAGACCTCTTCCCATTTATTGCTTTGGGAGAAAAAGTTGTAGGAGGCTATAGAGGTTGGGACATATAGGATTCCTCACGGGGACCTTTTCTCTTTCCATATCGAACATGCCTAGGCTTCATGAGCAGAACAAGGATTTCAAATGCGGATTTTTAGGATTCCACCAAGTGGGCACCATAGGGTTATATTGTAAGAATGGAACAAAATATAATGGTGCCACAATAGGGAAAGATGGAGCATCAAGCTAAACAATGAAAGAGGAAGAAGAGGGACCTATGGAGGGATTTTCTTCTTCTCTTCTATGGGCCTTGGCAATATTATTGTTCTCTTTTAGGCATACCTTATGTGAAACAACATAAGGTGATAGAGGGTACCTTACTTTACGAATCAAACACCCTTTCTTGTACATTTGATATGTCTCGTACAAGAGGTTCTACCTAGCCAGGAGAGGACTTACCAGTATAGGCCAAAATTTATCTAAGGAATAGTTATCATGCATGATTGTTGGTTCATAACCAGTGTCGTTAATCACATTCATTGACCCCCCATGAATAAAATTTATTTATTTGTGCATAATCAAGTGAATTCCATTCATAGCTACTACCCAGGAGATACCCAACTTCACTCTGAAGAGCTCAAGCCATAGGTCTATATCAAATAGCAATATTATGAACTTAGGTCTGACAAGGACTAACAAAATGATACTACCAAGGGGAGGTACAAAAATTACATTATGTGTATGGATGGTGCTCACAAGTGCATTATACCCATCTTTTTGTAGGAATTTAATTAACATAATATCCTCGGTTATGGTATTTACTTGAGATATCAAATCAATAAGAAAACTTGCTACAGTGTTCCCATTGATTCGTATAGGGGTATAAAGAGGACATGGTTCTCTTTTGAAGCTCATCGGAAGGTTCTATGAGGTAATTGCTATACTTCAACCACTACTTGCAATCTGCTTTGAGGGGATAGGTAAATTTAGGAAAGAGGAAATCACGCACACTAAATGGTATTCTCACAAAGGCCCCCAAATGTTGTAAAATAGGACAGTGACCTAATTAAGGTCTCGTTGGGTAATACTTATAGAACCTTCCAACTACACCTACTAAGGATCACAAGCTGGGTAGCAAGGTGAAAAGCCTCACAAAAATCACACCTAGAACACTCCTACAAACATGAGGAAAGGAGATTTTAGTACTGCTAAATGGAACTAAAATGGTTCACGTCAGGTTCACCAAAAATGTAAGACAGGGGGACCAACCACATCAAGGCTCCAAGTTATGGAGAGCCAAGAGCAGAGGGATTCCTTAACTTATCTCACTCTAATAGGGTGTTTCGGATAGGATTCAAGAATGATGAGCACTATAAAGTACTGTAGTCACTCCTCAGGATAGAAAATCCAAGTTTAGGCTAGGTGAGCTAGTTTTTAGAGTCAAGACTACACCTCAGACAACTCTCTATCTTAGGATGGTAGCATTATTCTAGGATGATAGTGCAATGCACTGGCGTCTCTCTGGTGCACTAGTGTTCATATGGCTAAAAAATATGAATTACAATATAAACTACCTAAAAGTAAACCAACATCCTAGGTAGTTCTTTTCTAATGAAAAAAATATGATAGAAAAAATATATAAAAGCTAGGGTGATAAAGATGAACTCACCAAAAAACCTATTTTCCAACTAGCTCCACACATATGTTCAGCTACACATAAGAAAGTGGGGAAAAATGTTGAGGTTGTATAGGGGTCTACCTTAGCCAAACCCCCATTTTGGTATTTCCACCTCCACGGACAACCGAAAAGAAATGTAGTAGAAATATGAGATAAAGGAAAGAATAGAGAATAAAAACACTAAAAAATAGTATAATGATAGTCAACCAAATCACAATGGAGAGGAGTGAAACATTACCACCTGCACCCAAAAATCTCACTAGCTAATGGAAGAGAATATAGACTTGCCAAGGTCACCACAACCTCAAATTTGATGAAAGGAGGTCTCACAAGACTCCAAGCCCATGCTGATATGGCTTGCTTCACACTTTCTATGTGGAGTTGATGGAGTTTTTTTGCTGCAATGGAGTGTTGAAGTCATTCTTAAGATTGGAATGAATGTTGGAAAATTCTAAGAGATGACTTGAGAATGTGTGTAGAGCTTGAAGAGACTAAAATGAAGTGAGAATGGATCCATTTGAAGGAAGAATGAGGAAAAATAAGGAATTTTTAGTTCATTTGGTCGAAGAGGGAAGTTACAATTCATCCCCAATCGGGAGTGTAATGTATCTACCAACTTTAGATGTAGGAATCTATTAGCGATGAAAGCATGTCATGTGAACATTTTTGCACTACGCACGTGTCCCTAGAAAATATTATCTCACTAAAAAAATAGAAAGATTCCAAGTGGAAGGAAGGCAGTTGGGTGATGTGGAATTTTCCTTCGAATTTTATTTTCTAAGGTAAGGATGTGTGAAAAGGGAATTTGTATAAGGGGTGAAAATTCTCTCCTATACAATTTCAATATTGGTATGGTAAATGGTGACATTGTTATGTTCACTTTTCATTACTTCAATTAAACATTTCAATTCATTATCAAGTTTGATTTCTAAAATGGGGTTTGACCAAGGAAAACTCCTATCCCCTAAAAATAAACATTTTCTTCTCTATGATGTGTGATTTGCAGGTTTTAGGTTGAAGATTTATGAAGAGAAAGATTTGAAAAAGAAGCTTTGGTAGCTTGTACACATCATTCTTACCTATCAAATATATGGTTTTCAATTATATGTATGATTATAATTTAGATATACACCCTATATTGCTTGTATTGTAATGGAAAATGGAGAATTAGTGATCTCCATTTAAAATATTCCAAATTTTCTATGTTTCAATTACAAAGAGGCTCACTTCCTGAATAGTTAACACTATCTAGAAAGGCTCACAACCCAGGCTCATTTTTAGAATAGAAATAAGAATACACAAATAACACAATTTAAATGCAATAGAGACTCCACCACAACAACTTCAACATCAATAGCTCATCCTTAGAAAGATTAAGATACCTTAGCTCACTGCATTCAACAATCTTGCATTATAGGTCACACTACAATTTCAACTACACTTAATTTTACATCATAAAACTCAAATCTATTCCACACATCATATCACATCAATTCACCTTGCATGTATAGTATACACAACATGAAAAATATATTCAATTCATCTACACTCACTTTACACTGTACAAATTAAAAATGGGTCGACACAACACATTCTTGTAGTGGACAGGAACAAAATTGGACCAAAAAAACTTAAGAGGGACCCAAATAAACTCTTGCACACCACGCTATACTTTCATCAACACTCAAACATCTTCAAATGTAGTGTAAACACTAGGTTGACCATTACCCATGCAAACACCATTAAAATTTGAATTACACATTTCCAAAAATCTAAGGATGACTTGTGAACCACATACCATGCTTTATCATGATCTATAACATTCCTATATCAACCTAAAATTCATAAAGCTCCTTGAAAAAATTTCACATCTTCAAAATGTACATAGCTTGTACATTCATACTACATTGCCAAACACTATAACTCTAAAATCTAACTTCTAGAGTACCAAACGAGAAATCCTCTTGAAACGGGCAAGTGATCAATACCATCAACATACCTGTAGAATTGCAAGAGTTAAAGAGAAACTATAGAGAAATACAAATAAAATACATTTCTCCTCGATTCCTCTATAAGAAACACTACAAAACCAGTTCACACACTAGTGAACATAACTTCCTTTGACCATTGATCCAAAAGCCAAAATTCTAGTTATAAAAACTTTGAGCACCTCTATCAAACATATCCAAACCATACAAGCATATCTTCAACCTAGAAGAATTATGAAGCAAAACAAGAACACCTATGCAAACTATAACACCTCTACAACACCCTATTTCCTTATTTTTTCAAATTTCTCAATATGCTCGACATTTAAACAATAAACACAATCTTATCAAAGAAACACTAGAGGTTAACATAAACAACTTAACTTATGACAATATAATTTAACTAATCAAAGAAAAATTCTCTTCTCAACACTACACAACTATCATCAATGACAATACAAGCTTGTTGACATCAATGACACCACCTTCATACTTGCAACATGATGAAGAGCTAAAATCGTAGGCAATTTAAAAATATGAGATTCTATTTTCTAAGGAAGGAAAAGAGATGATTGTCCAAATACAACCCAAGGAATACCCTTTGGAGGAGAAAGATGCCCTTACTATTGTCTTAGTCCCGATTTGAATTTCTGAAATCTCTTAATGTGATCTTGAGGCTCAATGTCTACACTTCCTTCTTCTAATATCTTAGGCCCTAAAACCTCCAAATCTTACCTGTAGGTGACTTTCCATGAAGATGGAAACCTTGCTATGCAAATTTTCAACTTTGGACTTTGAATGATCTTCAAGTCTTTAACCTAAATTTATGAACATAAACACACAAGAGAGGAAAAACTTGCTGATTTTTATTAAATGGGGGTTTTCCTTGGTCAAACCCCTCATTGGTAGTTAAACCTTGGAATGAAATGAAATTATGAAGAGAAATGATGAATGAATAAATTGCTACCTTGTAACTCACCAAATCCTTATTATTAAATATGAAAACTTGTGTGAAGTGGCTATCTTGAATATAGATCACGAATGCTTGATAGATCTTGACTTGAATTGCTTGATTGAATCAAAACTCTACATCACAAATATTAGCTCAAAAACACACATGATGGAAGAATATTTTTGACATGATGCTTGAATCTTGATGATGGATCCAAATTCTTGATGAATTTATCTTGAATGCTCTCACAAAAGTATTAGGTGAAAATGAGTGAAATAACCTTGTATTTATACTTATCTATGATTAATATCCTAAAATTACACCACAATAATCTAACATGTGAAATCATTAATTAAAGGATGCTAAATCCCATCAAGATTTTAAACTAAATCCTTATAATAGCTTGATGGGCACTAAGATTCCCTAGGTGAAATCTTCGTCTTGAGGCTTAAAACATGGGGCACAAACTCTAAAAAGGAGTCCATTTAAGGTCTTTTAAAAAGAGGGTCCCAATACCTTTAGCAGACAAATACTTCCTAGGTGGCATCTTAGTCCCAATCCAAAAATCAGGGACACACAACCAAAATCATTAAATTATCATTCATCCTTTGTTGTTTTTTGGGATTAGCCATAAATATAAATTTTTTAGGATTGTGGATGCAAAATAGGACCAATTAATACATAAATAAGTACAAATAAAGAAAGGAATGCCCAAACAAGTGTGATAATGCAAGGGTATGCATTTCCTACACTACAAAGATAAAAGAAGACAAATGATGCATGGATGGAGGAATCAATAACACCCCCAAAGGACTACCACAATGTGTAATCGTCTGAAAAAATGGTAAGTGCCTTAAGAAAAAGCATGATTGAATGTCGAAAAGAAAATTATCTCCCTTTTGGAAGAAACAAAACTAGATACAAATGTAGATATGCTTCCTATTCTAGATAGGAATTAGGAAGTGAAATCAAAATGTAGGATGAAAATTTCTCTGAAATTTGCTCATGCATCACCAATACCTTGGAATATTATGCCATGAACAAATCAATAACATTCCCAATCACAATTGGAGGTGACAAACAAAGTACCACTGGAAACTGATTCTAGACATTCTCCAAAGACAAAGATGGAGTGACAATAGTTGTACCACAACTATCATCAAATAGGAAAATTAATCCCTCAAATGTGTCTTCCATGTCTGATATGTGAGATTCCACAAACATTGAACCAATGTCTGACCAATAAAAATCCCATTTAGGAAAATAATGAGAATATTGTATCTCAAGAATGATGGAAGTACTCAATGAAGGTGGATCAACTATCTCTAACAAAGAATTTAAAGAAACTTTGAATCAACTACAACCTCATTTGAAGTCTTAAAAACCTCCAAAGGATCACAAGCATGCTTTATCTTTACTAAAGAACGAAGAAACACACTGGTATTGGAAGGAGGGTCATCAAAAGATGGTGGAGTACTCGGATCTCCATAGGATTATCAAAGGTAAGTCCAAGGAGTATAAGGGCTCTCAAAATGAACAATTGAATCCAAAAGGTCCTTATTATTTATATGCTCAAAATTAACTCCAAAGACTTAAGCCCTAAATCCTTTCCAAATCATATACCTACTATGTGTGTCTGGAATAGGAAATTCATTATACAAATATGGCAATAGATTATGCTCACTAAGATGAGTGATAATAAAATCACTCCATTGCCTAAAGTCTCATTTCTCCAAAGAAACCATTATAACTGAATTCTTTAAAAAAAATTAAAGATAGTGTTTTCAAAAAATTCCAAAAAAGAATTAATCTTGATTTGGTTCTTTTTTGGTGCAAAAAATAAAAAATAATTAATCTTGATTTGGTGCAAAAAATAATGCAACCCCTTACGTAATCTCCAAGCTAAATCTCCAAGCGACTCCAAAGAGCATAGTAGAACCAATCACCACAAACAAGGGACAAATTCTCGTGAGACTTGCTCACAAAAATAAAGGACAAAAGGTTGTATAACAACACAAAAAGACTCTTGTGCCTGGAGAATGTGGGAGAAATTTTCCCAAAAAATATCTCAAAGAAACTTTGGCCCACTTCAAATGCTACATAGAGAACCCTAAATATTTAGGGGAAACTTTATAAATTATAAATTTCAATGAATATTTGTTCTCCTAACAATCAAACTGAATGTCTCTTCCAGAAATTTATTTAAAGCTTTTTTCTTGGTTTCCAAATGCCTCCAAATAGTAGCTAGTTCAATCTTCCCTTGCAATAGAAAAAACACTTCACGCCTCAAGAGAAAAAAATGTTGACTCTTATGGAGTTGACTCACAGCCACCAAAAAACACTTGCAAGAGAGACAATTTTCACACCTATGCAGTTGCAATCATGAATTCTAATCAGCAAAAATGTAGCCTTCATCAGGTTTTATTATGGCCCTCTAAACAAAGAAATTTGCAACACCCCCAGAGTCAAAATCCCCTCCTTTGTCACCTCCAAATTAAGGTATTTTCTTCCAAAAACATGTTTCAACATGCCTCTATCGAGCATTGCCCGGTGAAGAAAAAACACACTATAGTAGAGAATCAACAAAAACAACCCTCTTATCAGAGAATCGAGCTCTCTTGAGAAATTGATCTTTCCAAATGAAAGAAATCACATCCTCTCTATATAAATCACTCCTCTAATGAATCATAGCCTAGGAAAGGTTCCAACACCTCCAAAGAAGAGCATCGGATCCTCCAAATTTCATTATCTCAAAACAACAAAATCAGACTCGTCACTGCAAACACAACATGCTTTTGGTAGTGGAATGGAGAGAGCTGACCTGGAAAAATGAATCGGTTCCCACAACAAAAAAAAATATTTATTCCAAACAAAATGAATAAAAATTCCTCCACTCTCTTATTGTAGGGCCCAAAAAAACCTTACAACATAGAAATCTATACAGACAATTTTCATGGCTTCAATCAGAGGAAATACACATGCGTCAACTTGCGTCTGGCCAAAACACTTAGCATGGAAGGTGGTTGCAGAAGACAAGCTTTGATACCATGTTAGAGAAAATCACATAGGAGAAACTACAAACCAAAAGAAACCTTCACAAATGAGAGAAGAAACATAGGGGATGCTATTTCACCAAGAGTTAAAAGGAATGAAATTGACCAGATAAATTAATGAATACATGGTAAATCTGATGTAGGAAGGCAACCGAAAATTAAAATACAGTTAAAATTATTAAAATAAAAAATACCTCTAAGTAAGCTTAAGAGGATGTGAATGGTAAAATCCTTCACTCTAATGATTTCATTTCTAGTAAAAATATGTTCCTTGGTGTCTCTAATGGAATATTATATTCACTACATAATTTATTCTACCATTGTTTGATGATTTGAATTCCTGACCCTTGTGATTTGAATTTCCACCTGACATCTTGTCCATGAGGATTTTCAGTACATCTCTTATCTCCACTAGGGTTGCTTGTATATCCCTTAACTCTATTGTAATCTTATGAGTTTATGAGTTATTCCCTTAAATATTTCATCTTATGACATATTCATTTACTTTAGGTTTGAATTTCCTTCTTGATCCAATTTCTTTAGTTCTCTCCCCGGGTACCAAATTTCTCTTTCACTCAACACCAATCACTAAGAAAACCCTATAGGTTGGCAGAATAATACTCTAATACCACAATAATTTCCCTAACATATAATTTTAATAGAAAGCCTAATTTTTATATTGTAACCAACATAAATCACATATCAGCACTAGGATAACACTCCAATAAACTTAAAATCTCATTCATATATGTGATATGTCACTTATAACTCATCACAAATGATCTCAAATGTTATACAAGATTAATACAAATAAAAAATAGTATGATTGAATTCCTTACAAAATCCTTGAAGCTCAAATAATGTACCTGAATAAGGATGCCCTCAAGAACCAAAGGGTTTTTGTGCTTTGATCTCAATGAACACTGGGTTTTAATCCAGTGAACACAAGCTCCTATGAGTTTTCATCCACAAAAGGAATTAAAACAAAGGATTTCTAATATACAAAAGAGTGATATAATAATTCAATTCCCCTTACATGAATTGAATCCATAAATTTATATGCTAAAATTTTTTGTTAGGGAATAGGCCAGCCTTTACCCAAAAATGGTGCCAAAGCCCAAAATTTAAATATCACACACTACACTAGGTTATCGTTAAGGCTAAAGGGTATGTGTAGGATCATCATGGAAAAAATAGGCCCTTAACTGGCCAAAAAATTAAAAAAATCAGAGTTAGGAAACTTGACGTAAAAATTTGAATAAGTTATCTATATTATTTCAAAAATATTTAAGAATAGAATCTATAGAAAATTGAATATAGTTTCTAAACTACTAGGTTTGTTTAAATAAAAAAATCTATTTGGTGAAAATTTGAAATTTCAATGCAGTAGTACTTAAATTTTAGGGAAAAAATAAGAAGTAGGTGTCTATCTGACCACCCTAACCACAATAAAATGATAACATTTTTTTATAATATTTGATATATAAGTAGAGGAATCATGTCCCGATGTGATGCATATTTTTTTGTAATTTTTTTCCAAGTAAATAATTAATTATGATTTTTTAATTACAAATTAAAAAAAATATAAAAAACGCATATGTTTGACCTCCTTAACTTGGTCAAAACTTCATGAAATTCAATTTTTCTTTTTTTAGTCCTAGATTATGTGAAGTATAGAATGTGATGCATGTTTTGGATTCAAAAAATTTGTTACCATTTGAAAGCTATAGATGCTTTTCAATCAACCTATTAGTGAGGACTTTAGTCATAATTCGAATAGAAAATGAATAATAATTACTTATTAAAGTCAAAGGAAAGCATAATTGATATTGGTGGAAAGCTGAGAATCTCCTTTTAAAACCCTTTTCATTTCATCAATTTTGGGTAAAAAATAAGTCATCAGCCACATACCCATCATATTGCCACTTTTTGGCCCATCATGATCCTGCACATACCCTAAAGTAGATTCTTTTGGAATTAGTGTGACACCTTACAGACCTATCCACACACTTCCCCGACCCCTTTTTTCATCCTTAAACTTCACAATTGATGCCACATGATCCAAAGGTGTCTTATCCATGATTCCTACTAAAGTAGGTGTCATTTTCCTAGCACCGTCATCTTCTGATAGAAATATATTTCTAGTACTTGATCCATTTACCCCAAGATTTGGATGTGATGTGTAGATTTCATCATTGACTCTATGTTTCAAATCACAATCCAAAATGTGTTCCTATAGACGAATGTGATAGGATTCTTAGAAGTGATCCTACTCTAGTATAATGATCCTAGACTAGTGATCTTTTGGTGGTGATATTTTTCTGATATATGATCCTTTCTTTGTGGGCTTTGGATATGATGTTTGATTGTTATTGCAGATGTTAAATACAAAACTGCAAGCTGGGATGTGCCCTTGCAGAGGAACATGAAGGAATTCTTGGATTCTACCAATTAATTCATTTCCATAAAAATCGAACATGACATGTAAGCCTTAAAGGGGGTCCCTTGGAAAGGCGAAATGTGATTATTAAAGGGTTTTTTTGCAAGAAAAATGTAATAAGGGGGGAATGCTAGCATAAATATGGTTAGGCATCTGGTTATCACATTGTTTATTATTTAATGTAATTACACCTACATCTACATCTAAGGTGGTTATGCATCCTCCTATTAATTGTATCCATACATATCACAAATCAATCAAACATTTTACCACATTAAGAACTATATTTCACAGATTTTCCATATAGTCAATTATCATCTACCCCACCCCTTTCTAATTTTATTGGGAATAATTCTATTAATGAAAAAATATGTAGGGTTGGTAGTTAACCTTGAAATGAGGTGAATACACCTTATATAAGGTTAATGCATATTAATCAACCCATTAATATTTAAAATATTAATGTATCACTTTTCAATCATATAAATGATTGTAGAATGATTTCGAGATGGTATATTCCCTTTAGAGAGACAATTACAGTGTATAGGTGTGAATGCTTGATTTTTGTATATTTTAATGAATAAAATTTGATGAATTGAATGCCATTAAATATAAGGCTAAATTTTCTATGAAATGTGAGGGTTAATCTAAAGACTTGTTCAATTAAACCTACCAATAAATTCATGTATGTAAAAATATTGCACAATTTTGATATTTGACCCTATGTGAACATGGTAAAGGGGGTAACTAGTAGCTATATTGGAAGATGCTTAATAAAGGTAGGATAATAACATACTATGAGACACATATTTTTTAAAGTGTTCCTTTTATCAACATGTCTATGAATTTTAATGCACTCCCTCAAAATAGTCATAAAACTGAATGAGAGATGGCATCAGTATGTAAGTGTCACCATTATCATTTTCCCCCATATTGAGTGGTATGTAATTCCTATAATAAAAAATTATTTCAATGTATACATGTATAAATCACTAAATTTCATTTAAAATAAGTAATTTTTCCCTCAAAGGATATATCCATGGCGTCCATAAAAAGCACTATAACCATGCAGGATAGTAGCATGTGTATTAACTGTAAACACCAAAATATGAAAATTACTTCAAACAATGACCACAATAGTAGCATGTGGATCTACTTATTTTAAACTGACTAACAATCTAAATAGCACAAAGACAGCTAAATGAAAGCATATGAAAACATGACAAAACTCCATTCCATAGTGGGAGTGGTGCTCCTCATGATGTGGAAAGAAAGCCCTTTCCCACCCCCTGATAAGTAAGAACGCCAAGATGATAATAGCAATATTGAGATTGTGCATCAAGTTGTGTTGTAGTTGTCTCCTTGTGTTATAGAAATGATTTGCATTTATAGATTCAAGGTTGGAAGATAGAGGGATTTGGATGAATGTGAGATCATTCATGAGCCAATGACAAGATGCCACTTCTCAAGATGTGAGAGGATGAGGGTTGTGCACATTCTGGTCAATATGCCAATTTGAAATTTGAATTTGCTGAAGTGACATGTTTAGGGGGGATGAAAGGTAAATTAAATGTTAAGTTTGACTTGTGTAAGAGACGTGTAAGAGCTCTTAAATGCCTTTTTGGATGGACAAGTCATGTGGGAGGGAAAATTCAAATTGAGAGAATATTCCCTCAAAGATGCAAAGTTGGAGGAAATTAGAAGAAATGATTTATTGGTGCAAGTGGCTGGGTTAGTTAAGAGTTTAGATTTGACTCAAGTTTAGTCAAAAGGTAGAGAATGGGTAATTATGATTAGATGTTAATTAATTTAGATTAATTAGCTTGGAAGATTTTAGGGGTTTTGATATTTGATTTAAATAATTTTGATTTATTGAATCAAATAAGAAGAACTTAAGGACTTAATTAAATAATTTGATTTATTTAATTAAATATGATGAAGCTAGGGAATTAATCAATAAATTGTTTTAATTGATTAATAGAATAATTTGAAGTTAATTAGAGCGGATGTCTATTTTACGTGTCTACATTTTTCCCCTCTTTGAAGCAATCTACTTGTTGCATTGGTTCAAATAATGATGCTACTGACATCAATTTAAAAAAAAAATAGAAAATTCTTCGGATGCCCCAGTGGAAATAAGTACGTTAGTACATTGCCCCCTCGAGAGATTGAGCGAAAAGATTCAATTTGAGGTTGATATCATGACAAAGAGGTAAAAAATGGATGTATGGATGGTTAGACTACAGATCTATATGATAATGATGATGCAAATTGTAACGCCCGACCACACAACCCTAGAGGAAGTTGCAATTAACTACACAAATGTACTAATTTTTAATTTATTTTATTTTTTTATAGTACACTTAATATGCAAGATCACTAACTATTGCAACAACCTCTAAGGTTATGAGACTGAGATTACTTAACAAACCACAAACAACATTAATGAATTGAAACCACAACATTTAATTACTTAAGAAATCAAGAACACATACATTCCATACAAGATAAATTCATCAAAGAAAATAAATATAGCATAAGATCTCAATTAACAATAATGTTACAACTCTCATTCTCTGAATGAGGTAAATCCAAAAGCATGATTACATATTACAAATTTCCACCTCGATAACAAAGAGGGGTAAAAAATTATAAGAGCGACTGAAATGAAAATAAGCATAAAGATAACTGGATCCCACGAGCTCTCCAACTGGAAATCTCATCAACACAAACAAGAACAAAACCCAATGGAGTAAGGTGCACACCACCCAACCAAGAGGAGCCCAAATGTCCACCCCCATGCTAAGATATAGTAAAAAGGATTCCTAGACAAGACCAACTCCCTCTAGACACAGGCTAAATCATAACTGAACCAAACTGACACAACCGATCACATGCACCACACAAGTACAATAGAAGTACATCACAAGTATAACTCTAACATGGTCACATTGCTTCTAGATATAAAGAAAATTGAGTATGTTAAAAGAACCATACACATAAATCAAGTACAACCTACAAGCACACCATAACATCACTGAATTGGATTAGATTTCTTTGGTTTTCACTCAAATAAACTACCTCTGAGGGTTACCCAGTTTACCTCTCATGGCTCTTGCCCCTAACAGAAGTCATTCTTCTACTTGACAACATACTAGACATAACCAATCACAATGGTAACCCAATTGCGTACAACAAGGCATCATGACCACTCCAGCTTGAGGAGGAAACATAAAAAGAACTCACTCAAATTTGGAGGTAACAACAATATCAATGCCACTCCTTACAAGGAGCCACAAATCACATAATCCACTCCTTTCACAGGAGGCACAAACATCCCCATTCGTGGAAATCGAGTAATAATATTGACATGACCTCAAAAACTAACCAAGGAAATTAACAAATAGTTGACATCAGATAACGACAACACCCCATCCTCTGGAAGACTTACATATTAAAGACCCAATTAACCCATTTCTCCAAACCTGAACATAGAGGGAAAAATCACGAAGGCAATTGCTAGGAAATAACTAATTTTTGATATACTAAATCCACTTCCCTTAATATAACTCAGTAGTTTATTGTCTTAAAGAAACTACTTTAAAACGCCTCTCTTAGACAAAGGAATATGTTTAAACCAAAATGTTTAATGCCCTAATTGCTTTAAATAGTAATGAAATAAGCATTTACTTCATCCATTCCAAACTAGGTTGACAACATGATACAACAACCCATATATTAAAACCCTATCTAGAAGAATTAACAACCCTTTCTAATTGATTTCCCTCAAGCGATAACAAAAGAGATTACATTTAAACAAGAAATTTTGTAACACCCCTCCGTTTTTCCTTCTAGTTGGATTGTGTGTCTTGTGTGGGTATGTTGCTGTGATGTGTTTCTAGTTATTCAGATGTTATCTTTATTCCATTCTTTGGATTAGCATAGTGGTTATTTGAATTAAAGATGATTATGCTTTGGATTATACTAATATGTTAGAATTGTCAATTAGTTGCATTGTATTGGTGAAGGGGATGGTACTGCATCACTCGCTTGTGAGCGCCCTATGATACCATGATTTCCTCTTCACGGTGTGTATTTTATGCCGTTCATATTATATTTTGTTGGTTACTTGAATTGCAGGCTGATAGGTACAAGACATCGACTCCACCTGGTTCCACAGGTTGGAGCGTGTTCAATACCCAACGATATTCGATTAGGAGATAGTAGCTAGGTTTTTGTGCCAAGTTGTCACCCTAGTCCTTGTATGTCGTCAATTGCTAGTCAGGTTGTGTTGCTTTGAATATTGTGCCCTCTCTTCGGTATTTAATTGCAAGTTAGAAAAGGGGTAATTAAATGGCTTAAGGTAATTAAGTTGTTGAGTAATGTAATCTGGGATTATGTTGAATGTAATTGATTTTATTATTAATTTAATTTAATTAATAAATAATTTAATCGTTGATTAAATCTATCTATTAATTAATTAAATTTATGATATTGAAAGAAGTGAATTTATCTATGTTGAAGTTATTGTTATTTTGTGGAATTTGAAAATAAAGAAAATGCATGAAAGTCAATTTGAGAAATTTGGAATTGAAAAATTGAAAAAATGAGTTAAAAGTCAAATTGAAGTTTGAATTCAAAAATTAAAGAAATTAGATATTTTCTATTTTTCTGTTCTAAAGAATTTATTAGGGTGGTTGTTGAATTTTTAGGGTTGAATCTTTATGTTTGGATTTTGGATCTCAATTTTGGATCTGGGAGTTTTTGGAAAAGATTGAATTTGTGTGAGAAAGAATCTTTCAATTTTTGTTGGTTTTGGATTGAAGTTGTGAAAATTCATGGAACTGGATTGGAGAAGCAAAGTTGGAAGCTAAGCATCATTTTGGATCTTCTCAACTCAAAAGATATCAGGTTCATTCTTTGTAAATTTGTTTGTTTTGAACAAAATGTGTATTCATTTATATTTTGGTGATGAAAATCTTGTGGAAAATTTAAAACCCTAATCTATGTTGAAAACCTCATGTGGATCTGTTTTGGCAAATCAAACCTTTGTTTTCCTTATTGGATTTTCAAGAAAATAAATGTAATTTTTGTGTTCTTGGCTGGAATTGGGGCTTGAATACATTCTTCCTCTTTTGATCATGCAATTTATCTTTTGGAGTTTTAAATATATATATACATAAATATGTATATATACTGATATATATATATGTATATTTTATATTTTATATTGGGTTTATGTTGTTGAAATATTTCTTTTTGCCCCTGGGAGGAGGCACGAATTTCAAAATCCGCAGGTCTATTTTTTTTTTTTAAATAATATATTTTTTTTTTTATTGGGGGGCTTGGGGCTCAACCCCTACCACACCTGATGGGAGGTGTGTGGGGGGAGCCGCGCTCAGCGCGACCCCCACAACAGCTACCCACGACCAGCGTGGTGGTTGTTTACATAGCCGCCACCACCACCACCGGTGGTTAGTTGTGTTGTGCACAGCGCCACCAGAGGTGGTGGCCGGCTGTGTATGCAGCCGCCGCTGCCACCGGTGGTGCCCTCCAAACCGCCACCGCCCCAAAACAAAGCACCACCCACCATGGGAAATCCACGTGGCCTTGGTAAGAACGCCGCCACCTGGGTTGAACCCGCGGCCAAAGAAAAAGCCAGTCGCCATAAGGATTAGGGTGCGTGCGTGGCCCAAGGGGCTTTTAAAATTGTTTTTTTTTATTTTTATAAATAAATATGTAAATGTTATTATTTTATATCTTATTTTTTTATAATATTAAAATATTATTTAATAATATTTTATATATTATAATTTAATAATATTAAAATATTAGTATATATTTATTTTATATTATGAGCATTTTTATATCAACATGATGTTTTATTTAAATTATGTTTTAAGTTTAATTGAGAGAATTAGACATTAATTTAAATTAATCACATGACTTAAATGTGATTGTGAAAATGAAAACATTGCACTCTCAACCAAACTATTGATCATAATTTAGAATAATAAATTGGATGGAATATTATATTTAATGTTATATAATTTGTTTTATTCAAAGTTAAGTTATTTGTTTTTGGAATGATTTTGTCGAAGAGAGGAAGCATTTATTTATTTAAAATGTTATTTTCTAAACAGTTGAAATAAATGTTATTTTATATTTTTTAAGAAGCAATTAGGGAATTGAATGTTGTGTTTTAAATTTATGCTTATGTCTAGAAGAGACATTATTAAATTAGTTTATTGTGGCAATAACCTATGAAATTTTATTAAAAGAAGTGGATTTAGGAAATCTGAAACAGGTTTGATTCGTGATTAATTGCTTGCTTGAATATGATTCTTTTGTTATCGACTTTGGGAAGTTGTTCAGTCAGGGTAACAAGTCTTCCAGATGGGGTTCTTTTTCTATGTGGGTTGTCGTTTTGTGTTATCATCCTATTGTGAGTTCCTTGTGTAGTGCATGGGATCTAGTCAGTGTTAGTACCCGATTTTCACGAATGGGGATGTTTGTACCTCCTTGGTTTAGGAGCAGATTATGAGATCTATGTCTCCTTGTATGGAGTGACCTTGTTATGTGGTTGTTGCCTCTAGTGTTGGAGTACGTTTCAGTTTGTGTGGCCTCCTAAGAAAGGAGAGGTTGTGATATCTTGTTTGTTGCACCTTGGTACCATTGTTGTTTGGTTGGTGTGTGTGTGTTGTCGAGTAGAAGAGTGGCTTGTAATAGGGGCTAACACATGAACTGGTGCTAGGGTAACTCATTGTAAGTGGTGTAATTAAGTGATAACTAAATCAATATACTTAGAAGTTTGGGTAGTACTTCACACTAAAAGTATAATTAAGCCTCACTCATTGACTCAAGTGCTCGGTTAGGCTTGGGATGGGTGGGAAGGCCTGGAATGGCAAGGTCATCTATCTTGTCTATACGAAAGGTATTTGATTCTGCATGAGTGAGTATGGGGGCCGAGATTCGGTAAAGGTCACCAGGATAACCTTTTCTTGTGGGGGGCAGAGCCTAGGAAGAATCGTCGTGGGTAACTCATGACGAACTATGTGATGACACTCTCTCTAGGACAACAGTTGGTTTTGATTTTGTATTAGTATGTATGAGGGCCAAGGATCGGTTTGGGGCCACCGTCCTGACGATCTGTAGTGGGTAACTCATGATGTGCTGTGAGATGGCACTTTGTGTGACCATAGTTGGTACTTGTTTATTGTGGGTATGGTTTCTGTAACATACCTGATGTGACCATTGTTGGTGTTTGATTATGTGGTATGGTTCTCATAGCATACTTGTTCTGCTTTATTCTTGGAAGCATTGTGACCATGCAATGTTGTACTTGCATGTATTTGAGTTGTACCTTGGGATGTACTGGTGAGGTTCATGTAATTGGATGTTTCATTTTGGTTCAGTTTATGTTAGCCTGTGTCTAGAGGTAGATGGTCTTGACTAGGATTCCTAGTTACTATCTCCTAGCACAGGGGGTGGGCCTTTGGGTTCCACTTGGTTGGGTGGTGTGCACCTAAATCCGTTGGGTTCTTTCTTCATGTTCTTTTGGACGAGACTCCCAGTTGGAGAGCTCGTTGGTTTCAGTTTCAATTCTTCTTTATTTCATTTATGTTGATGTTGTATTATTTACCCCTCAGTTGTTATCGAGGTGGAAGTTGTAATTTTAATTATATTTATTGGACTTGCCTCATTCGGGGAATGAGTGTTGTAATCTATTGTTTAATGAACAGATTAATGAAATGGAAAGTTATCTTTATGCTTGGATGTAATTCATCTTTTGGAATGTATGTGATTAAATTATTAATTAATTGAATGGCATGGTTTAAATCATGTTTTTGTTGAGGTTCTATATAACCTCTGTCTCGTAACCTTAGAGGTTGTTGGCATTAGTTAGCGAATTTGCTTATTAATTATACTTTTTAAAAAAAAAAAAATTATGTTTAAGTAGTTAAATGCAACTTCCTCTAGGGTTGTGTGGTGGTTCTTTACAAATTTGATCATAATTAAATCTACATCGGATTTCCTAAATCCACTTCATCTAATAAAATTCAATAGATTATTGCCACAATAAAACTAATTTAATAATGACCCTTTTTAGACATAAGAAGAAATTTAAATCAATATTTAATTCTCTAATTGCCTTAAATAATAAAATAAACATTTACTTCTATAATTCAATCTATATCATTAAAATAAATAACTTCTCATCCTTGCAAACTAATCATTTTAATGAAGTTAATTAATTTTGCTATTAAACTCATTCTTTAAATTCAATATTTGTCCTTTCAAATATATTATTTAAACATAAAAACAATAATTTGACTATTGCACATTAATCTAAATTTCACACTTACATTTAAAACACGCATCATTTAATTCAAATGTTTAATTTCCTCAATTATACTTAAATTATGCCCTTGAATAAATTATTATTTTAAAAACTATACACATAATATATATATCATTTTTTAATTATTTAATATAAATACATATTATATAATATAATATTAAATATTAATATATATTATATAACCATAATATATATATTAATATTTTTATATTATTAAATATAATAATGAAATAATAATATATTTTTATTTTTTTAAAAACAACCATCTTATGATCTCGAGCCGCTCGCCCAAAATAAGGGTTTTGCAGCGGAGGTTTTTTGGGCCATGTGCGTAAGGCGGGTCACCAACTATGCAAAGCATAACTGGCCCTGTAGATGGTGGTGACGGTGGTTGTGGCACAACTGGTCACCATTGTTGGTGGCACTGTGCAAAGCACAACCGCCCACCAACAATGGTGGCGGTTGCTTCAGAGTGACCGCGGGGGTTTGTGGGGGGTCGTGTTGGGTGCGGCTCCCCCCACTCACCTCCCATGGGGGTACGATGGGGGTGAGCCCCAGCGACCTCCCTAGAAATCCACCCTAACAAAAATTTAATATAATTTTTTTTTTTCCTTTATTATATATATATTTTTTTGCCATACCCTACGGATCTCAAAAATCTGAAAATTGATTTTTTTATTAAAACGGGGTTTTGTGAATTAAATTTAACAAGGCACCATTAAAATAAAATACATGAAAATATATAAATATATATATATATGTATGTATACATATATATTCTTCCATATATATACATACATATATATATATATATATATATATATATATATATATTCAATTTTAACCAAACTTATAAATTTAGAAGGGCAAATAATTCACAGAAATATACATTTAAAGCCATATTGATTTATTTTTTCTTCTATGAAGAACATTATTTTCAAACAGAGATTTTCAAAGTTTTGAAACTAGATTCAACATGGGTTCTTCTCCTAATTTAAAAAGAGTTTAATTTCTTTTCCCAAATAGCATATAAAGTTGTAAATCAATTCAAAAGGAAATAAATCCAACTGAAAGAAAAAACTTGATTCCAAAAGTTTGAGAGGTTGATAAAAATGGTGCAAATCTTTCTCCTTTGATTCAAGCTTCTTCTCAGGAATCTAATTGAGCTTCTCCAAAAAAACCCAAATCCAAAACACACAACCAAAGATTCCTTTCCTTTTCTAAATCTCCATTTTTCATCCCCCTCCAATCTTTACAAAAAATAAATCCAAATCATAGCCAAGAAAATGAAAATATCCATTCAACCACCATAATCAATTTCAGAAAACAGAAAAATAGAAAATATCTCAAAATATCTCTAATTTAAATTTTTTGCATTTAAAATTTTCAAAAATGAAATTAAAAGCCTTTTTCAATTTTCAAACTTAATTTCAACTCAAAATATCTATTAATTTCCAAAATCAATAACTTAATTCAAATTAACACAATTAATTTAATTAATCAATAAGATTAATCTAATCCAAGATTAAATTATTTTATTAATTAAATTAAATTAAATAACATTTTTCACATTATAACCAAATTAATTTAATTATTCTTTTCAACTTGCAATTAAATATAATTCAGGCAGATTAAACAATATTTAAATCAACAAAACCAGACAAGAACCGATGACACACTATGACTAGGGTGATGACTTGGCACAAAAAACCTAGCTACTATCTCCCAATCGAACACCGTTGGGCAATGGACATGCTCAACCCTGTGAAACTAGGTGGAGTCGATGTCCTGTACCTGTCAACTTGTGAACAAAGAGTATATCGCACATGTATATTTGCACCATATAAAACACACCGTGAAGAGGAAATCACGGAAGCATAGGGTGCCCACAAGCGAGTGATGCAATTCTGTCCCCTTCACCAATATAGTATTACCAACTGACAAATCTAACATCAATAATTTAATGAACAACATAAAGAATCATTAATTTGAATATCCACTTATGCTAATTCAAAACATGCCAATATGATACATCATAATAAATTACAATCACATCAAAATAACACATTCACATCGCTTTATAGATAGAGATCAAATAGAAATCGAGTACGATAATCAAGGTACTAACAGGAAATAAGACATAACCAAACAAAACACTGTTCGATCCAAAGAGAAAAATGGAGGGGTATTACACAAATTGTTTTAAGATGCTTAGAATAAAAAATCTATATTATTTTAAACAACTTAAATGATGATGCAAACGAGATGTTTGGAAGATGCTTAGAATAAAAAATCTATATTATTTTAAACATCTTAAATGATAATGCAATGCATGTGAAATGGATGAGATGGATGATGTTGTCTTATGATGATATGCCATGATTATGTAAGATGAAAGTTTAGATGTAGAATGGATGCATTGGTAGCATGAAAGAGGATAGAAGAATGAGAGGAATCGACCCTTAAATCAAAGAAAATGCAGAATTCCAACAAGTCCATTAGTCGTCGAGACTTTATTGGATGTGATGATGAATGATGATGATGTATTTCTTATCCATTGATGGGAGAAATAAAGAGCATACCCTTATTTATGTTTGATAACACACATAGGTGTGATGCATCAAGGTATAAAGAACTAGGATTCTGTTGTGCCTAGTGTGATGGAATTTGACTCATCAAATAGATAGGAGTACTCCTATTAACTCTTGACAAATGAAACCTTATTCAAAGTGTAGTTTAGATATTATAGATATCTCAGAACAAAAAATAAAGACGCAAGCCTTCTTATGTGGTCAACAAGACACCTAAAACATCCTCCCTACAAACAAAACAAAGCATGCATGATGAAGTTATTTTACAAGAATATCCAACAAGCACAACAAATAAAAAGATAATGATCATTTCCCCTTTCCGTTCTCCTAAATCTTTCTATTTAGACATCATCGAGAGGTCCTTGGAATAAGTGCAAAATAAGATAAGTCTTAAAGACCAAGATAAAGTAAAAAAACAAGCTAATGTTCTTCATAATGCTAGCCAAAGATAAAATAAGGTGATACCTGGTGCTGATGTCCATCATAGGAAGGTCGCATTCCTAGGACATGTTGTGATTAGGTTTTTGGTGAGATTGATTGTATGATAAGCTATTGATACTCCGAGTTGACCAACTTGTTGACTTACGGATCTAGACTTGAGACTTTTGATGATTAGGTTCGCACTTTTGGACCTGCTAGACTTGCTTCTATTTGCCTTCCCAAAAGGATGAAGGTGACGATGATTTATTATGAGTGGCATTTATTGCAGGTGAAAGCAAGATTAGACAAGTGCACCATTTTGGGTTTTTTTCAAATGTCTGGAGGCTTTTTTTTTTTGGGGGAATTTTCAATGTTTTACAAATGATTTTGGTATTTTCAAGATCTTTATGAATGTTTTTAGATTTTGTTTCTTGGGGGCTTATCAAGGATTTTCCTTGCCTACATTTAAGCTCAAAGAAGACATAATTCAAATGAAAATTGACTTGAATGCTAATGAGATAGATGGACAAATAGATTTCCATTGCGACAAACACCTAAAGGAATGACCTAAAATGTGAAATAGATGGGCAAACGGATTTGAATTACGACAGATGCCTAAAGAATTGACCTAAAATGTGAAATAGATGGGCAAACAGATTGCCATTGCAAAAGATTCCTAAAGGACTAACCTAAAATGTCTCGGGGAATGATCAAAGATCAAACTTTCCTACATTCAAGCTTAGAGATGACGTAGTTTGGCTGACATGTTTTTGACTTTTTTAAAAAATTGACATGTTTTAGATTTTTTATATGATTTGGATGATTTGGATATGGATATGTGATGATATCAATGATCTATTTTGGGATTTTGTTGAAAACCAAGCTTAATGTTGATCTATTAGATTGATGGATTTGTGATGATAACATTGTTGAGGATACACAACAATGCAAGGATAGTGTTAAGCAACACAAGGATGTCAAGATTGATGATTATATCATTGGTGAGGATATACAACAATGTAGGGATAGTGTTAGGAAACACTATGATTGGGAAGGATATCTTGAGATGATGATGGATTTGTTGGATTTGATTGATCAGGATTGATGAAGCTTGATTTGGAAAAAAATTGTTTTGATTATTTGATGTGATGTTGAAGTACACATTAGATGCAACTGATATTGAGTGTTCAAATTAATGTTCGATGAAAGATAAAGCTTGATAAGGAATGTCTTCTCATCAAAACATACCATGGGCTAGTGATTCAAATTTTTCTACTCACATGTTCTTACCAATTTGATGTCACGTTTGCCAATGTTTGGATCACCATATAAGTTGGATGATATAGATCAAGATTTATTTCTGAAGCAAGATGTAAATATTTTCCCCTAGTGTCTAGCAAGGCCATGGGTGGATTCTTGGATAGATGGATGGATGGATAGGTATGGATCATCTTGCGATAATATCACGTGTTCACACAAATGATACTCATTTGGATAGTAATTCTTGGCTTAGATAATGTTGGCTTGGATAGGATCAATTAAAATTACCCATGTCACGATGTTTTCCATACCTAAGTGTAAATTCTGCTCCAAAATTTAATCAAGATAAAGATAAGGTAGATAGATGGCAATGGGTTGGATAAATGGTTCATGGATCAACGGATAATATGGATGGAATGTCAGCTTTGTTATGGATGTAATGAGATGCTTTCACCTCAACTAGCATACATAGATGCTAGATACTAAACATGATGCCTGTTTTCCAAGTTTTCATCATGGTACTTGTCCAAAGCACCACCAAAGTGGTTTTCACTAGAGGACAATTTTTTTCTGTATTTTTTTCAATCCTTTTTCTATTTTTTTTTGGATTTTTATATTTTTGAATATTTTTTATGTTTTATATTTTTTATATTTTTTTGGATATTTGCTAAAAGATTTTAAGCTCATTTTGAATCACGTGGTATTGCTGAAGTTGATGATTTTGTCATAATGTTCCACAGATATCCTGCTTGAAGAAGCTACTTTGCCAAGATACATGCACTTGAAAGAAACTTTCGAGATTTCTGATCTGCTTTGTTGATACGAGAGTTAACTTTCTCTTTTTGCGCACATCGCAATAGAGTGCCTTTTGAATCCTTATGATGAAGGGTTGTTTCCAACACGTGGTCAATGTGAGAATTGGATAACATGCATGGATGCATGGATGGACTGTGTTTAGGAATAAAACATGGATTGGTTGACAGTTTGGAACCTTTCACTCTCCAAACTTGAGAAGATGAGCAATGATGGATGGATACGAAAGTGTTCATAGAATTAGGACCAACAACTTGATATACCTTGTATGTCGCTTGAGAAGCCTAATTTTTCCTTTTGGAGATCTTGTATGGATACTTTAGCCCCATAGTTTCTTTGACTAATGTAGTTTGATAGGGGTAATCATTCTTTATATTCTTTAGTATCCACTTGCATTTGATTTGTCTTTCATGCTTTTCTACTTCTTTTTCTTTCATAGCATTCTTTGTGCTTTGATTGAAATCTTTCTTTTGATGTTGGTCCAAATTCAGGGATGGGGTGATGAGTGGATGAAGATTTGTGATGTGGTGATTGTAGTATTGACATTTTTTTCATCATAAGGATCCTTTGTGCTCCCTATGTTAACGTTTTCTTGCGACTAAGTTGCCCCCGGTTTTGTGGAAGTATCACTGATATGTTTATATCCCTTGATTGTTGAATAACCAAGGCTTTGATACTTAGGATTGCCAATAATCTGCACTAGTTCTAGGATACCCTGTTCATGTAGGCCTAGTCCTCTTCCTTGATAATGATCTATTGAAAAAACTTATTTGCAATAGGATATGGTTTTCCTTGGAAACAAGGTGCTACTCCTTCTCTGCTCTATGGTGGATTTTCAAAAGTGACAACTTCTTTATTGATGAGGTATATTTCCCTAAGAAAGGTAAGTGATCCAAGTTTATAAGTGATAGGATCCTCCATATGTGGGATGACTTCCTGATTGATACCTTTAGCTTGATCTTGTGAAATATCATATTTTAATGCTTCTTCAAGTGATGTTAAAGACTCACTATAAAATTATTCCTCCTAATTCATTCTTGATATGCTTTCATATGATTTTTTTGATTCACAACTTTTTTAGAAGCCTTCTTCATGATCTATTTTTGCTAGGTGTCCATGGGATGTTTTTGATTCACAACTTTTGTAGAAGCCTTCTTCATGATTTGTTTATGTTATGTCTACATATTTTTCTACATCTTGATCTTGTATACAAATGTTAAGAGTAGGAGACTCTTGTTCCTTGGTAATGATGTCAAGTGTATGAGACTCTTCTTTTCAATGAATATCCTCTACGTGTCCATCCAAAGAAAGCATCTCGTAGGTAGATGTAGGAATATGTGCTATATGGATATGGCCATCGTTTGCGACATCTTCTATAGATAGGAGAGTGCCCATTAGATCATTGTAGTATCTTGGAGATACAAATTCTTAATCCTAATTAATTTTTGAATTGCTTTCGACATTATTTAGATTAAGTTCTTGACATGGGTCAATTTCAAAGGATGGATTTCTTAGAAAGGGATCTTTGATAATGTAATTGGGAAGGGGCTCAATATTCTCTTGAGCTTTGAGTGGATTTGGATCAAATTTTGAGCTAGGGATTCCTTCAATATTTGTAACCATGAGTTCAAAGGATGCAAATATGTCTTGGGAAGGACCATTGCTAGACCTTGATGGAAGATGTTGATCACATGCTTTAGGATGAATTTCTGAGATATGTTCTCTAACTCATAAGGTGATGTAGAGACATTTTCAATATAATCATTGGTCGATGGATCATGGATTATGTCAATAGGATCAAATAATATCAACACTCCTTGAAATAGATCTCTAGAAAGTGGCTCTTAATTTATGGTGAGTTGATCATTAGATGGGGTAGAAACATCTTCAATGTGCTCATTAATGTAGAGATCTTCAACATTGTTTTCAATAATTGTGGCAGAGAGATTTCCAATGTATTCAACCATAGGGTCAAGTGATGCTGACATTTATTGAATTGGATCTTTTTTGGGTATTGTTGGTGGATTTTGGTCATGATTGAAAAGTGGCTCTTGGTGTGTGTTGATGGAAAAAAAATTCAAGGTGCTCATTAATGGATAGATCTTGATCATTGTTTTCAAAAATTGTGGTGGGGAGGTTTTTAATTCTATCGCTAGAGGTTGAACTTTGATTATTGTCCCCAATATTTATTATCTTTTGAACAATCAGGTCTTGGATGAGATTTCTAAGTCGAATACAATCTGATGTTGTGTGTCCCTTTTTTTGTGAAAATCACAAAAGTGCTTCTCATTCTACCCTTGTAGTTTCACCATGGGCTCTTGATAATTCACATAAATGGGGATTTTAATGAGATTTTCTTGTATCGATTGTTGCATGACCGATTTGATTGGTTCCCCAATTGGTGTGTATTTTAATTGTTTACCTTGTGAGATTTTCACTTTAAATTGACCTTGTGGTGATTGATTTTGGAGATGTGGTGATTGAGTTTGTTGTTGATGTCGTTGATCTTCATATCCAACTTCTTGACATTGGAGATATTTTTCTTGATGTGATTGTTGACCAAGCATAAAGGGATAGTGTACCAATGGTTTTTTCATGGGATGATAGATGGATTGACTCTGGACAATGTTTTTATTCGGTGTGATGTTTAGATTTGGCATTATAGGTTGAATTTGAACATTGTTGTGGTTGAGAATAATATTGCCTTGATTTAGGTAACTTTGATTTTGCATGGTCTTACCTTGACTTAAGTCAACATATGGAGTTGTCAATAGATTTCCTTGATATTGAACAATAGTGGGGAGATTTGCAAGCATATCTATCCCAAAGTTCACCAAGTGTCGATTTGAAATGTTCATGTTTGGAAAACTTGTATTTGGAATGTATGAATTTGGTGGGATAATGTTGTTTGGAATAAGAATCATGCATTGATAGTTTGGTTGATAGATTTGTAGGTTTGGACTTGGATTTAAATCTACCATCGGGAAAGGTGTTCCAAACTTGTGATTGGGAAAACTCACATTTGTATTGTTGAGGTTTGGAGGAGATAATGATTCCATGTGTAAATGTGAGTTTCAATAATAAATTAGCATTGCAAGACTTGGATAGTTTGGTTGAATTGGATTACTCATGATGTAGGATTCGAGTTTAAATTCCATACTCCTCTTGTATTTTGACCTTGTTGCAAAAGTGAACCTCTGAGGGGTTTAGGACCAATGATGAGATGAAGGATGAAACAAGTGAATGATATGGGTGTTTAAACTTTTAGGAAATTTTGATCAATTCTAGACTTTAGGACTTGATTTGATTTAATTTTGATTGATTGATAGTTTGACTAAGTCTGTTATGTCAAATAAAATGATAATGCACTTGTAAACTCTA
Organism: Sequoiadendron giganteum; assembly: GCA_007115665.2. Taxonomy (NCBI): domain Eukaryota; kingdom Viridiplantae; phylum Streptophyta; class Pinopsida; order Cupressales; family Cupressaceae; genus Sequoiadendron; species Sequoiadendron giganteum. The sequence continues at coordinate 327,991,598 of CM021110.1, forward strand.
GGAAGTTGTGTTATCCTAGAGTAAACTCGTACACAAGAGGGTAGTTTGAGTAAATGTGTTAAGTCAAATGAGGTGATAATGGATTGGATAATTTGACTAAGTGAGTTAAGTCAAACAAGATGATAATGAACTTGTAAACCCTAGGAAGCTGTGTTATCCTAGAGTAAACTCGTACAAAAAAAGATAATTTGGCTAGGTGTGTTAAGCCAAACAAGGTGATTTTGAATGTGTAAACCTTAGGAAGTTGTGTTATCCTAGAGGTAAATTTTCTCAAGAGGATGGGTAATTTGACTAAGTGTGTTAAGTCAAAAAAGGTGATGTTGATTTTTCCTAAAACTATACCATAAGTGATGTTTTCAAAGTTTCCTAGAGTTGTAGGTGAGGTAGGATTTGATTGATGTTTGATGTGGGTGAAGTTTTTTGACTTGATCCTAGATGAACCTAAGAGGATTTTGTTACAAGACCAAGGTTTTGAAGAACATTATTTTCCATAGGATTAATTCAAACCAAAAGACCAATGTTTGCAAGAAAACCATATGACCCAAAAGAGACCAAGCACATGTGTGATTCAATTGTCTATTATCTTGCTTAGGTTTGGTTATTTTTACCACAAACACTTTCTTGATTATGTTTCAAACTGAATGTCTAATGTCCTATTTTATTTTCATCCCATAAGGTCCATTATGCAGACATCAAGAAAGTAATGAAAATAGTTCCCTAGTGTTGAATTTAAGAGAAAAAAATTGAGATGTCTGAATGTTTAGAAGCCTTCTAGAGATAAGAACCCCTAGAGACAAGCAGTAACATGTGGACACCTCCAAGGTATTTTTTCTTCCAAAGGGTTTGAAATTTTGAAGATTCATTGAATGTTGGTTTTCCACTGCTTTAGATCCAAGAAAAGTGTTTTGATTCCAATCACATGCACAACCCTAAGTTGAAAAGACAATATTTGTTGGGTTCCCACTTGGATGAATCCAGTTGTGCATATTCAATGTGGATGATTACATGCTTGACCACACTCGCTCCCCTCCATGGCACACACTTCTCGAGTCATCGAAGCATCAATACCCATCAATCTCCCATGGCATACTTTTCATCTCTACAACAGAATCACATGTATATGTGGGGTGGCTTCAAAGGAAATGACCTTTTGCACCAACAAATAGATTAGGATTTTGGCCTTTCTACACAAGGGGTTTTAATTCAAACTTTTCATTTGTGGAGATTGACCCATGCAATGAGAGACCATTGTTGCCCTTCTCGTTGGGACCAACCACGTGATACTAGCCTTTGTTCTAGTACCCACTTTTATATCCCAGCTCGATATACACTTCGCTTTAGTGTGTTACCAGTTGGGTCGTTCCCTTGGGTGAGTAATTTTTCCCACAAGAAAGACCCTCTAAGATAAACAAAAGTGAGGAAAAATATTTCTAGTTCGATCAACCTTCATTTAGAAACAAAGGGAGAACACATGCAATAGGCTTACTCACACTCGCAAGATGTTTTGTTCAATTTTAATCCCTAAAATGAAATGTAGAGGTAATTACTTTACCCAACTAAAGATCACCCAAAAGGTCTTTTTATTCTCAAGATTTTCGTGAGGTGCGAGAGAAATGCATACGTCCTTTCGATGGTATTACTTTGAGTAAGAAATTACAAAACAAAGAAACACTTTTTTAATTTAAGTCCACAAAATAATGATTTGATTATTTTTAAAGCACCAAAAGGAAAAATGACGAATGGCTTGTTCAATTTTAAACCTTAAACAAAATCTAGTAAGTTGTTTCTGAAGTTCCTTTTAAGTCCTTTGAAGCAAAAATTAATTTATATTCCTTTTAGATCCCCAAAAGATGTGAGTTGATCTAAACTAGAAAACTAAAGCATAGAATGGAAAACCTAAGCATTTAAAAATGCTTTACAATTCAAAATTTTATGCTCAATTTCTCTTTATCTCCAAGATTCTTCAAAGATCATTTCTTATGCTTGAATGTTGCAAGTTCTTTGTGCGAACAAAGTCACTCCTTCCTTTTCCTTTCAAGAAAGGAAATCCTTAAGAATCGGATTATGTAATTAAAATCATTTTAAACATTAGCTTCAAACAATAAAATGATTAAAAGAAAAAGAAGTGTAATGATTTTAAACTAAGAAATGGAGCATTAATAAGAATCCCTCTTGCTACAAATTTTTACAATGAATCTTAATTAGAAGAAGACAGTTTTCCAACAAAGTTCAAAGCCTCTCAGAAAGTCATAACTGAGCAACGTTACTCAAGAGGATGCGTGCAATCTTTTGTTTCTGGTTTTCAACTAATTTTCTCAAGAAAGATACCACGCCTAGATAAAGACCTTGACAATAAAAGAAGGAATAAGACAACTAAGTAGAAAATATTTCAAATCTATATTCAATACTCAATACAGGTCGATGTATTAAAAAGAAAAAGATTACTCCAAATCCACTCTTGAATCAATACAATCATGTACCTATTTTTTCTCTTAATTATAGTAGTTGAATAGAAGAGTACAGTGAAAGTAATGAAATTTAAAATATTTCAAAAAAATATGACAGTTGTGGGCTTCATTAACGTAGCACAAACATGTATTCTCATATCTCTTAATGAATGCCTATAAAAAAGATTGCACTTTGTCTTTTCTAAATCAAAGATACACACTATCAAAGGCAATACAAATTCGTCATCAATTTTTATTTGGCCAACTTAGATCTGCATCATTGGTAACTAAGATAAATGCAATATAATGAGAGGACATGCATACTTTTTGATAGAATTCCTAAGAAGGGTGCATCATATTCAAGACTCTCTTTAAGGTTGAAGGAAAGCAATCATCTATCAGCCACCATAGTTAAGTTTTCCAGTGAATAAAGGAACTTTCAAGTCAATACAATTGGCGGGTGTAAAACCAGATAATACAACTTTTTCCTGCAACCCCAAGCATACAGAGGGCATGCAAACTGTTTGGCAGAATTCCCTTGAGAAATGTTATCCCATGGAAGGAAATAGATGCAGGATACTCAACAAATTAAAAAGACGAGAAGTATAAAAAAAGTTTTCATAGTCAAACAGTCATTCAACAAATATTTTATTGTAGTCAGGATATGGGTAGTCAGTGTGAACGAATGGAGTATTTCATGGGAGGAAGAGGAGGGTGAGGGTGAGGGTACCCATTGCCTTTTACAGAGCTTGTGTATGTTGGCCAATCTTATAACTAAAGTTAGTGGAGGATAGCCTTACTTTCCTAACTTGTTTCTCCAAGAAATCTATTCGCTGGGAAGTAAGTAACGAGTGAAAAAAAACTCTTACTTATTACTAATCAATGCGTAGCAAGTTTTGTGCCCTATCTTTTTTACTGAAAGTTGGAACCATTGTCTTGCATGCCATAGGAAATTGGTTTGGATATCCTTCATATCGGATCTCAACCCAATATGTTGATCTCTACCCAAACAATATAGATCAACCGTCTCCTACATTTAGGTATTTTTATTGCCCGATATAGTCACCTAAATTTATTTTCTCCTAGATAGGATCATCATATTGGATTTTCCTGCCTTAACAATGGGCCAATCTACCTAATAGAGGAGGATGGAGATGGAGCGCTTTCAATGAGTTACTATTTTAGGGGCAATGTATTACACTAAAGGCAACAATAGTAATAATCATAGAATCAATGTGAACCTGTCATTTTTGTAGCCCAGGTAGAGGGAGGAGGTTCCTCCATCATTTCACGCATTGAGTGGCGTGGGGTGTTGGTTAAGTCCTCACAACCATATGAGTAGAAACATATATCAGAGCTTGTTGAAGAGTCCCAGAAAATGCAAATGCCTTATCATGTCAATGTAAGCCATGCCTTTGAGGATTGTAGCTCACACCTGCCTTTGGCCACAAGGTTTATGGGCATGTCAGCCCTAAAAACATGGCTAAGGCAGAACCCTAACATAGACTAATTCGGGTGCACTAGTCTTGAGAATTCAAACCTGGGTGGGGAGTTGCATCAAGATTTCACCCTATCGATGACCCCGCAGTCCAACTAAACTATCATTATTCTGTAGGCGAGCAACCTTGTGGAGAGCAGAAAAAGAGGTGCAGGGAAATCTTCGCTTCCTCATAAATCAATTGATACTTTCAGCCAATGCACTTTGCAATTTTCTGGTGTGACATGACATCGTTGGATGATATGCTATGATGTGCAAAAGGAACTTGAGGAGATGAACATGACTAGAGAAGAATATGTTGCGAATTTGAGAAGGAAAAACCAGTGGATTCTCAAGGGGATATTTTTTATACTGTGGTGTTACAAGGCATTATCTGCATGGGAGATGGATAGCTCATATTGGGAGGGTTGTAGGTGTAAGTGGTGAATATGTGAATGAGATCAAAACACTTCTTAATACGACAATATATCAATGATTAAACAAATTGAATCAATTCAATAAAGTAATCAATCGAAATCGTCCTATTGCTCTCTATCTTCAAAGATTTATTAAATCTAAATTTCTCTCAGATTGTGTAAGCAAATAAGACTGTTAAAATGACTATCTGAAGAATGAGATAATGCTAATGTAATGCTAAATAATTAAACTAGCATGATATTGATGTGAAACAGATAATTACAGCTACAGGAGGCAGCCATGGTTGAAAAATGGATTGCTTGATGCTTGATTGTGTGGATGTTTGATGCTTGATGTCTAGATTCCTCCAGAGTAAGAGTGTAAAAGCTTGATTATCTAGATCCTTTTCTTGGTTGAATGAGGTATTTATAGATTTCCTAGCTGTAGAAATGCACAGGGAAACCTTTGAGAGGCTTGGATTCAATCTGCAGAATTGAATGGTGAGAGATTGAGGAGATTGAGAGAAAGATGGAGATTGTCTCTACCCATGAAAACACCAGGCAAGAGAATAGGAAGAATTCATGGAGGAGGATTGAGAGATCAAATTCTAAATTTGTCTCCAATTTGTCTCCAAAACTTCCTGTGAATTTTCAATCAATTGATTTGACATATTTTGACATAAATTACACATGGTTTAGACATAGGAAATCTAATTCATTTTTGAGAGAATATGGATGGAATATTCTTTGTGCAACAATTCAAATATTTTGATTTATTTAAATTAGCAAAAGAAAGATAAATAATTTAATAAAAACGAACTATAGGATAGTTGTTTATTAAATTAAAATAGAAGAATAATGACAATTAATCAATAAAGTGTTTTGTCTTTATTTAATTAATTTAGAATTGATGTGATAGATTGAAATAGAGAAATGATAATTAAATCAAACAAAGTATTTATTTTTGTTTATTTAATTAACACGAGATTTAGAAGAAATTATGAAGAATGTGAATGTGAACTATATTAAATAAATATTTATATTTATTCAACAATAGAGGAAATTAGGATAATTAATTAAATAATTCATATTTAATTAATCGGATGCTCCAGACCATTTTTAGGTGTATACATTTTTCCCCTCTTCAAAGTGATGTTTTTACGCGTTGATTCGAAGAAATATTTTGCTGCTACTGCCAGGATTGATGATATGAAAAAAAAATTACTTCCGTATGCCCCAGACATGATTTTCAGATGATAATAAATTTGTGTGCCCCAGACATGATTTTCAGATGATTTGATGATAAGATGCCCCCTCAGGAGATAAATTAATGATTTGATGATTTTTTGAAGTTTTCAAAAATTTATGATTTTCTGATGATTTTATACTGTTTTGATTTAAAAAAAATTTATCTCCTGACAAAATGATGACGAAATAGATCTTTCAAATGAGTTTCAATTAATTTCATGGATAAAATTAATCAAAAATGTAATAAAATCCACCAAAAATACCTTTTCAAAATTATAAATAGTGCAAAAGGTCATTTTCGAAGTCATAATTTGCTTTTTGAATTGAAAAATCCTAGTGATAAAGAATTTTCAGCCAGTTGGAGCAAGATGCCTATCCCCTACCACACTCACCGATTTGAGCGTGTTCGACGTCACAGATGGTCACTTGCGTATGGACCTCCGGTATGTACCCCTTGACCTCCTCGTAATTCATGCATTTTTATTTATTATGCTTTTTAGCTCCTAGGTGTAGTTAGGTTAGTTTTAGCGCTTTGAAGCCGTGTTGTAGCACTTACATTCTGATGTAGCGCTTTTGGTAGGTATTTTAGTGCTTTGAGTTTTAGTGCTTGCATTGAAAACTCTAGTGCTTCCATGTCATAATGTAGCGCTTTCAGTGATTTAGCGCTTAGGAGCCAAAGATTAGCGCTTTGAATCCGGATTCTAGCGCTTTGAGACTTTCAGTGCTTTGGGTCGGTGAATTAGCGCTTTCAAGGTCTATTTTAGTGCTTCTGGTAAAGTGGCGCTTTGATGGCTTGTTGTAGCGCTTTGATGCGAAAAAGTAGCACTTCAGGACTTTTAGCACTTCGACAGCCTGTTTTAGCTCTTTTGGGTGCTGAAATAGCGCTTTCATGGTTTTAGTGCTTTGAGTTCCTGATTTAGCGCTTTTGGATGATAAAATAGCACTTTTGGGATTTAGTGCTTTGGAAGCCTGTTTTAGCACTTCCATGTCAGAATTGAAAATGTAACTTAGTGACCCTTCAGTTCGTCAATTCCGATCATGTCAATTCTTCTGATTGGTATGATTGACAATCCACATTCTTGATGTTGGATTCAATGATTTAAATAAGACTAACTCTCATGATAGGTGAGAAGAAAACCCCATTTATTGATGATCCTCATGATAGGCGAGGAAATGATTCAATATCTGATAAATCTCATGATAAGCGAGATCTAGATAATTTTTTGATGAACCTCATGATAGGTGAGGTTTGTTGATGGTTTGAGAACCTCATGATAGCTGAGGTTTGATGTTCGCCTATGAATTTTGATCGAAAATTCATACCAAAGCTTTTAAAATAGACTGATAGTAGAATGACATTTGATTCCTTGACATAGTTCACTGATTGTAGATTTTTTCATTATGCTGATAGGAGGATCTGGGTACTCTCCAGATGCGATAGAGATTTCCGCAGATGATAGATTTGATACCACACTTGACACCGGGTGAGCTTTAGGTGATAGGCCAGTGTGGCCTCACGAGTTTTCTTGATATGCCCCAGATTAGGATTAATCGGGGTTTGTTGACCGCATTGGATGAGAGGTGGCATAGCGACCACAACACCTTTCACCTACCCACCGATGAGATAATAGTCACACGAGAGGATGTGTGGCATATATTGCACATTTCATTCATGGGGGAGATTGTGACATATGATTCTCATGGGACCAGTAGTAGAGATGCTCTCCGCAGAGTATTTCAGGATCAAGCCATAGCGGGTTCTATCATTTGATGGCGGAGGATAGCAAATTCTTATGCTACACTACCAGTAGTGTTAGCTGGATTCATTGGAGGATTCCTTTGCCCTAATCACAGGTCAAAGGGATTCCTTGTTGGCTGGGGTAGGATGCTTGAGAGCATGATGGTACATGGTACCAGATATGCATGGGGGATGTATGTTAGCACATCTATATCATGATCTACATTTGGTGGTGTACTTAGATGCACATAGTCTATCTGCTAGGATGAAATTGCTACAGGTGTGGGCTTGGGAGCATTTCGCTCTTTGTTGGTCGTTTCCAGTTGCAGACAGACCAGTTGGTAGACCATATGTTTTTCAATACAGTGGTCAATTCACGTAGGCCCAGATGGGCAAGTTAGAGCACTGGAGATGAGTGTTTGATGACATGAAGACAGTTATCTGGTGCCCATACCTTGACTGCGAGGAGTGGGATGAGGATGGTGCAGTGTTGGGGTTTTTGTGTGATTCCATGTACCTCATTGGCCGAACTCCATTTGTTTTAGAGTGATTCTTACTCCATCAGGTATATAGACAGTATGGCATTGTTTAGTGCATGCCATAGGGAGTAGCTCATTACGCCAGGCGACAGATGGATGTTCTTGATTGGGTTCCAAATCTATCCTATGATGTTCTTGTGGAGGGGTATAGAGCATTACAACCATCTCCCTGGGACATGCAGAGAGATATTTTTGAGGCAGCTATGACAAAGGATTATGCAGCTTTCTTGGCCTTAGTCCCTCATCCTCACATTACTATTCCTGATGAGCCAACACCTTTACCTATAGTGGAGGATGTTGTCGAGGGTTCTATTGACAGTGGGGGTGGAGATGATTCCTCATCCGGCAGCAGCTCAGAGAGCGGGAGTAGAGACAGTAGCAGCAGCGATGACAGTGATGGCAGGAGTGGAGGATACAGAGGACTAGGGCCAGACATCAGCAATGCACCTTCGTCTAGTAGGCCTCGCAAGAGGCAAGTAGTGACAGTGTCGGTAGGTGGGCAGCAGAGATAGATAGCTGGGCTCTAGGCACAGGTCCAGACTTTATAGGTACAGTTGGTACAGGCTTGGGGTATGCTTGTGCAGACTCAGACATAGATGCAGGCCAAGGCACAGGCTCACGCACAGGCCTTAGCACAGGTACAGGGGTAGTTAGTGGGCATGCAGACATAGGTTGATACCCTGACAGCTGAGCGAGACAGTGCTCGACAGATAGCCAAGAGAGCACAAGAGACAACATATACCCTTCAGAGATTGGCCGATGGCACCTCCATTGGTGATTATATGAGAGAGGTTTTGTGGGTTGGCCGAGAGGTAGAGTTCTACCGGGGCCATTATCATGATGCAGTACCTACCGAGCATCGAGTCAGTTATGCCCCATCAAGATCTGGGCAGACTCATACATGGACAGTCAGTGAGGGGGGGACATAGCCTCCACGTAGAGATTCTAGAGATCCGGGTCCGTCTGGGGGTGGTGATGGTACAGGTCCTATTAGGCCTTCTCATTCTGGTAGTAGCAGTTCATAGATGCCCTTGTGATCTTTGATGATGTATACTATGATGTAGCTTATTTTGATGATGTATTTTGTAGATCAAACTTTCATTGTATACTTGACATTTGTGATATATATATGAGATGCAATTAATGTGATATGACGATGACTTTATGATTTCTATGTGATGGATGCTTTTATTTATATGATTTTGTGATGATTTAATTCTAAATGTGATGATGTATATTAATGATTTTATTTTAATGCAATGATAAATGCATGTGTAGAATATGATATGTGGATGAATGAATGTGAAGCGATAATATGTATGGATGGTTGGATAAATTCTTTTTTATTTAATGGAATGATTTTATGATGAATGATCTTTGATGGGTGTAATGATGTGATTTTATTTATTAAATGTATAATCATGATTGTATCAATAACATAATAATTATGACATTTGATGATGTAGGTGATAAAATGTATATCTATTATGATGCAAAAATCTATATGGACAATGAAACAATGAAAAATTTAATGATGAAATATGGATTTGTAACTATATTATAACTGATGATGATTTTGGATTTTATGTCAAGTATACTCAATCTTATTTGTAGATTATATAATCATTGATGGGAAACCTTTATGCAATAAATACTCTACAAATAATGAATAATGATGGATGCAATCTAATTTTAACCATGTCATGATATGTAAAACATATGTTATTTTAATAGTCTTTTTGTGCTTGGTATCATCATAGAGCTTTATTGAATGTTGAAAGTGAATACAAGCGTCAATGGTTGTGTTAATCCAATGACAACCTGAGTATTACTCTCATGATTTTTGATATTGCAATTGAACACAAGCATCTAGGTATAATTGAACCAAGATGACCTGAGAATTCATTGCGTAAATAGGCAAAGAGAATCATTTGAGTGTGTGAATTCTGAATGTCATCGGTGATACATTTTCATAGTACATCCCTCGACAATTCACACATTTATATGATTATCATAAATACAGCAGACAATAAAAATATCATTCTTTTTCCTTGTTCCTCTAGTTCAATACATCATTGAGTTACTCCAAAGAAATGATAATCAAACAGGATAAAATATCCATTTTTTTTTTTACTTAGAGTGTTCCATTCATTATTCAGATTTCAGATCATCCATCCTGATTTTGATATGATTTTCAATTTATGAGATTTTTGAATAAAGACCTAACCTAATAACCTATCTTAGGGGCCTCGAGGGCTGATCAAAGATTAGCCTTGCCTATGTTACACACATAGAGACCACGTAGTTCGATTGACACAGACCTATGTTTTTGAATGTTTGCCTTTTTCAGACTTACCTTTTTGACATGTTTTTGGATTTTTGATATGAGATGGATGGTTGATGCCTTCTGACAATGATGATATTGTGCTTTGATTTTGACTTTCAGTTTTCTTCATACTATTGTGTTGCCCTTTGGTGAAATTGATACGTTTGTATTGCCCCTAATGATATCTAGATGTTGCCCCCAAGCTATGGAGTGATATTTTGACCATGTGACATGATTTTGATATGGATGTAATGATGGCCAGATGAATGATATGATATTAATTGATACTGACTTCTAGACGAATGATCCTAACATATATTCAAATAGATGGGAAAGCTGATCTTAGAATCACATATGATGCCTGTTTCTAGGTTTTCACCATATGTTGTGATTACACTCTTTGTGTTTTTGTATTTTTCTCATTTTTCTGTTTTTCTTTCATTTTTTGTATTTTTGAGTTTTCCAAGATGCCTGTTTGCCAGGTTTTCACCAAGGAAACAATTTTCAAAAGTTTTCCCCAAGCACTAGGAGTTTCAAGCGTAGAATTTCTAAGATGAATATTGTTGATAACTTCATCAAATAGATCCCCTTCTGACATTGATAACTGATATGCTCCTGATCCATACACTGATGTGACGACAAAAGGACCAAGCCAGTTAGGCTCAAATTTTCCTTTCTTCTCCTTGTCCTGCTGATTCCTAGGGTTTTCCTTTAGTACCAAGTCACCAACCTAAAAGACCCACGGTTTTACCCTGTGATTGTAACTTCTTGACATCCTGTATTGATAAGTTGTTAAATGATTAATAGCTTGTTGACGACGTTCATCTAGCAATTCCAGTTCTTGCAGTCTAGATACCCTATAGTCTTCATCGGAAATGATACCTTTGAGTGATACATGAAGGGATGGAATTTCAACTTCAATGGGCAATATGGCTTCTAATCCATATACCAAAGAAAATGGTGTAGCTCCCATCGGTGTTCTGATACTTGTTTTGTAGGCCCATAGTGCAGGGTTGAGTTGAACATGCCAATCACGTCCAACATTGTTAACTGTCTTTTTGAGGATTTTGAGTATGGTTTTGTTTGAGGCCTCTGCTTGGCCATTCCCTTGAGGATAGTACAGTGTTGAAAACTGATGTTAGATATGAAATTTATCACATAGTTCTTCGACATCTTGATTCTTGAATGGTTGTCCATTATCAGTGATAATGGATTGAGGGATTCCATACCGACATCTGATGTAGTTCAAAATGAAAGAGGAGATTTGCTTCCTAGTGATGGTAGTAAGAGGTATTGCTTCAATCCATTTAGTGAAATATTCCATAGCCGTAATAATGAACTTGTGTCCATTAGATGAAGATGGATTGATTTTTCCTACCAGATCTAGGCCCCATTGACAAAAAGGCCATGTTGTTGTAAAGGGATGTAGTTCCTGTGCTGGTGCATGAATCAAATTGCTGTGAATTTAACACTTTTAACATTTCTTAACAAATCGATAGGATTCCTTCTCCATGCATGGCCAATAATATCCCAACCAAAGGAGTTTCTTAGTAAGATTTATTCCACTCGAGTGAGTGCCACAAATACCTTCATGAACCTCTTGTAGGGTTGTTTCAGACTTGTTGTGTTCTAGACATTGGACTAGAGTACCATCAAGACCTCAACAATAAAGTATGTCAACTATCAAAGTATGTCTTGCGAATTGGTGGATGAAGTTTCTTTTTTGGTTTCGGGATAAATCGGGAGGAAGGACATCATTTTTCAGATAGTCATAAATTGTTTCATAGATGGAGGTTTCGGTGGTTTCGATATGGCAAATGGTAGCAGATTCTAGATTGTAATGGGAGGGACATGATACTTGTTCTACCATAAACTCATAACAAACATGTTTCTCAGGAAATTGTAGGAGTGAAGCAATTGTAGCCATGGCATCTGCAGCTTTGTTCTTCGCCCTTGGAATTTGATCAAATGTGATATTGGCAAAAGACTATTTCAGATAATCTATTTGTTGTTCGTAGGGCATCAACTTTTCATCTTTTGTCTAATATTCATCATTCACTTGACAAATGACTAGTTGAGAGTCCCCATATATTTGTAAGTCTTTGATATTCCACTGAATTGCTATTTTGACTCCAATAATCAATGCTTCATACTCTGCCACATTGTTTGTACACTGAAACATGAGTCTATATGATTTTGGAATTGTGTGTCCTTGGGGGGAGATGAAAAAAATCCCTACTCCTGATCCTCGTTGTGTATACGATCCATCAAAATATAGTATCCATTGTTTGGCATTGCTATCATTATGTCTGCATTTGGAAATTCCATTATCGTTGGGTGATCATCTGGTAGAGGAGCTTCAGCTAGCTGTTCAGTGATTGCTTGTCCCTTGATTTCCTTTCTCTTGACATATTGAATGTCGAATTCACTTAGGAGCATAACCCATTTCACCAGTCTACCTCTTAAGGTAGCTTTACTTAGTAGATATTTCAAAGGATCGATCTTTGCAATTAACCTGATTGTATGAGCCATCATGTAGTGTCTCAACTTTTGAGTAGCAAACACCACTGCTAAGCAAGACTTTTCTATGAATGTATAATTTATTTCATAGCCATTTAAAGTTCTATTGATGTAGTAGATGGCATGCTCTTTTCCTTTATTATCCTCTTGTGCTAAAAGTGCCCCCAATGAGATATCAGTTGTAACAATATACAATATGAGGGGTCTTCCTTCTGTTGGTGGCATGAGAACAGGTGGTGACATTAGATATTGTTTGATCTGATTGAATGTCACTTCACACCTCTCATCCCACATGAAAAAAATGTGTTTATGCAATAGATGATTGAAAGGATGACTTTTATCTGCCAGCTGGGAGATGAATCTTCTGATTGATTGAAGCTGTCCTTGTAGCGATCTAAGCTAGCAGATGTTTCTAGGAGGTGGCATCTCCATAATTGATTTGAATTTTGTTGGATCCAACTCAATGCCCTTTTCTAAGACAATGTAGCCTAATAGCTTTGTTGATGTAACCCCGAAGACACATTTCTTAGGATTTAACTTGACATTAAATTTCTCCAACTGTGTGAAGATTTTATCTAGGATATGCAAATGTCCTTCCCTAGTAGTAGATTTTTCCAAGATGTCATCCACGTAATCCTCCATGAAGGTGTGCATCATATCATGGAATATTGTCACCATTGCTCTTTGATATGTAGCTCCTGCATTCTTTAAACCAAAGGGCATGACGTTCCAGTAGAAGGTTCCCCATGGACATGTAAAATCCATCTTTTCTTGATTGTATCCTGAGAACCCATCCATGATTGATAACATGGCATGCCCTGTCATCAAGTCCACAATGATGTCTATATTCGATAGTGGAAAATCATCCTTTGGGCATGCTTTATTGAGGTCCCTGAAATCTGTGCAGATTCTGATGCTATTGTCCAACTTGGAAATAGGCACAAGATTTGATATCCATTCGGCATAATCTATAGACCGTATGAATCCAGCATCCAGTAATTTCTTTAGCTCCATTTTGGCCATCAATGCAATGTGAGGATGCATCTTTCTTAATTTTTGTTTAACAGGCTTGATTCCTATTGGCAAAGACAAATGATGCATAAGTAGATTTGAATCTAAGCCTGGCATATCGAAATATGACCAAGCGAAGTTGATGCTTCTTGCTTTGAAAAATTTGATAAATCCCAGTCTCTCTTGATCAGTCATTGATTCTGCTAGATGTAGAACTTTTTCCTTCTCTTCTATGCCAATGTCCACTGATTGTCTAGGTTCGACTAGAACTGAAGATCGCTCATGATAATGTTCTGGGAGAGTGTCAAATCTTCCATCCGTTAGTGCCTCAGAAAGATTTTCACCATTGGATGCGTTCTTTATTTTTACTTTTTCCAGATCTAATGTTGCCATAGAATGGTTTTCACCATTAGATCTATTTTCCCTATTGTCAATTTTGCAGCTGGAAGATTTGACACCCTCCTACTAAGTCGTATTGTTATGAGTTGTATAGAGATAATTTGTATTAGGTTTAGTATGACATAGGAAATGCACGATGGCATCATCATTTGCAAATTTTGGTACAGTCAATGGTTCGGTAGGTTCCCAATCAATAAGTTCTGGATGGATTAATGGCATGGTATCATCAGAATGATTTAGGTCAATGGAAGTAAGGGTGAGGATAGCAATATCATTATAGTCATTTTTTGGAATATCGAGATCCATGATGGTACTTTCTTCCAGATTGTCTAGTTCGCTCGAGGTTTGTTCATCCCCACTTGAATTATCGATATTTAGTGACTCTCCCATGATTGGACTAGACTCAAATCCTTGGCCCTCCTCACGTGTGGGTGTATATTCTTGGATGATATCACAATGAATATCCATAAAAGATACATCAGATAATGAATCCCATTCATACTCATTGGAATCGGTTTTAGAGCAATCTCTTAGTTGAAGAATTCTTTCTACAACCTTCTCCTTGAGTTCCTGTTTCTCTTCCTCAGAATATCCTAGTCTTGGCTTTTCTTTTGTGTGGAGAGTGAGAGGTGCGATAGGTTCTAAGATTCAATTCTTTCTTAATCCAATGGGTCCTTGTCCTTCATATCCCATTTTTTCTAAAATAGCCTATCCTTTTCCATATTTGTCTATGTTGATGCTAATATTTTTGATACCGATCTCTGATGTTGACATTTCTTCATCCTTATAAAGCCAATCCAGGATTGCTTTATTGTCTGTTTCTTCTGCTATGGTTCTGGATTTTACAAATGTTTCTTGAAGAACTATGCTAGGTAAAGATGTTGGAGGTTTGATTAAGGATGGTTGACCATATTTTCTAGGAGATGGCATTAACAGTGATAAGTTAAGTGATTGCTCCATTGAGTACTGTCCCATTCCTTTATCTGTTAACTGAACTTTCTTTTGAAAGTTGTCTGATAAAGAAGTTTGTGTATCCGGATTGTTTGTTTCCACATGACTTGTTTCCTTTTCTTTACCTTTCTTTTGCACCCACTTTGTAGTGATGCTTGGACTTTGTTCATTCTTGGATGATGATGAACTTGAAGCTTCCCTATTGTGAGGGACAAAGGTGTCTTGAGATATTCTTAATGTGTCACAATGTTGTGGATGATTATAATCAGCATCTATAGTCACCTCTTGTCTGTTTACTAGAAACTGCAGGCATTGATGGTATGTTGAAGGTACGGCCTGCATCTCATGAATCCAGGGTCATCTTAAGAGTATGTTATATGTCAATTCTCTATCTAAAACTTGACATGCTATATGCTTCATCATAGGTCCCACTTGAATGGGTAATACAATTAAACCTTTGGATGATCTTTCCTCCTCATCATATGATTTGATGGCCATTTTTCATCGAGCATCAATAGCGTCTTCGAAATATCCTAGTGCACGGACTAATTTGAGGGTGCAAATGTTAAGACCAGCTCCCCCATCTATTAGAACTCTCTTAACACGATGATTATGGATACATACTTCGATATGCAATGCTGTGTTATGCGGATGGTTTAATGAGACATCATCCTATAAGAGAATGACAAACAATGTGGGGTGGTCAAATGTCCCACCATAGCTTGGAATTGACAAACATCCAGATTATTTGGTACGATTGTGGTAACTAATGCTTGTTCGAGAACTTCCTTATGTGATGGTGACAACTTAAGGAGTTCCAGTATCGATATTTGCATGGGGATGTTTTGTAATTGGTCAATGATATTATAATGAGATTGAGGTATAACCGCACATTGAGATCCTATGCCTTTTAATACTACCTTGGCTTGCCCCCTAGTCATGATGTTTTCCAGTTGATGTTCTTGATTCTCTCGGGGGGTGTTTTGCATTTGATTGATAACATCATAATGTGATGGAGGTGGAACTGCATGTGTGGAGCCAATTACCTTTAACATTACTTTGGATTGTCCCCTAGTTAGCACATTGGCGGGTTGATGTTCTTGATTTTCTCTGATTTTTAAGACATTTATTTGATTATCAAAGTTTTGCGCGCTTGGGAGTAAATCCAAAGAGGTAATGTTGTTGGTTTTGTTTTTATCAATGTTATCACCAACTGCATGATCATGTTTGACTTCAGATAGACAAAGGATTGTTGTGTCATAGACATGATTGGTATTCTTTCCTTTGTTGTTTGAGGATGATGCACCTTTGTCATAATTTGGCAAAGGATCTTTGAAGGCCATATGATCATTGTTATTTTGAGGTCCTTCCACATAAAATTTGTTGCTGTCTACCAAATCTTGTACTGCATGTTTCAATTCCATACAGTCATTTGTTTTATGACCCTTGTTATTATGATAGTTGCAATAATCATCGTCATTCCACCATGATGGTTTGACTTTCGGATCCCAGAACCTAGCTTCACGTGTAGTGAGAAGGCCTTTGGTAACTAGTTCCTTCATTGTTGATTCCATTGTTTGACCCAAAGGTGTGGACCTTTGCTGATTTGATGGTTTTTGATATGACTGTGGTTTTATGAGTTCATTGCTTTGTAGGGTATTTGATTTGACATCTTGGTCGTTGTTCTGATTCTTTGATGTGGACGCAGTCAAATTAAAAACTAGTTTGACGTTTTGGGGATCATTTGTTGTCTCATGTGTATTTCAATTCTTTTTCCAAAATATTGGCTTTTCACCGCTTGAGTATTGATTTGAGGAGTTACTTGTGTTGTTTGTTTTATCATTAAAATGTTTGATAACTCCTCTCTTGACTAATGCATCTTCGATTTTAAGACCATTTTCTATCACTTTCTCGAATGTGGGAGGACATTGTAGTTCCAATCTATAACTCATTTCTTCTGTCAGGTTTTCAATGAATAATTCCATCTTTTCCTCTTCAAGAATTGATCTAGGATATCTAGCGAACAAGCGTCACCATCTTTGGAGAAAAGACAAGAATGTTTCTCCTTTGTTTTGTTTCAGATTGTAAAGATCTTTGATAGCAACATCGTGTTGGATGTTGAATGAGTACTAAGAGATAAATCTATTGACGAGTTCCTGAAAAGTTTTGATACCTGGTTTTAATTTCAAAAATCATTCCATGCATGATCCTCCCAAGCTCCTTGGGAATAGTCTCATTAAGCATGTCTCTTCTTGGGAAAATTCTAGACTCATTATTTTGAATTCTCTGATGTGATCAATTGGATCCGTTCTTCCATTATACTTATCATATTTTGGAATCTCACAATGTCTAGGAAAAGGTATCAAGCTGACCGTTGCATCGAAAGGATAAGGACAAATGTCCTGTATCGCATATCTCTTGGTAGTCCCTTTCATCATATCTTGTATTTTTTGCTGTAACATTTGCATCTATGATGTTAAAGTAGCTACCAGATCTATTGTTTGTTAGGTTGTGGTATCTTAGTCTCATTCATTTTCGGTGTTTCTTTCAAATGGTTTACATCAAAATCTTTTGGAAGTTTTTCCCTTGATTTGGCTAACATTAAAAGATATTTTTCCATGTCTTGTTCTAGAATTTTCTCCATAAATATGTGAAACTTGGGATCTTGTTGAACCACTTGGATATCTTCTAGAGTTATTTCGTTCTTGTCATTGCGGTTCAGATTATTCCAAGGATTTTCTTTTGCCATTTCTTGTGATTTTAAAATTTCTTGTTCTAAAAGTCTTTGTTTTTGGTACCTAGTTAAGATTGGCATACAAATTTTTGCCCTTTCTTCTGAAATGTTGATCTTATGTGTGGGATAGTGTCAATTGAACCTTTTTAAACAAAGTCGAATAAGATGATTGATCTTATGGATGAGACAATATTTAAAAAGTTTAATCACTATACTTTGTTTCGTGATGAAGGATGATAGTATCCTAATAATGAAACTTCAGTGTAGCAATTGATTGTGTATTTGATTTTTGACACTTGTGATTGGAAAGATCTTGTTTCAGTTGATAAGTTTGGAAATTTGTATAAACCTTTCTAACTTTGGTTCCTAGATAGTGATTCTGGTAAGAAGAAATTTGATTCTAATAAAATGTGGATAAAATGATAGACTGATGGACTAGTAAAAATTTTGAACTCTCTATTTAAAAAGCGCTAAAATAGAGACCAGAAGCGCTATTTCCCAGAAGCACTGGAATAGAGTCCAAAAGCACCAAAATAAGTGACAGAAACACTATTTGACTAAAAGCACTAGAACAGTGCCTGGAAGTGCTGTAGAAAATGATGGAAGCGCTACTTTACAAAAGCACTGAAACAATGCATGAAAGCGCTATTATACCGAAAGTGCTGTAAAACATACTAGAAGCACTAAAACAGGTTTTCCAGAATGCTTAAAAATAGAAGTTTATGACTCTTTATTGTAAAATCTGATCTGGCCTTGTGGCATACTGTATTAGGGATTGTGGAAGATAAGAAGGATGAATCCGTTGACTACGATTGTGGAATTGTGTGAGAGCTCTTCTTTGAAAGAAGGCTCGTGAATAGAGCGGTTCTACCGCGTAATCTAATGTGTGACCCCTAGCAAAATCATGATATCGGTGAATGAATGTTCTATGTTGTAAGAAGAGTTTCTGATTTTGATATAGAAAACATTGTCTCCTCAATTTATTTCTATAACTGAGAGGTTTCTTGGGTTTTGTGACTTTGATTTTTCTCTTGACAAATGTGGTGGACATCCACTTTCGTAGCATGGATTATTTGATTTGTTTTGACTTGATGTTTTCAGGATGATCTTTAAATTTGATTTAAATGAATTTGTGAAAACACGGCAAGCAATTTTGAATAAGTGTTTTAAAACTGAAAAGATTGTGTATGTTCAAAAATCACGAATGATCTTTATTGATTTTGATGGGTTGTTTTAACAATTTGTACACAAATCAAATAGACTCACACTTAAGGACGGGTAGGTCATCATTATACTCACAACCCACATCTTGAATTACGTTCACTCACATAGCAGTGTCACCCCCTAGAGGGCGCACGTGTTTTTGTCATTGCCAGGTGCGTACTCAAAGTGACGGAAGTGGATACCCAATCCCTTGAGCAAACGGTCCTTGGTAATTATATGTCGAGTGTCTTGGGAGCAGATTCTTCCCTCCCCTTGCACCACGAGTATGACAATGTATGGATACTGACTCGGCAAGAAACTACTCTATGGTTCGTAGGTAGGGTTCCGTTTGGTGTGGAAAATAGATAAAGTCCCTCAAGAGACCTCCCAATCTTTAGAACAAAGATTTTGGGGATGATTATCTTGCTCAACTACCGTCAAGTTGGACTTTCATCAACAACTTGCATTTTTATTATAGTGGGTTGGAAAACCTGGCTTTGCTTGCTCCCACTTAGGTCATTCTCGTAGGGTGAGTACTTTTTCCACTATGGAAGGCCTGCTAAAGGATTTAACAAAGCGTAAATGACATGAAGTAAATGTGAATCAAGCACTTTGGTCACCCAGTTAAGGGGAGAGCATAAGCCTAATCACCACAAGCATATCATATAAGTTTGTCTTGTTTTAAAGGCCCAAAAAGAAATTTTCTAATCTATGTGAAGGTGTTGCTTCACAGAAATCATGATGTTCTTTTTAACTTCTACTGTAAGAATGTCATGACTATCCTAGGATTGATAGATTTGCTTTAAGAAAAACAAGAAAGTGACTATCCTAGATTGATCAATTTTAGAAAAACTTTGAAGTGACTATCCTATGCTGATCAATTTTTAGTAAACTTTGAAGTGACTATCCTAGATTGATCAATTTTTAGTAAAATTTGAAGTGACTATCCTAGATTGATCATTTTTGGTCCAACTATGAAAAAATTTAAAATCTGGCCACAGATGCGTTGGATCCAAACTGATTTTTACAAAAGCACTGGAATATTGCACCATAATGCTAAAATAGTTACCTGATGCGCTAAAACCCGAAAGCATCGAAACAAGACCCCAAAGCGCTGAAGTTTGGCATGGAAGCGCTAAAACACCCGATGCACTAAAATAGTGACCGAAAGCACTATAGCAGTGACCGAAAGCGCTAAAGTTGAAAGTGCTAAGACAGTGACCAGAAATGCCGAAGTTTGTCCTGGAAGCACTAAAACTCCCGATGCACTAAAACAACAACTGAAAGCGCTAAAACTTTTAACGAAAGCACTAAAAGAAAAACATGATGCGAACCTGCGTGATACTTTCCACAAAATTGATACTTTTGATAAAATTGGGGTTAATGCTCCATAGTGGGCGCCAAATTGTAAGTGGTGAATATGTGAATGAGATCAAAACACTTCTTAATATGACATTATATCAATGATTAAACAAATTGAATCAATTCAACAAAGTAATTAATCGAAATCATCCTATTGCTCTCTATCTTCGAAGATTTATTAAATCTAAATTGCTCTCAGATTGTGTAAGCAAATAAGACTGTTAAAATGACTATCTGAAGAACAAGATAATGATAATGCAATGCTAAATAACTAAGCTAGCATGATATTGATGTGAAACAGATAATTGCAGCTACAGGAGGCAGCCATGGTTGAAAACTGGATTGCTTGATGCTTCATTGTGTGGATGTTTGATGCTTGATGTTTGGATTCCTGTAGAGTAAGAGTGCAAAAGCTTGATTATTTGGATCCTTTTCTTGGTTGAATGAGGCTGTATTTATAGATTTCTTGGCTATAGAAATGCACAGGGAAAGCTTTGAGAGGCTTGGATTCAATCTGGATAATTGAATGGTGAGAGATTGAGGAGATTGAGAGAAAGATGGAGATTGTCTCTACCCATGAAAACACCAAGCAAGAGAATAGGAAGAATTGATGGACGAGGATTGAGAGATCAAATTCCAAATTTGTCTCCAATTTGTCTCCAAAACTTCCTGTGAAGTTTCAATCAATTAATTTGACATATTTTGACATAAATTAGACATGGTTTAGACATAGAAAATCTAATTCATTTTTGAGAGAATATGGATTGAATATTCTTTGTGCAACAATTCAAATATTTTGATTTATTTAAATTAGCAAAAGAAAGATAAATAATTTAATAAAACGAACTATAGGATAGTTGTTTATTAAATTAAAATAGAAGAATAATGACAGTTAATCAATAAAGTGTTTTGTCTTTATTTAATTAATTTAGAATCGATGTGATAGATTGAAATAGAGGAATGATAATTAAATCAAACAAAGTATTTATTTTTGTTTATTTAATTAAGACGAGATTTAGAAGAAATTATGAAGAATGTGAATGTGAACTATATTAAATAAATATTTCTATTTATTCAACAATAGAGGAAATTAGGATAATTAATTAAATAATTCGTATTTAATTAATCGGATGCTCCGGACCATTTTTAGGTGTATACAATAGGTAACAAGGATCTGTACCTTGGGACATTCAATACCCAAGAGGAAGCAATAGAACAAAAAGTAACATATAATGGACATAGGATGGATTTAGCTGAAATGGTCATGGGATAGGCTTGAAGCCTTTAATCACTGTCTCGCCATAAATAACAATACTCTAAAATTGTTATCTACCTTTCATATCAAATCAATATAAGAACTAGACTCGGGCTTGGAGGAAGGTGTACAATTCAAGCAAGATGTTTAAATAAATAGTATCAAATGCATTTCACAGTAAGAATTATTAATATCAGTCAAGACATTCATGAGACATCAATCAAACATTTAATGCATTCCATTGACTATTTGACATGACACTTTTAACAAATGCAATCCAAACTAATGGAGATGTCTGGAAGGACAAGCCACCTGAGTTGAATATTTGCTGAACTCAAAATTGCCTTAAGCTACTGCAAATTAATTCCAATCTACATCTTCTCATATATTAGAATGTCTTCCTATGAAAGAGGCCAAGCGGAGTGAAATAAATTTTCTCAAGGTACGGGCCTCTTATTTGCAACTAACTATGAGGAATAGTTTTAACATATAAATTATATTAGATGAAAAACTGATGTCCATATGTAAAACCAACAATATAACATAGAAGACAACTTAAATATTGATAATAGTTATATGGAGGAGTGAAAAAATAAATGGCGTAAAGATATTTGCTGAAAATATGCGCTCATATGAACAAAATTAACACAATAAATTAAGAAAATGAGATTTCCCTCCTTCTACCACCATATGTAAACACCAAAATCTGCAAATTGCTTCAAACAATGATCACCATTAGATTGTTAGTCAATTTAAAACAAGCAAATCCAACATTCCTATGAAATATTTGATTATATTTAAAATATGAAAACTAGATAAATAGCACAAAGACAACTAAATGAAATCATATGAAAACATGACCAAACTCTATTCCATAGTGGGAGTGGTGCTCCTCATGATGTTGAAAGAAAGAAATTTCCCTCCCCCTGATAAGAAAGAATGCCAAGATGATAATGCTAATACTAAGATTGTGCTTCAAGCTGTGTTGTTTAAATCCTTTTTATTTATAGATTCAAGGTTGGAAGATTGAGGTATTTGGATGAATGTGGGATCATTCATGAGCCAATGACAAGATGCCACTTGTCAAGATGTGAGAGGATGAGGGTTGCACAAATTTTGGTCAATGTGCCAATTTGAAATTTGAATTTGATGAAGTGACATGTTCAGGGGGGATGAAAGGTGAATTAAATGCTAAGTTTGACTTGTGTAAGAGACATGTAAGAGCTCCTCTTAGTATTAAGTGTATTCAACAATTGGTATCAGATCTTGGATCCGTTGAAAAATTCTTACAGCTTGAGGAAGGTCCTAAAATCTGAACACATGGTTAACAAATGCTATCTTGTTCTTCTAGAAGAAAAACATGTATCTGAGGAAATCAATGTTTCCCTTGAAGAATTGGACAAACGTGAAGATGGGAAGGAAAATCTAAAAAGAATCTTGAAGGAAGCAAATGATTGCATTAGGAAGTTAAGAGAGTAGATCAAAAAGTTCAAGGAAAGGCATAGAGAAGTTAGTGATCAGTTGAAAAATACTAATGAGGACATTATCAAAATGAAGGTGCAAGTAGAAGAAATGAAAGAAATTGGGGATGACAGAAAGCTAAGATTCAAAATAAAATTTATGAATATGCAAAGCTTGAACAAGAAGTGGTAACCCTAAGAGCTGATATGGAAAAAGTGGAAGCTCATGAAGAAAGGTTCAAAATAGGCTCTACAAGGATTGATGAGTTGATTACATTTTAGAAACCTTTTATGGATAATGGTGGTTTAGGACTTGAAGAAGGACGAAGCTCAAGGACAAATCCAGTTTCCAACAAAATGGACAATCAAAGGAAATCTCAAGGTAATCCTCATCAAATCAAGAATCAAAGGAGTAATATCGAAAGAATTCTTATCATATAGCCTAATTCTGAAAGGTTTCCATCTTTTAATGGATTTTGTTTCTCATGAAATAAATGTAGTCATAGAGAAACAAAATGTAGAATTAGGATGAACAAAAATAAAATGAGTTAGAATGTTTGATTATTTACTGGATAATGTTGTGTTTCTGACAAGTTTTGAGATAGAAATACCAAATCTATAATCCAACTAACGATGAACATGGTTAATTCTAGTAGAAGGATTTAGTATTTTCAAGGTTATTGTTACACATGCAATATATTTGTACACAAGGCTAATTAGTGAAGGTCAAGGATGAATGTAAATCTGTTTGATCAAAGATATGTTGCCTACTTGGAACAAACTAAGACATATCTCAAAATTTTGTAGGATAAAAATTAGGAAGAAACCTGATTTTGAATAGAAGAATAAGCCTTTGAACAAAGTAGATGCCGATGAAGTAAGGAAATAAATGGAAAAATTTTGGAGGAAAAAGGAAGAACATGAGAAAAAGGATGACTCAAATAATCCTATATCTGCATTTAGTGCAAGTACCTCTTCCAAGAACTGAACCCAATAATGGTTTCAGGTGGAGTAGTCATAGAATTTTTTTTTAAAAAAGTTGATATATGAGGTTGAACCATAGGAAAATCGAGATGCTTTATAACCTATGTCATAGAACCCCACTTTTCTCTTATGGTCACTCAAAAATTTCCTAGGATCCAAAATTGGATTGAATATCAACCTGAAAGATGAGTCAATTCTCAATAAGGATGACCTAGGAAGGGTTGTTTTAGGCTTTTAGGAGTTCACCATAAAGAAAAAGCTTGGAAAAGATAGTTTAACTTTCAACTCACAAAACTTAGAAATGCAAGCTAAATGAAGGATGTAAATGATGAAATTATGCAACAACAAGTTAGAATATGTGTACCTGGGTAGTCTTGAAATGTAATGAGGATTTTGGGAATGCAAAAATACTGTAAAAATATGATACGGAGGATTAAGTTGCCCTTACTTTTGTCTTAGTTTCACTATTTTTTTTGAGGCAGATGCAAGATCTTTGGATTTCAGAATCAGATCTCAAATAATCTTTGTAAAATACGTTTGAGATGACTAAGACACCCTAGGTGGTGACTTAGTCCTATCTAGAATTTCAAAAATCTCCAAATGTGGTCTTGAGGCTCAAGGTATGCACCTCCTTCTTAGATCTCAGATCCTAAAACTTCCAGATCTGGCCTGTAAGTGAATTTCTATGAAGACAACTTTGAAATGCAGCTTTGCAAATTCTGAACTTTTCACTTTAAATGATCTTCAAGTCTTCAACCTAAATCTACAAACACAAATATACAAGAGAGGAAATACTTTATGATTGTGAGTGAATGGGAGTTTGCCTTGGTGAAACTCCTTGTTGGTAATTAAACCTTGAAATAGAATGGAATAATGAAGGGAAATGATGATTGAACTTTGAAACACTATGTTGCAACTCAAAAAAGGGGTCCATTAAGGCAAAGTTGAAATCAGGGTCCCAAGAACTTTGGGGGACAAATATGCGTTAGGTGGCATCTTAGTCCTGACCCTAAAATTAGAGAAACTCAAATAGAAGTATTAAATTATCATTTATCTTTCAATGTTTGCTAGGATTAGCCATAAAAAGATATAATTTATTAGGCTTTTGGATGCAAAATAGGACTCATTAAGACATCAATAGGGATAAATAAAGCAAGGTGGGCCCAAAAAAGTGTGAAAGTGTAAGTGTATGCATTTTCCTACACTGCAGAGGTGTCAAGTGGTGACACAAGGATATGTGATGTGAGTCATCATTTTGAAGGCATTGAAGAAATTTTTGGCAGAAAATAGGAAAATCAAGAGAATTGCAGAGCTTTTCTTTATTTACACTGTGTTTCGTAAAGTGATTGGTAGATTTAAAGTTGAAAATCAGTAAATTTGAATTAGAGTAAAATTCATAAGTAATAAAGCAATAGACTACATTAAGAAAAATCACATTTGTGTAATTTGGAAGAAGAAGTGCAAGTTGAAGTGATATTGAAGGCGATTTAGAGCATCATACATTAAAACCATCATTCTTGACAATAAGAAAAGGTATTCTCTATTATCTAAATTCTATGGATTTTAAAGTTGAAGGAACTCTTTGTTAAGATTATTCAAGATTGTTTCTGAATTTGGCCACTCTTATTGTTCTAGAAATCTTGGAGAGAACCCAACCAAAATTTAAAAGATGTCCATGGAAAGTGTATGAAAATTATCTCGTGGGTGCATTCTCACACATTACAAGCCATGTGCTACCAAAAAATGATCCCAAAAAGATAAATTCATGGGAAGCCAGAAAAATTCAATCACCAAGAGCTGAAGGATTTGTGGGACAATGAGTTGATGAGAGATGGCCTATTGCTTAAGGTGGAATATTAAATCCTAGTTCAAATTAAGTTGAATGTTTGGAACTGGTTTCCAAAAATTTCCAATGAGAGTGAGGTGAAATTTTTCAAAATGGCTCTCACTAAGGTTCATACAAAATTTTTGTGGGAGAGTGAATCGGGGGTTATCAATTAGGATGCAATTCGTATTGTAACTACTCTTTGTGATACTAGAACCATTTCAATTCTAAAAGAAGTGAAAAATGATGAATTCACAAGGATGAATGGTACTAATTTTGATGGAAGAGCTTTGACTACAAATTCTATTGTAAAACCTATTATTAGGTATGCTACTATCATGATTGGGAAGAAAATCTATTTTACCAACTGAAAAAATTCAATATCTACTACGACAATTCACACTGCTTATGAGATAGTGGAGAATGGAAAATATTTTGATCTTTGTGAGTTGCTTAGGTTGCAACTTATGGATAACCTGAGTATGACTAAGGCAAAGAAGAATGCTTTTAAATTTGTAACTTTAGTTGCCTGTTTGTTATTCTATTTCCTAAGGGAGTTACCAAGAAGAAAAGGCATAATATGGGATAATTCTAGGCTATTTTCTCATCATAATTTTTACCATCTATGTAGTCTAGGACATTTTAGGGAACAAAAAATACCCTAACTACTTTCTTTGTAGCATTCCACAATAAATGCATGAAAGAGAATGGATTCCAAGGAGTTTGGTGAAGAAGTATGAAAAAGAGATATCATTTCTTGTGTTTGCAGATGAATGCAACATTGAGGCTGGGCATGTGCAGGATCATCATAGAAAAAGCAAGCCCTTAAGTGGCAATAAAATTCAGAAAAATTAGAGTTGGGCAACTTGACGTAAAAATTTGAATAAGTTAACTATATTATTTCAAAAATGTGTAAGAATAGAATTTTTTGTAAATTGAATGCAATTTCTAATATACTAGGTTTATTTTTATTTTACAAAAATCTATTTTGTGAAAATTTGAAATTTCAATGTAGTAATACTTAAATTTCAGGGAAAAAATAAGAAGTAGGTGTCTGTCTGACCACCCTAACCACAATAAAATGATAATAATTTTTTATAATATTTTAGATATAAGTATAAGACTCATGTCCCAATGTGATGCATATTTTTTTGTAAATTTTCTTAAAGTAAATAATTAATTATGATTTTTTTATTACAACTTTTAAAAAATATAAAAACTCATATGTCTGACCACCTTAACTTGGTCAAAAATTCATGAAATTCAATTTTATTTTTTTAATCCTATAGTATGCGAAGCATAGAATGTGACACATGTTTTAGATTTAAAAAATGTGATACCCTTTAAAAGCAATAGATTTTTTTCAATCAACCTATCAATCAAGACTTTAGTCGTAATTCAAATATAAAATGACTAGTAATTATTTATTCAATTCAAAGTAAAGCATAAATTATATTGGTGGAAAGCTAAGATCTCCTTTAAAAACCCTTTTAGTTTCATTAATTTTGGGTAAAAATAAATTCATCAGCCACATGGGCCATCATATCACTTACATATCGTCACATTTTGGCCCATCATGATCTTGCACATACCCGGCTATAGAACTTAGAATTTGATGGATTGAACCTTTGGGATATGAGATTGAAGAAAAAATGGTAGAGAGGGACATTGAGGTTTTGTTGGCTAGTCCTAAGAACCCCTCTCTACCTAGGCATCGCACATATGAGGATAAATCTACTAAAATTCATTTGGAGGCTACTGCATCTAAATGAAGAAAGAAAGTTGAAGCCTTCTTCCAATGTCAAACATACACTAAGGATGATATAAAACAATTGAAGGAGGTCCTTGATTAAAGGAAATCCAAATCTACTAAACAACCCTCTAGACCAAAAAAATAGTAAGACTATATTTCAGTGGTACACCAATGTTTATCTCCAGTACTGCCACCTCAAGTGCTACTAATATTGTGAAAGGGAAGAAGAAAGAACCAAGTTTTCCTGTATTTGTTCATATTTTTTCCCCTACCAGTCCTAGTACCAAGGCATCCAAAAATAAGTACATACCTTTTGTTGAACCATCTACTACCTTAGGAAGAAGAAGAGTGAAACAAAAGGCTGGCAAGAAAAGAAGTTTGAGTGATGTTGTTGATGAAGAAATATAAATTCTCTTAGAAGAAGAGCAACAAATTAAAAGAACCGAAAAGGGTACTACCTTCATTAAAGGAGGAAAAACCAATGTTGAGATCTCTATGGATGAGAAGTTAGAGGAAGAGGAGGATGCTTACTGAATCTATGCACATACAAAGAAGAGTAAAGAAGGCTCATTTGATCCTATGGAGGACATTCCTAGATCTCCACCAAAAAGTTATCAACCACCCTTAAAGGTATGTGCAGGATCATCATGGAAAAAACAGGCCCTTAAGTGGCAATAAAAAGACGAAAAATCAGAGTTAGACAACTTGATGTAAAAATTTGAATAAGTTATCCATATTATTTCCAAAAAATGTAAAAAAAGAATTTGTAGAAAATTGAATGTAGTTTTTAAACTACTAGACCTTTATTTAAAAATAAAAAATCTATTTGGTGAAAATTTGAAATTTCAAAGCAGTAGTATTTATATTTCAAGGTAAAAATAAGAATTAGGTGTCTATCTGACCACCCTAACCACAATCAAATGATAATATTTTTTTATAATATTTTAGATATAAGTAAAGGACTCGTGTCCTGATGTGATGCATATTTTCTTATAATTTGTTTCCAAGTAAATAATTAATTATGAATTTTTTATTACAACTTTTAAAAAATATAAAATCATGTTTGTCTAACCACCTTAACTTGGTCAAAAATTCATGAAATTCAATTTTTATTTTAAATCCTATTGTATGCGAAGCATAGAATGTGACGCATGTTTTGGATTCAAAAAATATGATACCGTTTGAAAGTTATAGATGTTTTTCATTCAACCTATCAATAAGGACTTTATTCGTAATTCTAATAGAAAATAAATAATAATTATTTATTAAATTCAAAGTAAAGCATAATTTATATTGGTGGAAATCTGAGAATCTCCTCTAAACACCCTTTTCGTTTCATCAATTTTGGGTAAAATAAAAGTTGTCAGCCACATGGGCCATCATATGGCGTACATATCGCACTTTTTGGCCCATCATGATCCTACACATACCCTTAAACCTTGGAGCCTTAGTAAAAAATATGATTGACAATGACCTTATGCCAACTACTGGGTTATATGATAAGGATAATGGTGAAGGGAAAGAAACCATCATAAGTGTTTTTATTTGGTACATATTTATTTGTAATATAAATATGGATACCATACAGTCAAAATTTAATGAAAATGTGTGGAAAGAGTTAGTAATTAGAAGGAAAGAGGATTTGATTGTTGAAGACAAGATGAAAAGTGAAGCTTTAAAATCTATTAGTTCCACTTTTTTCAGATATAGAATCTACAAATGTGTTGAAATAATGTTCTACATTATTTAGAGTCAAGAAAAGAGTTAATATCCTAATGACTAAGGAAGATAACTATGTATAAAAAATAAGGCAAGAAACTTAGGATGTGATCAAGCAATTAGCAAGGAGCTATAGGACAAGAACCAAATCTTCATCTCACACTTATCAAGCACATGAATATTCTAGAATTGTAGAAGTAATGGATAATAAAGTTTTGGAGAATATTGATGAGACACTTGGTATTTCAGAGACCCTTTCCCCTCTGATTGACATAGATGAAACAACCATTAAGAGGTTCGATGATCAACAAAAATATCATTCTGGTGAAAAGAGATAAGAAAATCAATAATCTATCAAAAACAAGGAAGAGGAAAAGAAAGATGAATGTGAAGGGAGTAAGTACAAAAAGAAGAATAATGAAAAGCATGATGACGATAGAAGGGATCAAAATAAAATAGAGAAAAATCCTCTAGAAAGCCATCCAGAGAAGAAGAAGAAGAAGAAGAAAATAATGAAGAATAAAATAAGGAAGAGGAAGACAAGCAAGCCATTCCAATTGAAAAGAGAAAAAAATCAAAATTCCAAAGGCCTTGAACCATCAAATCCATCTAGAGAATCATTTGAAATTACTCTTTGAGGCCTTCTTTCAAAGAAAACTATACTTCAACCTGTGCTTCCACCTTAGCTAATCAAAATTCCATCACAGCTCGGTTATGTTGACTTGACAAAGATTACACCCAGTGATTGAATAAAACTATCACTTTTTTCAACTTTGTCACACAAGAAGTTACAGAGTCATATCTAAAAGGAAATGAACTAGTAAATGAAGCCATCTAAGCTTTATAGGAGATAGCCCCTAGTGTTACATCAAATAACCCTTTAGCTGTGATTTAAAATTTGAGGCTTATAGTTGATTCAATCAAAGAGTATATGTCTAACATCAATGTACGTACTGCAAAAAAAGACAAGTTGAGTCTTCTAGAGAGAAAAACATTTATTTCTATAAGAAAAGTGTACA
This sequence comes from Sequoiadendron giganteum, assembly GCA_007115665.2. NCBI lineage: Eukaryota > Viridiplantae > Streptophyta > Pinopsida > Cupressales > Cupressaceae > Sequoiadendron > Sequoiadendron giganteum. Next base: position 328,021,984 of record CM021110.1, read on the forward strand.
ATTGCATGAGAAAAGGCTTTGCAAAATTTGAAAGAGGTAAGATAATGTGACAAGGAAGCTAGATGCTATTTGTTTACTGCATGAAGTATCTGAAAGCCACTTGAGGTATCAAGGATTTAATGGACTCAATTGAGTCTCAACTTGCTGATGCCTCCATAGATTATATGATTGTATATGATAGAAATTATGCTAGGTGGGTTTCTATTACATATATTCAAAGTAAAATTTTCATCCTCCAAAGGCAAAAATAAGATTCTATGAGATGGTATGCCTAGCTTGGAGATCCGGTTATGTCAAGACATGTCTCTTTATCAAATGCCCTGATGGAAGCAAAAAAACTTAATAAGATGAAAATTGCTCCATCCACTATGGAAAAAGGAGAAGAATTCCTATTAGAATTATAATATATGCCTAAAAATATTTCTAGGGAAAAAGGAGTCTGGGATGATGGAAACCCATCTTGGGAAGCGACTCTCAAGGAGTTATAGTGTGAACCCAGTTCCGGATTTGAAGTTTTTTATCATTTCTCGATCATTTTTCCTTGATGTCAAAGGGGGAGACGAGGAGAAGAGGAGAAGAGGAGAAGAGTATGCATAAATAATGCTACATTATTTTTTTTTCCTATACATATGTTAGGGGGAGTTGAGCACAATTTTTTTTTGAAGTTGAACTATTAAAAAATGGGGATGAAGGGTGAGTTCACCTCATTTCTCAAGGTCATACAATATTATTATAAGAACCCTAATTAGATTGACAATCAACCTCAAAAGGTGAGTCAATTATCAATTAGCAAGACCTAGGAAGGGGTTATTTTACCTTTTAGGGGTTCACCACCAAGAAAATGCTTGGAAAAGATAAATTAGCATTCAACCTACAAACCCTAGTTATGCAAGCTAAATGAGAGATGTAAATGCTGAAATTATGAAATAGAAAGAGAGGATGTGTGTACCTGGGAAGTTTTGGAGATGTGACAAGGATTCTGGAAATGAAAATAAGTTGTCAAAAAGTGCCAAGGAGAATAAAGACACCCTTACTATTGTCGTAGTCCCCTACTAGTTTTGGGGCAGATGTAGAATCTTCAGATCATCGAATAGAATCTTGAAGAATCTCTAAAAACTACCCTTCAGATGAATAATATGATCTAGGTGGCGTACTAGTCTCATTCTAAATTTATGAATGTTGTCCCAAAGCTTAAGGTCTACACTTCCTTCTTCACCAAGTCTTCAGATGTGAACCTATAAAAAGACCTATAAAAAAAAGAAATTTGGATTGATTGTTGATGGGGGTTTTCCTTGGCCAAACCATTTTTTTGGTAATTAAAACTTGATGAAAAATCATTGATCAAAAAATTGAAATGTGTGTGTACCCTAATCTTAAGTGTGTCTAGGATTATGCAAGCTAGAACATAAAGAAACACTATTGAAATGTATTAGAATAATATTCCTAAGATGCAAATGTAAATGACCTATAAAGGAGATTTATAATCACCCTAACAAGTCACAAACATGAGATATACCTTCCTTAGGCAGAAAATAGAGCAATAATGGAAGATGGAATCAATAAAGAAACAAGTCTTTAGTCTTGGAAAAATGGCTAGTTGCATTTCAAACCTAGAATCTCCCATGATCCTCAATATAAATCCATTATTAATCCTTGTCAATGATAGACCTTCACTTGAACACACACTTGAAAATCCTGCAAAAACACTATAAGGCTCCTCCAAAACTTGAAACTCTCCTTCAATTTTTCTTTTCTTATCACTTTTTGCTTCAAAATTTCTTGCTTATTACTTGCTTAGGTGAAAATGATGTGTGAATCTCAGTTTTATAGGCATTCCCTCCTAATAACCTAATTAATAGATCCAAAAGGATGACAAAAGGTCAAATAAATTCAAATATTTTCATTTCCTACTCTTAATTTCCAAAAACAAAGCCCTCAAGACTAAGACACCCTAGGTGTCATCTTGGTCCCACAAGTCTTAATTTTCCACTTTGAAAGGTGGGTCACCAAGATTTATGGTTGTTTAAGGATTTTGATCACGCTTAATGTTGAAATATGCCTCAGGATGCAAAAAAGGGGTGTTAGGGACCCATAATAACTGACCTAAAGGGAAATTAATGTAAGGGTGGTAAAATAGGTCCAAATTAAGTGTGAAAATGCAAAGGTGTGCATTTTTCTACACTACAAAAGCAACTCTCATTTTTTGCACATTTTTTCATGAATGACAAAGGGGGAGATTATTGGAGGAATGAAGAAGGTGACCTTCAACTTTGTTGTCATTGATGCCAACATTTGTTGGTAACTAGCTAAGTAAAATATGTGTATATGTTGAGGTAGTGTTTTGGTCCATAAATCCCCTCAATAAAAGGAAATTCCATAACTATTTGATATGTTGCTTGAGAGTATCAACTACAAGTATAAACAATTTTTCAATGAGTTTGTGTGATCTGGCTATGTAATCCAAGTGATAGAAGTTCAACATTCTTTTCAATGACAAGGTTAAGAATTGTTTGTCCTTTGTGTGTTCCTTATTAGGTCTAGGATGACCTAATGTATGGATGACACATTTTATTCTATGTGCCCAAAAGAATTTTGAAGTGAGCCGAAAAGTCATTTAAAAATTTTATGTTCATGTCAAATTAGGTCAACATAATTGATGAAGGAATACATGACTATATATATATGTGTGTGTGTGTGAGTGTGTGTGAGTGTGTGTGTGGGTGTGGGTGTGTGTGTGTGTGATGGAAATAAAAGGATATATAGATATATAATATGGTATGCGAGCCATGAAACAAATGAAATAGTGCAATTGTATGATAATGATTGTATCTACGACTGAAGCATAATTTTGGTAATTTCGAAAGGTTAACTAGAACTAATTTATACAATTTGTAGGTGCAATTCTCTTGTTCACTTTTGGAAGTGACCACACCTTTTGTATCTTGGCTATAAGTCATATTTTTTATTCAAGTTGTGAGCTTTTCAAGGATAGTGAGTCTTGGCAGTGAGCCCTATAATATCTTATAACCCGTTATAATATATTGTGAGCCAATGCTCACCATGGTTTTTCCCATCTTGGGTTTTTCATGTAAAAGTATTGGTGTCAATGTGTTATGATCTCTTTTATGTTTTGGTTCACTATTGCAACTAGATGTGGATTGATAATTGGATGGTTGATAATTAATTTTGTTAAAAAAATACCGATTCACCCCCCACTCTTAGTATTTGGTGTATTCAAGAAAACAAATATTTCTAATCATATATGAACATATATAGATCTAAACTAAAAGTATTAATGATAAGATATACCCTCCCAAATAGTCTATTATATTCAAAGTATACAAAAAAATATGAAAAGTGGAAACAATAACAAGAAAATTAAATATAAGATAAGTATATAAGTGAATATAGGAAATTCCTATAAAGAATTTGTCATATAAACATGTGAATTATAGATGGTATTAGTTAATGATAATGTTTCCTAACATGGGAAAATAAAAATTATGGTGTGGCCCTTAGTAGCCTTGTAAGACTTGTATATATATAGAGAGATCTAGGATATGCATATACACTATAGTTTATCCAAAATAATGAGCACAAAAATATCAATAAGGAATTAAACTTTTGGTGATATAAAATTAAAATAATGGGTATGAGCACAAAATAGAAGTAATTTTAAGAAATGATAAGTAAAGAAGACCTATAGCAAGGAAGGAAAGATCCTAAGTTACAATAACTTCAAATATAATTACGGCGGGTCAAAGAAGCACAATAATCCTAAATTTAACCATGATAAGTCAAATAAGAGGCCCCCATACGAGTGATAAAATGGAATTAAACGAAATATTTTATAAAATAAGAATTTTAATATACCCCATACATAAATAAGTGTTAAGAGTATCATAAAATGAGAGAAGGTTTGCATCCTACTCCCTATGTCTAAATATAAAACACTAATAATTTAAATGTGAAGTAGGAGAAATATGGTGTCACCTAAATGCGATGTTAATTAGTATCCAAGTAAACTCATAGTCATTGATAGAACAACCCTAAATAGTCTAAAGAAGCATATGATAATATGTATCATGTTAATAGTTAAATAAAAATATATATAAGTGATATGAAATAATATGTTCTTGGAAATGGGAAAAATAGCACAATGAAGCAAATGGAATAAAGGGGTGTGAAAAGATAAAAATTGATCAAGAATGAATTTACTATGTATGAAAATCATTAATATCATTTAAATTCCATGATGTTAACTAGTTCCATCACTATATTTTTGCCATGAATCAAAAGGCTAAATTAGGTCCATGCTATAATATAAAGTATTGATGTATGGGCCTTGAGAAAATCCTCTCAATTTATTTTATCATTTAGATTATTTAGATTTATGTAAATGATCAAATCTATAACTTAGAAACTTTTTTTGAATGATTGATTTTTTATAGGGGCGTTTCTTAATTAGTTTATATATATAAACTATCAAATGCATTTATTCTTCTCTTGTTAAAGGTTTTGAGCTCTTTTAAATATTGTAACCTCTTTAAATAACCAAATAATACCATGGAAGTAAACACAAATAATGGAGTCCTAAGCTCAAGAGGAATTATGGAATATGTACCATACAACAAGGTTCTCTTCAAAAATGTTTAACCATATTTTAAAGTTTTAGTTATATTTTTATTCAAATATATGATCACCATATTTTATAATATAATTATAAAAATACAAGAAAGATAAAAAGTAGAAGTCATATTAGTATTATAATCTCATTAAGTAATATATTGTTATAATATTTTATTATATTCAAACAAGTACTAGAATGGAAAATAAATGTATATGTTAGGAATCCTTCAAACAACCAAAGTGCTAAACTATAAATTTCTATATGTTTTGACAAAAATGGTCTCTGAGAAAAATGACGAGCCAATGAGCAATGAGAACCAATCAATATACAATATTGAGAAGTTGAAATATGGAGTCCTCTAGTCTTTATTTGATTAAGAAGAAAACCATTTTATTTTCTTTTACAAATAAAATATTATTAACATTTTACATACTATATGCACCTCAATTGTTGGCTAGAACTAGATTGTTGGTCATACATCAAGTGTCTCACTAACATTATTTCTTTAGTATTTTAAAGAAAAATGGGTAATTTTAAGAATTTTTTAATATTTCCTTTCTTTATAGGAAGAAAAAAGAATTCTATTGCAAAAATATCCTTCCTCAAGCCATATGGAATAGAGTAGATAATTAAAAATACTAAGTTATATGTAGCTTTCATTTAGCACAAAAATTTCACCATATAATCTACAATATGTTGAGTGAGGCCACCAACAAAAATATATCTTCAGCAAGGAAAATACAGTAGGAAACCATCCTGAGGAGAAGAAAATACCTATACACATTGAAGTTATATATCAATATTAGTGAAATGATTTTATAATTTAAGAGTACTAGAAACAACTAGATTTGATACATGAAATAACTAATAATTTAAAAAAAAAGGTTAAGCATTAATTTCCTTTTAAGTTTTAACATCAAAATATTTTGGATTATGATAAATACCTCAAAGAACAAGGAGTTCAAGACATTACCTCTAAAATTTCAGTGAATCCTATACATGTATATAACTTCACAGGGTCAGATTCCTCATCCATGGAAATAAAAACTTTAGGATTGTATCAACTTTTTTGAAATATTTCCTTCTCCAGCTAATTTTTATCAAGATCAGTGACATCACCACTCCAAAAGCTACTCCATATAATAATCCCACTATTATATAATACCATGGATATTCATTTCCCTTTTTTTCTTTGTTAATTGAAACTGGAGGAGTATGAGAAAATTGTGGCCAAGAACAATTTTTGGGTAGGGGACACCCCCATAAATTAGGATTCCCTGAATAAGAAGATTCTCCAAATGTCCCAGTCATATGTCGTCCTTGTGGTATACTCCCTGAAAGATTGTTGTTTGATAAATTTAGTGAACCCAAATAGCTTAGAGATTCAAGCTCTGCAGGAACTCGTCCTGAAAGATAATTTCTTGAAAGGTCTAATGACTCCAGTTGTCTCAGTTCTCCCAAACTGTTTGGAATGGTCCCATTCAAGTTGTTTCTTGAAAGATTTAAAAGCCTCAACCCCTTCAAGTTCCCAAAATCAGAAGCAATTTCTCCCTTCAATTCATTGTTCGAGAGATCTATGCATGTGAGAGTTGAAAGAATATATGGGTAGTGTTCAACTGTGCCTTTTAAAGTCATATCTAGTCCATCTTCATATAGTACTGCATTGGATAGTTTGGATGTGGATAATATAGAACCATCTTGGCTTTCTGTTGTCATTGCTCTCAATGATGTGATTTTGTGTGGAATTGAACCTGAGATATGATTGGAAGAAAGAAGCAAGATTTGGAGGTTAATTAATTCACCTATCTCTGAAGGAATACTTCCTGTAAAACTGTTCTCCTTCAATACCAATACTCTCAGCTCTGAAAGATTTCTAACTAATGCTGGTATTTCACCTCCAAATAAGTTGTTCCCAATATCAAGAACCTCTAGCTTTGAACAATTTGCTATTGATGGAAGGAATGATCCATTCAAATTATTACTGTGAACAACTAATGAATATAATTCACTTAGCTTACTGAACTCATGTGGTAGGATTCCCTCCAAACTATTGTTTCCCAAATTTAGAACATTAAGTAAAGAGCATTTGGACAAGCTCACAGGAATAACCCCTGTTAAGTTGTTGTTTGAAAGATTCAATAGCTCGAGTTGAGATAATCTATCTAAACTTGAAGGAATGTTTCCACTAAACAAATTGTCATTGAGTAGCAAATGTCTTATACTAGGAGACCACAATGGGGGCAAGTGCCCACTCAATGCATTTCTAGACACATCAAGCATTTCTAGTTGCATCTGTACTGAAGTATTTAAAGATAGGCTTCCTTCTAGACGGTTTCCTGAAAGACTTAGAAATTTCAAGAGAGGACTGGTTCTCCATAGCCAAGAAGGAATTTCTCCCACGAGACCCGTGTTAGCTAATTCCAGTAAGAAAAGTGAGAGCTGTGTTGAAATCCAAGTTGGAAATTCACTATCAATCACGCATGACACTAAAGACAAGTGATCTAGCAGAAAGGGTGGAATCCATGTTCTGCTAATATTTAGCACACAATCAGATAAATACAAAAAATTTAGTCTCGTTAGATTGTCAAAGAAAGTTTCTGAAATCACCTGGTAATGGTTTAGCGATAGGACTAAATTAACTAAAGAAGATGGAAGTGACGAAGAAGAGATGGTTTCATTGAACCGATTGCCACTACAATCAAATTCATACAGAGAGGAAAGATGAGCAAATGAAAGGGGAATGGTCCCTGTTAGTTGGTTATTTCTAATACGGAAATATTCAAGCAAAGACAAATTACCCATGGAATCTGGAATGCTACCGCTCAGTTGATTGTCTCGAAGATCTAACTGCCTCAAGAAAGAGACAATTCCAAGAGAAGCTGGTATGCTTCCACTCAGTTGGTTGTGATGAAGGACAAGACCCTCAAGGGAATGAAGATTACCCAGAGAAGCTGGTATGCTTCCACTAAGTTGGTTGTTATCAAGGAGAAGGTGAGTTAAAGAATGAAGATTACCCAGAGAGTCAGGCATGCTTCCGCTGAGTTTGTTATTACTCAGGTCAAGGCCTGTCAAAGAAGATAGATTACCCAGAGAAGCCGGTATGGGTCCACTGAGTTGGTTGGTCCTAATGTAAAGAATGTTTAAAGAAGAAAGATTCCCTAAGCATGATGGTAAGCTTCCATTGAAGTTATTGCCAAAAAGAGAAAGCTGTGCAAGGCGGGTGAGCGAACAAACGAAAGGGGGAATCATCCCACCGAAGTCATTTAGATATAAACGTAAATTTTCAATATAAGAAAGATTTCCTAAACATGGAGGAAGAACAGTAGTACCTTTTACTCCGATTATCCTCAGTGATGTGAGAAAGCGAAGTTGGCACAAGCTGTCAGATATCACACCTTCAATGAAGCCCAAAGGAAATACATCAACAGAGACAACGTGGTTGTCTTGATTGTTGCAGGATATGCCTTTCCACATGTTGCAACAGTCTGTTCCATTTACCCACGAACTGAAATGGCCTTGGGGGTCATTGAAGGCCGCTTTGAAGCTAAGCAGAGCTTCAGATTCATGGGAAATACATCTGTTGGACACTAATCCATGGGAAATTGAAAGGTGTGGAGAGGGGAACAAGACAACAAAACTTAAAATGATAACTATACAGAGCTTCTGTAATGAGATGGCCATTTGGGATGGAGGGGACGAGGGAAATGCAGATGATCTCTGGGTGGGCTACTCTTATCCTGCTTGGCCGTCAACGGTCAATGATTTCATTTTCCATTTTTAAAATTAGATTGTTTTTATCTGACGCAGCCCTATGTAGAACATTCTGGATTTTCTTATATTTTTCCTGATAGCCATCATATTGGAACTTTTCGTGAGGACACGTGAAAGCTTCTGTAGCGAAGAACAGGGAAAACAGTATACCTTGGAGATATTTTTGTATGATCGCTCGCATTTGCGCGTTTAAAAAATTAATTAAGAGCCACATGTCTTGATAATTTGTTTTTAGCCGTTCAAAGTCATAGTAACCATGCATTTGCTCCTCTCTCAATATCTTGAATAATTGGCACTTGAATATATCAATAAATGAATATATAAACTCAGTTTAAATGCCTAATTATTCATTAAAAAAATACTATTTGGAATCTTCAATATTTTATAAAATTAGTTTAGATATCATACAGACATTTCTTTAAAAGAAAGTAGAGATATCAATTTTTATCTATTTTATTTACTTCATATCTATTTTATTTACTTCAAATATAACACTATTCACTAGATAATGGTGGACATTTTTCCTTCACACAGTTCTATTGATCAAGTGGTTACTAGAAATTGTAAATTTCTTAATTTTCAAGTGGCTACATCACTTTCCTTCTTCACTAGACCAAGCATTCTTTGAAATCACCCAAATCTAATCATGGCTTGGACAAAGGTGTTAGAAAGTCTATATTAGTCTTACACCTTTTCCTCTTTCCAATCCTTCTAACACAACAATGGCAAACCTTCAACTTCAATCCTAGTTCAAATACTCATCACCTTAGAATAGCCTAGCAAGAAAGCCCAAGTCTTTATAGGAGACTTCCACTTGCACTTCTCTAACATGTTTTGTACATCATGCTTCACATATTCTCCTATGAATACCTTCACAATAGATTATAGGTACAAGGCCATACTTCACTTTAATACCAAAATGAGAAGGAAAACAAAGTTGAGATGTCTTATTAGATGAACAACGAACAACTTTATAAAGAGGAGAAAATGTTGTTAGGAGAAAATGCAATTACATATGTTGCTACTTACTAAAATAATTTAATACACTGACTAACAAGGAATATACCATCACCAAGGGCTTTTGTTCTCTAGTAGTATAATTTTATTTTCTACTTGTGATAGCTCATAGCTAGGAGATGCAATTGGTTGGCCATTATTTCCTCTTAGTTGCATCAAAATTACTCCAACTATGGTTCCCAAGAAATCAACATGTACATGGAATGTAAAATTAGAGTTAGAAATAATAAAATAGGTGCTTTCACTATTTTTTATTTGAATGTTATAAAATATAATTGGTACGATTCAATTTAATTGATTGGTTTTCCTATTATCATTTCTTATCACAACTCTAGCATAGCCTTGAATATTTTTTCTATGATAAATGGTATATAAGTTTTTTCACCTTTCATGTTGTCTTAGAAGGTGATAGATTCATGATTAGTCCTAGCTTTGGAGGATAGACCATACGTCCTTCCTTACATATAATATAAGTGTACCGAATAGTATAACAATCACATATGTTTTCAAATTTGAGAAAAATGTAGACTTCTTCATCATTCTAACATTAGATGAAGTACATGAACATGGCCTTTAAGTAATCCATATATCATCCAATCATCTAGGTAAACTTTTAGGAAAATATGCATAAAATCTTTAAACAAATTAAGGATGATCTCCCTAAATACTATTATTGTATTTTTTAAACCAAACAACATTATTGTGTATGTAAATGATCCGCATAATATTGTAATAGTTTTTTGGTTGATCTTTTTCCTTGATATTAAATTGATGATATCTAAAACCCCTAGCATTAAATGAATAACTTATCTTCTAATGATAGATTCTTTTTAGGACTTTTTTTCTAAATTTTATGGGGAAGGGATCATGAAGGGAAGAATGATTGAATTACCCAAAATCCACACATATTTTGATATAATAATTCTTGTTATTTAAAAATACCATAGAGCCAATCCAATGAATGGTATCCACTAATTTAATTATGCTTGCTACTAGTAGCATCTTACATCTCTCTATTTTGATAGTTTTCTTCATCTTTAGATTTAACTAATATAGCAAATTATTTTGGTGCTTAACACATTTTTTAAGTTGAATTGTCATGATTCTTGCCTATTCTTTGATTTATTGAATGTTTAATAAATGAGAAAATAAATAAGTCTTCATATTTTGTTAGGATATTTACAACTTTCATGACCTCTTTTTCTTCCCAATAGTATCATAACTTTCACAATTTTTGGGACTACCATTAGTTGCAATGTTTCTTTCTCTTGTTTCAATGGGTGATTATTATATTTTTTTGAGACAATCTATGATGTTATCGTCATTTTTCCTTCCTTGGCTTCAATACCCAAGTGTTGTGGATGTGGATCTTCATAATTATCTATTTAATTGTTTTGTTATGTTATATACACATATGTGTGTGTGTGTTTATAATCATTTCTATATTTATTAAGTCAGGTTCATTCAAGGCAAGTTTGTGTTAAATTTTAAGTTAACCATAACTAAAAATAGATCATTTCATTTGTATGTGCACTTATGAGGATAAAATACATTTAAATGTATCAATCTTTAAATAAGCATTATGTTTATATGCAATATATTTAGGAAATATATTATTATATAAATTTATAAAAGTAAATAGATCTACAATATACTTACATGTAATACATTGGTAAAATATATTAATATATTATAGTTAATATATATATATAATAAACAAACTAGATATATATTTAAAATATTACTAAGTTCCCATATTCTTCTTTTAGAAAATCAATACCTTCCATCTATGAGTACCCTTTGCAAACTAGTATTGCTTTGTTTCTGACCACTTCACCTTGTTCATTCAACTTATTTCGAAACACCCATTTGGTTCCAATCACATTTTTGTTCTGAGGTCTAGGAACAAGATCCCATGTATCCTTTTTCTCTACTTGCATTAGTTCTTCTTTCATGGCTTCCATCAAATATTCATCTTTGCATGCTTCATTGATATTGCTACGTTCAGTTTTGGAAATTAGACAATACTCTTCTAAAATTCTTCTTCTAGTTTGCACACCTTTGCTCTTATCTCCTATGATCCAACAATCAAAATGATCTCACCTTACATACATTCTAACTTATTGTTCTTGTGTTCTTTCTTCTGCACTTTTGCTAGTTTTTGCCTCTTGATTCCCTTAGTTCACCAAAACAATTTGAAGTTGATTTTGTGTCTAAAATTTCATTTTTAGTACTGTCATGTTGGTCATCTAAATCATATCCACATCTGGATGGTCTATCAATATCTTCATCAAATTTGACATTTGCACTTTCAACCATTTTCTTCAACCTTTTATTAAAGCACCGCTAAGATTTGCTCTTAGTAGAGTAACCTAGAAAGATTCCTTCATCACTTCTAGCTTCAAACTTGCCTATATCATCATCTCTCTTGATGTACAATTTTCTTCCAAAGATTTTGAAATATTTGGTAGTAGGCTTATAACCAAACCATAGCTCAAAAGGGGTCTTAACATAATTACTACTGATATTTACCTGGTTAATGGTATACACAGTAGTGCTTACCACTTCTCTCCAGTAGAAATGAGGAAAATTTTCTTCCAACATCATGGTTCTAGCAGTGTCTAGAACAATTTTGTTCTTTCTTTCAACAACTCCATTTGGTTGAGGGGTCTGAGGAGCAGATAGCTATCTTTGGATTCCATGCTCTTCACAGAAAGAATTGAATTTTCGGGAAGTGAATTCACCACCTCTATCTGACCTTAAGCATTTGATCTTTTGGCCTGCATCATTCTTTGCCATAGCTTTGAAGCTTTTTAACTTTTCTAATGCTTCATGTTTTTCTCTTAAGAAAGCAACCCATATCATTCTAGAGTAATAATCAATAAGCAACATAAAGTACCTTCCACCTTGAAGACTTTTGATTCTAGATGGACCACATAGATCAGTATGTACCAAGTCCAGTACTCCATTAGAGTTATACTATTTTCTCTGGAAAAAATTTCTAGTCTGCTTTCCCATTTTACATTCTTTGCACATAGTGTTAGTAGGCTTCACTAACTTAGGAAGATCTCTATCTGCTTGAGAAGAGATTATTTTGACAATGTTATCAAAGTTCACATGACACAACCTCCTATGCCATAACCAACTTACATCAACCTGAGCAATTAGAGAACTTTCACTAGGAGTACTTAAGTGAAAAATATTACCTCTTGTCTTTGTACCTGAAGTACTCACATTTCCAGAACTTCCCTGTATCCCGCACTTATCATCCTTGAACTGAAGATTGTAACCCTTGTCTACCATCTATCCAACACTCAAAAAGTTATTATTTAAGCCTTGTACATAAAGAACATCATCAATATTATGTTTACCACCAAAATAAATAGTTCCTCTCCCATAAATCACACAAGAAGTGTTGTCTCCAAATCTTACAACACCACCATCATAGTTTTCCAAGCTTAGAAACTTGCTTTTGTCACCAGTCATATGATGTGAGCATCTGTTATCAATTACCCACTCATCCTTTTCTTCATTTTTTTCTACAAGAGCCTTCTCAACATTCACATTACTAGTAGATTTAGTGGACACTTGACCATTTTCTTTGATAGAAATGAATACCCATTCATCTTCATTTCCATTTTATTTATCAGATTCATCATCAGTAACACCTTATTCAACATAATAGCATTGTTTTTGCAATCTAGTCTTATCAGGTTTATAGTTAGAAACTCTTTCAGGACACCTTGATGCAAAATGACCTATTTTACTGCAAAAAAAACATTTGATAAGTAACTTTCCTTTGTACTTACCATGACAGGTCTAGCTTCTCTTTTCACAATCAATGCTTCCAGTTCTTCTAATTCTTTTTCTTCATCTTCAATCTATTTCATCTCATCTTCATACTTGAATGTCTTTTTGGAAATCTCTCCAGGATCATATCTTTGGTCGCCTTTCCTAGATACAATAGCTTTGAATGCAAATTCAGTCTTAGGAGTAGATTCACCAAATTCACTAAACTCAAAGGTAGCAATATTTTCAATCAACATGTCTCTTGTCATATTTTTCACTATCCCAAGTTCATCAATAGCATGAGCTTTTGTTTTGTAGGAAGGAGGCACAAATCTAAGTATTTTAGCCACAATATCTTCTTCATCCAAGACTCCACTAACATATATAATGCTCATCACAAGTTCATTTATCTATTGAAAGAAAGAGAGGATGTTCTCATCTTCAATCATCTTCATGTCCTCCCACTTTCCATTTAGACTCTGGGTATGTGCATGATCATCATGGAAAAAACAGGCCCTTAAGTGGCGATGAAAATTCAAAAAATCAGAGTTAGGAAACTTGACGTAAAAATTTGAATAAGTTATCTATATTATTTCAAAAATATGTAAGAATAGAATTTGTAGAAAACTGAATTTAGTTTCTAAACTACTAGGTTTATTTAACAAAAAAAAAATCTATTTTGTGAAAATTTGAAATTTCAATGCAGTAGTACTTAAATTTCAAGGAAAAATAATAAGTAGGTGTCTGTCTGACCACCCTAACCACAATAAAATGATAATATTTTTCAATAATATTTTAGATATAAGTAGAGGACTCATGTCTCGATGTGGTGCATATTTTTTTGTAATTTTTTTCCAAGTAAATATTTAATTATCAATTTTTTATTACAACTTTTAAAAAATATAGAAAATCGTATGTCTGACCACCTTAACTTGGTCAAAACTTCATGAAATTCAATTCTTTTTTTTTTATCCTATAGTATGCAAATCATAGAATGTGACACATGTTTTAGATTCAAAAAATATGATACCATTTGAAAGCTATAGATGTTTTTCAATCATCCTATCAATCAGGACTTTAGCCGTAATTCAAATAGAAAATAAATAATAATAATTTATTAGGGTGATCCCACAAAGTTGGTTTACAATTTCTAGGAGATTCTGATTTTTGCTGAAATCATTTTTTTTTAGAAAATATAATGATTTAAATATTAAAAAGTTCCAATGTAAGGATTCTAATTGAAGAGGGTTTGATCAAACCACCTTGGATCAAACCCCCTTGGATAGAACCCCGCTAATTTTAAACCATACCTACAATGGAGTGTCCTTTACACCTATCAAAATGCTGATAAAAAATCACTTTTGATTTACCTTTTGGGGGATCAAATGAATTCATTTAAAATTTATTTGAAATGATCATGGTATTGCTCAAAACGATCTATCCAATGAATATAACTTTAATATATTTTAGTTTTATTATGTATGTATTTTTTTAGTTTTATTAAACATAGGTTTTTCACCAAAAATCAAGCTCTATGTTATGCACATGCGAAAAAATAGCAGATTATCAAAATAAAATTTTGAACAATATGTTTAGGTTGGGTATTGATGTCCTTGATCCATTAAAAAAAATAGAACTGAATTTTGATACATACAAAAAAAATTATGTTGTATACAGTCCGCCTATGTTTGAATTGTTTTTGGTTTGACTTCGAAACTTGATTAAGGAAAAAATAGTCAATAAAACACTATAAAATGAAATGAAAGTGCTAGATATCGTAGTTACAAATCTAAATTCAAAAAAAAAGAATTGTATCCTTCATACAAAAAAAGTTATGTTGTATATGGTGAGCATCACTCCTTAAAAATGTTATTTTAAGAAAAAACTAGTTTTCGAAGGAGATGGAAAAATAAGTGCAATTTGATTCGAAAAAAATTGAAAAATAATAATTTAGAATCTATAGAAAAAATGTCAAAAATCACTAGTTTTCATCATCTTCAAATTACTCATAGTTTAGCCGCTATAGGAGCCTAAAAGTGAAGATTTAGCTATAAAAAATTGGTTCAGTGTCCAATTTTCCCAAAAACTTGTAAACCAGTATTGTGGGATCACCCATTAAATTAAAAGTAAAGTAAAATTTATATTGGTGGAAAGATAAGAATATTCTCTAAAAACTCTTTTCGTTTCATCAATTTTGGGTAAAAAAAAAGTCGTTAGCCACATGGGCCATCATATCACTTACATATCACCACTTTTTGGCCATCATGATCCTGCAAATACCCCTATGTAGCTTAGCAACTTCCACTAGTTCATCTCCTTCATACAATGTTTCAAACTTTTTCCAGATCTCATGTGCATTCTTCAGACCTATCACATTTGTGATCTCTGAAATTATCAAAGCACTCAAAATTGCTTCAATAGCTCTGGTATTTGTTTTAGCTTCTTTGATTTCATCCATAGTAGAGGGACCATTATGAGGAATAGTATATGCATTCTTTGTAATCTTCCAGAAAGGCTCACCAATACACTTCAAATGACATTGCTTTCTGATTTTCCACAGAGAGTAGTTTGTTCCATTGAATCTAGGACTATCCTTCTTGTAAGATTCCATCTCGGATCACCTCAAGCTGCTAATCCCTTTAGAGGAACCACCTCTGATACCAATTGTTGACAAAACAAGAATAGACAACTGAGAGGGGGGTTGAATCAATTGTCACATAATTAAGAATAATTCAACTTTAAACAAACATTAATCTTATATCTAATAATTAACAGTGAAAGCATAAATCAACAACACATCAGAGAAACATGAACACCAAGATTTTTATACGTGGAAACCCTGTTAGGGGAAAAACCATGGTGGATGTTAGTCCACACGATTATACCCTATTAGAAGTATGATGAAAGAAATGAATAGGGAATGGACATGCATTTAGGCACACTTCCTAGAGCTCACTGCTCAAGGGAAGGCTCACTTCCTTACATAAGAAAATCAGATTAAATCCATCTGATGAGGTTGAACTGAGAAATTAGCTTCTACAAAAGCTTGATGATAGTTCCGGTTAGGCCTAGAAAAACTTCTACACACTCTACTCTGCTCCTGAATGATTTGATCTTTATTCACAAATATACTTCACATACATACACCGAGCATACCTTTACAATGAAGAGACAATCACTCTTATACATCTGCTATATGGATTTACATCAACAACTCTGTTGGCCAAGAATAAAGAATAAATTACAACTATTGGCCTTAATACATGAACAAATCTTGATGCACACAAACCTAAGTCAGTCACAACATAGTGAGCACCTAAATCAACATCCTCAAACATGCCAAACAATAAAATATTAACCCTCATAAATCCGCAACATGTTACCACCATTATGTTGACCAAGAACATGGAAACTCGAGCACACATTGGAAAAATTTCTGATCAGGATCACACCAAACAATGCAGGCATGCAAAAAGGATAGAGCATGATCTAGAATCATCCACGAATGTCACAGGAACATGCACAACAACTGAAATTTCCAGAATTTCATCCTCTTCTTCCAAAACACCTACTACAGTAACAGAGTGACTATAGGAACATAGAACTTCATAACTTCCTCAATTCTTGATGTGTACCATTGAAACTTTCAGAAAACATACTAGAGAGGCTCGGCAACAAACCCTTTAGTATGTAACCCCTAAAACTCAATGTCCACAACTTATCACCATTTGTATCTTCACAACATCACAGACTACCTGCAATATATTTATTACAATTTTCTCAACATCCTCGACATATACAACCTTTAGAATCATCAATGCTAATAGTGTTGACACCAATGACAACCACATATCAGCAACACAACCACAACATCCAACAATAATCTGTTGGATAAATTACATAGTTTCATCTTGGTTGTTATGAATAGTAGCAATCTCCTTCTGCAATTTCGTTTTATCCTCCTTTGAGCCATCGATCAAATGATTTAGCAAGGAAGTAAATATCCCAATGCCCACCATCCTCAACCTCACCCGGTCATGGAGCATGTTGGTCAAGAACTTGGAATTTTTCTTTGGTAGTAATAAGATGACCTAGAAGCCACTGGAGGATGTCATTTTAGACATCGACAGTCACCTTAATTTAATTTATTTTATACCAAAGAGGATCACATGAAGCACAATCATCGTTATCGATATTGGGCTCAATAGAGGTCCCTCTAGATTAATATAAAGTTTAGGGGAATTATGGGGGCTAGAAGGGTTAATGACAAGAGTGGTATTGGGAACATCAAACACCTCTTCATGCACAAGGGATTACGTGGGAGAATTTCTAGGGGTAGAATTCCAAGGTTCATCGTCTGAATTATCTGAATTATTAGAGACAAAAGTGGACATAGGAGTAACCTCAGGGAAGGACACATTTAATGGGGTTAGGAGGGCTTTTATCATTAGCGGGGTTTTTTCCATGGGAATGAGTCATAGGATGAGTGGTGGGTGTGCTTTCATCAAGGGTGAAAGTGGGACTGGGACCCTCAAGGGGGTTGATGTGATTTGAAATTACCAAAGTGTTCATTTTGATAGTGCCCAAGCAAGGTAATAGAGCGACATGATGGTGAGAGAGGCGAAAAATTAAGCCATGGTGAATGGGGATATTTTTACTTTTACCCTGAAGATTCTTAATGGACTGTTCAAGAGTTCAAAAAATATAGAAAGAAAAGTTCCTTTTTCAATTATAACAGAAATGGTTAAGCATGGGAAAGAGATGGGCATGGAAATGATGGAAGCAACCCTCTACCATTATGTACCTCATCAGCACTTCTACAGTTTTCCTTCATACCCTAAGAAGGTTGACCATGTTGTATCCGTTTTGAAGTTCGTTAACC
Organism: Sequoiadendron giganteum; assembly: GCA_007115665.2. Classification (NCBI taxonomy): domain Eukaryota; kingdom Viridiplantae; phylum Streptophyta; class Pinopsida; order Cupressales; family Cupressaceae; genus Sequoiadendron; species Sequoiadendron giganteum. Next base: position 328,040,073 of record CM021110.1, read on the forward strand.
TTTATTCCATCTTTCAAAAACCTCTCCATATCTTTCTGGTTGTCCCTGTTAGGCTTTCAAGGGATGCAAGCAGGTATGTGCAGGATCATGATGGGCCAAAAAGTGGCAATCTGTAAGTGATATGATGGCCAAGAACATGGAAACTCGAGCACATATCAAAAAAATTTCCAATCACAATCACACCAAACAATGTAGGTGTGCAAAAAGGATAGAGCATGATCTAGAATAATCCACGAATGTCACAGGAACATGCACAACAACTAAAATTTCTAGAATTTCATCCTCTTCTTCCAAAAACACCTACTACAGTAACAGAGTGACTATAGAAACATAGAACTTCACAAATTCCTCAATTCTTGATGTGTACCATTGAAACTTTCATAAAACATACTAGATAGGCTTGGCAACAAACCCTTTAGTATGTAACCCCTAAAACTCAATGTCCACAACTTATCACCATTTGTATCTTCACAACATCACAGATTGCCTCCAATATATTTATTACAATTTTCTCAATATCCTTGACATATACAGCCTTTAGAATAACCAATGCTAATAGTGTTGACATCAATGACAACCACATATCAACAACACAACCACAACATCCAATAGTAATCTCTTGGATAAATTGCATAGTTTCATCTTGGTTGTTATGAATAGTAGCAATCTCCTTCTGCAATTTTGTTTTATCCTCTTTTGGGCCATTGATCAAATGATTTAGCAAGGAAGTAAATATCCCAATGCCCACCCTCCTCAACCTCACTCGGTCATGGAGCATGTTGGTCAAGAACTTGGAAATTTTCTTTGGTAGTAATAACATGACCTAGAAGCCACTGGAGGATGTCATTTTAGACATCGACAGTCACCTTAATTTAATTTATTTTATACCAAAGAGGATCACATGAAGCACAATCATCATTACCAACATCAGGCTCAATAGAGGTCCCATCCAGATTAATAAAAAGTTTAGGGGAATTATGGGGGCTAGAAGGGTTAATGACAAGAGTGGTATTGGGGACATCAAACACCTCTGCATGCACAAGGGATTACGTGGGATAATTTCTAGGGGTAGGATTCCAAGGTTCATCATCTAAATTATCTGAATTATTAGAGCCAAAAGTGGACATAGGAGTAACCTCAAGGAAGGACGTATATTTAATGGGGTTAGGAGGGGTTTCATCATTAGCAAGGGTTTTTCCATGGGAATGAGTCATAGGACGAGTGGTGGGTGTGCTTTCATCAGGGGTGAAAGTGGGAATGGGACCCTCAATGGGGTTGATGTGATTTGAAATGGCCAAAGTGTTCATTTTGATAGTGCCCAAGGAGGAAAATAGAGTGACATGATGGTGAGAGAGGCGAAAAATTAAGCCATGGTGAATGGGGATATTTTTACTTTTACCCTGAAGATTCTTAATGGACTGTTAAAGAGTTCAAAAAATATAGAAAGAAAAGTTCATTTTGCAATTGTAATAGAAATGGTTAAGCATGGGAAAGAGATGGGCATGGAAATGATGGAAGTAACCCTCTACCATGATGTACCTCATCAGCACTTCTACACTTTTCCTTCACACCCTAAGAAGGTTGACCATGTTGTATCCGTTTTGAAGTTCATTAAATTTTATTCCATCTTTCAAAAACCACTCCATATCTTTCTGGTTGTTCCTGTTAGGCTTTCAAGGGTTGCAAGCAGGTATGTGCAGGATCATGATGGGCCAAAAAGTGGTGATATGTAAGTGATATGATGGTCCATGTGGTGGACGAATTTTTTTTAACCCAAAATTGATGAAACGAAAAGGGTTTTTAAAGGAGATTCTCATCTTTCCACCAATATAAATTGTGGTTTACTTTGAATTTAATAAATAATTAATATTCATTTTCTATTGGAATTACGACTAAAGTCTTGATTGATAGGTTGATTGAAAAACATCTATAGCTTTCAAACAATATCACATTTTTTGAATCCGAAATATGCATCACATTCTATGCTTTGCACACTATAGGATTTAAAAAAAATGAATTTCATGAAGTTTTGACCAAGTTAAGGTGGTCAGACATACAAGTTTTTATTTTTTTTAAAAGTTGTAATAGAAAAATCATAATTAATTATTTACCTGGAAAAATATTACCAAAACATATGCATTACATCGGGACATGCGTCATCTACTTATATCTAAAATCTTATAAAAAATATTATCATTTTATTGTGGTTAGGGTGGTTAGATAGACACCTACTTCTTATTTTTTCCTTGAAATTTAAGTACGACTGCATTGAAATTTCAAAATTTCACCAAATAGGTTTTTAAAATAAAAATAAAAATAGCAATTTAGAAACTACATTCAATTTTCTAAAATTCTATTCTTACATATTTTTGAAATAATATTGATAAATAATTCAAATTTTTACTTCAAGCTGCCTAACTCTAATTTTTTGAATTTTCATCACCACTTAAGGGCCTTTTTTTTCGAGGATGATCCTACACATACCCAAGCATTGTCTAGCAAAAGCCTCATCACCTTTGCAATCAACTTGACATTCACAAGGAAGGAGCACCTACCAATGGTGACAAGGTCATCATTCAAGGAGTTAGCAAACTCAACAGATTGTTTGGGTCATGCCCCTTCATGAATTCCATAAATGAGGCCAATTTACCTCATTGAATAATAGGAAAAACCTCCCTATCCTACTTCCATACCTCACAATTGGTGGGTTCATCCTAAACAAGCTCACCCCCCATCGAAAAATTTACAGACAACAAAGTAAGATAAATAATTTTAAAGAAATGTTGAGAGGAATACTAGAGCCAATAATAAAAAGGCTTGTGAAATGACTTCTCAGAGAGGGTAATTTTCCATTATTGTAAATCATGGAAAGTAACAAAGGGAGATGATATCTAATATCCATCTCAATCTCTTTTTTGTAGTAATTTGACATAATTATTAACTAACTCACAAAAATTCCTAGGGATACGAGATATATTATCCTAGATAACTCAATTTGGAGTAAAAGTGCCAAGGTTAGCTAGTGCATCCACTAATTTTTTACCATTTATGAACACATGAGAAGATCTTCTATTCCCAAGAAAAATCATGAGATTGTGAGCTGATAGGACGAGGTCTCAGAGGGACCAACATGCTTTAACCATCCTTGTCACCAAAAGAATGGTCTTTTTGGTGTTTCCCTCAATGTATTGGTTGGAAAAGCCAACATTCATGGAAATCTGAATACCATAGAATGTTGCCACCACCTTAGCAAAGTTGGAAGAATGAACACCAAGATTCACTACATAAGCCATAATAATTTTCCCATTATGATCACGAATGACCACATTCGCACCTGCCCAACTTGGGTTATGTTTGGATGAGCCATCAAATATAAGCTTAAGTTAGGCATGCTTAGGGGAGGGTGGACCAGAGAGTACTACTTCTATCTAAAGGAATTTGAGAACTTAGAGCATTAAGAGTCTCTGATAGATTCCAAGCTAAAGTAATTGAGAGATCCAAGTTATTAGGATTCCTTTTAGGCTTGTAGGAGGTCACAATGATATTCTCAACAATTTGATTGATAACCTTATTGGATACCACTAGCTAAAGGAATTTTTCATCTCTGAATATCCTATTATTACGCTCCTTCTAGAGCACCTACCTAGTGAGGAAAAGGGATTGACACCATAATATGATGAGAATGTGGTGAGAAATTGATAGGTGCCAACTATCTAGAATACCTATAACATCCCTCTGCTAAATCTAGCTAACATTGAAAAATATATAAATATTTGTTAAAAAAAGGGACACAATCATTAAAATTACCTTGTCCAAAATATAATTCTAGAGTAGTGACTCCATGATTGTCATGAACCTAGATTAGGGCACACCTACAAGATGAATGAATTATCATAATTCTTTCTTTCAATATAGTAAACTATATGGCTTAGTGTATAGCTCAACATTTTAGGGGTTTTGTGTTTTATTTTAGGATTTTAAATTAGGGAACTTAACTAAAAATATGATTTCCTATTAAAACATTTATCTGAACTCACTATTATGAGAATGTTTGTATTAAATATTAGTAAATTCATAAAGAGTAGTTCCAACATGAATACATTATGGTCGTGAGTCACTACCATATATATGTGTGTGTGTGTGTGTGTGTGTATGTATGTAGGTATGCACATGTATGTATGGATATACATACATACATATATATATATGTATATATATATTATATATTTATGCATACATACATACATACATATAAACTTGATAAATGTTATAAATATAAGTATAGGCTTCTCAGAAAGAAGAAAAATAATTTGATGAAGCTACCTAAGTATTGCAAATTTTAAACATTATCATTCGAGTATTTATTTTATTTACAATTTTAAAGTTTTACTTCCATTTAAATTGTTATAAATTCAAAATGGAAATGTATATTTTCTTATTTACAAGTATAAATTTAGATTTAAGAATATAATGAAAATTTATTTTGCAGATTTCAAAATAATGATAATGTGTTTCATATACACATGAAAATGTAAAAAATCATAGATCATTATAATTTATTATAAGGTTCAAAATTTATTTTAAAATATTATAGAGCTAATGTATTTCCTTTTTAAATTTAAAATATAATGTTTCTTTGTTTAAGTGAAGTAGATAGAAATCTTAAGTAATACATAGTATTTTATATTTATAAGTAGAAATTTCATATTCTAATGCTAATCTATTATATTTACAAGATTAGTAAATTTTAATAAAAGTTTTCCTACTTTCAAATAGAGATTTAATAATCATAACTTAGTTATTTATCTTTTAGATTGGAAATTTCAAGATTTCAAGTCAATTATCTTAATTATAAAATAAAATTTTGAATTTATGATTAATTTATATAGTCAATATTATAAATGATTATCTAAATAAATGATTTCCTATTAAAACATTTATCTCAACTCATATTATGAGAATATTTGCATTAAATATACATAAAATTCATAAAGAGGAGTTCCAACATGAATGTATTATGGTCATGAGTCACTAATATATATATATGTATGTATATGTATGTATGTATGTATGCATATATATATATATAGTATGTATATATATATGTATGTATATTTATATTTACATATTATACATACATAGATACATACATACACACATACATACACACATATATACATATATACATGCATACATGCATACATACATACATGCATACATGCATACTTGAGAAATGTTATAAATATAAGTATAGGTTTCTCACAAAGAAGAAGAAGAAATTTATGAAGTTACTTAAGTATTACAAATTTTAAATATTATCATTAGAGTATTTATTTTATTTATAAGTTTAAAGTTTTACTTCCATTGGAAATGTCTATTTTCTTATTTACTTAGAAATTTAAATTTAAGAATATAGTGACAATTTATTTTGGAGATTTCAAAATAATGATAATATTTTTCATATACACATGAAAATGTAAACCTTAAAAAGTCATTATAATTTTTTATAAGGTTCAAAAATTATTTTAAAATAATATAAAGCTAATGTATTTCCTTTTTCAATTTAAAATATTATGTTTGTTTGTTTAAGTAAAATAGATAGAAATCTTAATTAATATGTAGTATTTTTATATTAATAAATAGAAATTTAATATTCTAATGCTAATATATTATATTTACAAGATTCAATTTTTTTAATAAAAGTGTTCCTACTTTCAAATAGAGATTTAATAAACCAAAGTTAGTTCTTCATCTTCTATATTAAAAATTTAAAGATTTAAGTCAATTATGCTAATTTTAAAATAAGGTTTTAAATTTATTATTAATTTATATAGTCAATATTATAAATGATTATGAATATTTTTTATTTACTTCTTGAATTTATGAATTGAAATTTTAGTTTAAAATAAGAGGAAATTCTATAAGTATAACTGTGAAGAGATGTAACTTTGAGTAAACTATTCTATCCCTATTACATTAAAACCATGACACCTTGTTTATGTTGGGAAAATAATATAATTCTTGTTATAAATTTAAAATTAGGAAATTTATTTATCTAAAATACACATTGATTTACTAGGGTTATAGATCAACCTTTCGAGAGATAACTAAAGTATTCAAGTAAGATATGTTAAAATTACATTAAATGTCAGAAAACATATGTTGATTTTAAGAAGTGTCTTTCACTATTACTATTTAAGAGGGTATTGTAGACTAGAGGTTAGCACTTTTGATTGAATGATTAATATTTTTCTAAAGTTATGATTTTATTTTTTAAGGATGGTTTCATGGTCATATCATGCTAACCTAATCCTATTCAACTCAACTTAGTTGTTCAATAGGGTATGACTCTAGAAAAAGTTCCCCCTATGCATCCTTGTAATTAAGGCATAATCCATCATAGGGGATCCATAATCAAAGGGTAAGTGAAATGATTTTTATAATATTTTCTCTGTTAAATATTTCTTCCTTTCTCACCTATGATGTGTTGGTAATGGCATTGCATGAGCATGTGAGAAAGTGTACTCTCCTATATTGAGCATAATATATATTAATGGTTAGTAATAAAAATAGGGTGTTAGTTGTGGTTTCCCAAAGGTATAAAATTAGGTATGAAATAAAGTGTAGTGAATCAACAAACTAAGATGACATGATTAAAAACTATGATAAGGAAGCATTTTTGAAAAAATGTGAGAAGGTGTTGTAGTGTCAGAAAATGTACTCCTTTACATTTTTCACACTATTTTGGGTCCCTTAATAAATTGGAAATAATTAAGTTCCTAATTGGCCCAATCATGCATTTAAAATCCTAATTAATACTATTTTCCAAAAGGGAAACTTGTATTAAACAATTGCAAGCATTAATTAAATAGCCTTGAAATTGGTGTGTCCTAGGTTTGGGGCCTAGGACCCATTTACCCAAGGGTGAATGGGTCTTCCTTAAGTTTAGGGCCCCAATTTTAATCATATTTTTGGAAACATTTTTATGATTCAAATTCAAATTGTAATTGTTAGCCTTTGAATTTTAACTGTCAAGAAATTAGAAAATCATGTATAAATACATAGTTATTTTATCAATTCAAAGAATTCGACAAGATGGAAACTTTCATATGAGCAAATATTATTGTCAAGACCATTGAAGAGAAAATTTATCAGTAATCTATAGCAGCAATCAAGATCAATATTATCATGTCAAAGTTATTTGCATCTATGCATGTTTGTGGAGCTAACATTGTGATGTAGGTTTCAAGCATTCAAGCATCAAGATTAACATCCAATATAGGAATTTAATGCAATATCAAGATCTTGGAGATATGTGTTAGACTTCATTCCTTCAAGGATTTCCTTTCAAGGGTTTTCTGAGTTTCAAAATAGTATTGTTCATTCATCGTTCCTTCCATTCATGTTTCATTTCATTTCAAGGTTTAACTACCAAAACGGGGTTTGACCAAGGAAAACTCAAATTCACCAAAAATAAATAAAAATTACTCTCTTTGTGTTTATAGATTTGTAGGTGAGGAAGGATTAAAGATTGATCAAAAGTGAAAAATTGTAAAAGTTGTCAAAGTTGGAAATTTTCATCAAAGTTGTAAAGACGTGAAAACTCAAATCCTAAATTTATTTCTGAATTTTTGATAGTGAAACCTAGGGAAAATAGAAGCATAGATCTACCTCTATGGGACACTAAAAGTTGAGAAAAAAATCCCTACAAAGACTCATTCGCCCTTCGGAAAATTTGTCCTAGGAGGACACTTAGTTGGGATATTTTGGTGACAGGTGCATAAATTATTATTCATCTCATATCTATCAAAAGTTTATATATTTTGTTACATTAAGGTTTTAAATTTATGCTTCAAGTCTCACATTGTATAATTGGATTCATTTAATATTTTTCAGTTATCTCCCAAAAGTGCATTTTAGGTGATTTACATCATCCTTAGTTATAAGGAAAACAACAAGATCTCCATTAATATTGAATCACCTAAGGGTTGAAAGTCCATCATGCCCTATGGGGTCACTTTTTTCCTAATGAAAGACATGAAATAGGTACATCACCCTGATTCAAAACCTACCTCAACTATTCCCCTTCATTTTAGGTGTAAACTAACTTTGCAATAAGCTGCAAAAATTATGTTGATAACGTGAAATCATTTTTCTAGTAAATATATAAAAAAATCAAAATAAAATGATATATTAGAATAATTACGAAAACAACAATGTATAATGAAGCAATAATTGTGACACCAAGATACGAAAAATGTTGAAGTGAGATAAAATGTGTGAAGTAAAACTTTGAATATGGTGTAAAATAAAATATATGAATGACTATTTACAAGCAACCAAGGATATACTAGTAATGTGAATTAACAATACTCAAAAAGAATATCCCTAATTTTTAAACGTAGGGGTATGTTGTAAACACAAAAACTAGGCTTCAATTTACTTTATTTATCCCAAGGTCTCTTCACTAAATTTCTTTTCCTATATCATTAACGATGATAAAAATCTATCTTCATTTAATCTCTTCCTTTCTATTTGAGAAATATATTATCTATCTATAGATCTATATGTTCATGTAGTGTATTTTTTTGACTCATTCACCAATGTTCTCTCCAAACAAAGAGTTAAATTTATATCTCTCCCCAATTTACTTCTCTATATTTTTAATGAATATGTTATTAAAGATTATTTTCTCTCTCTTTTGTAAGAGACAAATAACGTGATTCCTTCTTTGTAGCGTCTAAATATTTTTTACTTACTTCTTCTTTTAGTATTCAATAGAACAAGAAATAATATCATTGTTAATCCTTCTTTCCAAAACCCTGTTTGGTTCATTCTTATGGTTGCAAATGGATTGAACAACGAAAATTATTTAAGTTTATTTTTATTTCCTTTCCTTTCTATTCCTATACTAATACTATTTTTACAAGGTTGTGCTTAAATACATTGATAAAACATTACGCCTTCAATTTCCAATCTACTTTCCCTTGTCAAAAAATTATAGATTTATTCAAACTTTATCATAGCTACACATATGTATTATTACTCCTAATAGGCTTCATCAATATCCTTCTATAAGAACTTTTAAAAGAGTTTTTCATGACTTTTTCTAGGCCTCCTTTGAGAAATAAAAAAATAATTTTATCAAGTTGCCTAATAATTATGTTTCCTTGCCTTGGACTCTATTTGTCTTTGTTTATTTGATACTTACATATAGTTTTTGGTGTTCTATAGTAGGTTTATAATTTAATCTATATAATTTGATGATGCATATTAAGTTCTCCTTCCATTTGGTGTCTGTTATACACAAAAATCCCACCAAGTTTTAGGATTTCATCCCATTCTCATCATAAATAAAATTTTATTGGTAAATATATATGACAATCCATGGAAGCGATAAAATGATTTATTATCTATAATAGGAAAAAATTTACAGCTATGATCTCTCTCAACTAACAATCCATTTGGTGGTATTATATAACCATTTTTAAGGATCAACTACTTGTCAAAGTTCCTTGTTTCTACACTTCAAAATTTTACAAACATGAGTGTGACACTATTTTACAAATGTTATCAAAACCTATTGTAGTGTAGAAAAAAGTCTCCCTTTTTCACATTTAATTTGGAAATAATTAATAATAAAATGAGCTTAGTGTTGCCTTAATTTAATGTTGTAATATGTCCTTCATATTCGCATTGAGTTTGGATCCCTTTCTAATAAAATGAACTTAATTGTTCCTTATTTTTTATGTTATAAGGTGTACCTTTACACTTTCACATTCATCTAGGGCTTTATTAATTGATTGAGGTTAATTTTCCTCTTTTTGTCCCTTTAATTCAAATCTAAGCCTAACTAAATACAAATTTCAAGGGATGAAACCCGACATTTATAAATGCCATTTCATAATACTTTAACTTTGGAAAATGTGTTTCCTAAGTAAGTGACATAGGACCCATTCACCATAGGTTGAATGGGTCCTCACTTAGTTCTAGGACCCTATTTTTACATAATGTTTACCATTGCCCAATTTGTGTCCTAGCTATGTGGCCTAGGACCTATTCACCCTAGAGAAAATGGGTCCTCACTTAGACCTAGGATCCCTCTTTGAAATATGTTTTTGGTGGTATTTTAATGATTTCAAATCTACAATTCAATGTTAGCTTGTGATATTTGAATGTCAAGAATTAATGATAAGATATGTATAAATACAAGGTTATCTCACTAAGTTTCATCTAAGCAACCTAGAAATTTCAAGTCTTCAAGAATTCTAGTAAATTTATGAGAAATTGTGATCAAGATCATTCAAGAGCATTTTCAAGGCATTCAAGGGTAGATTTATCAAAAATTATATTGCACCAATCAAGATTCACCTCACCATGTCAAATATTTTTTGCATGATGCATTTTTAATGAGTTAATATCTTGATGTAGTGTTCAAGATCAATCAAGCATATCAAAGGTATTGTTTCATATCAAGTTTTATGATCAATATCTACATTCATTGAGGCCAATTTATGCAATTTTGTAGATTTGTACTCCAAGGTTTCAATTAAGGTTTGGCATGTTGTTACATATTGTTATTCATTCATCATTCTTTCATGCCTTTATTTACTTAAAGGTTTAATTATCAAAATAGGGTTTGACCAAGGAAAAGCACCATTCCTTAAAAAACAACATTTTTCTTGTCTTTGATGTGTGATTGGAGATTTTAGGTTGAAGATCCATTGGAGAGAAAATTTGAAGAAATTTGTAAAGTTGTCAAAGCTATAAGAAAAGTTGTCAAATAACAAAAACTCTTCTACAAGATTTATTTTCAGCTTTCTGATAGTGAACAACTAGAATCTAGGAGTGCAAACTAAGCATAATAGAACCCAAAAACCAATTTTATCGAACCCTAGCTAGGACCCATTTTCCATATGGTGAATGAGTCCTTAGTCAGGTGAGAAGAAGAATCTTTGTTGATAAGTACATATCTTTCTCACCTTTCAAGATCTATATTTTGTTAGTTACTTATGTTATTTTTTGGCTCTTTCTTCTATAACACATATTTTGAATGAAATTATGAAAATAGTGTGTCATAGCTTTTCATTTTTATAAACACATTTTTCTTTATTTCATTATGGTGAACCCGACCTTTTGAACTAGAGTTTGGTCGTTGCATTTTTTTATTTTGGAGTCCCTTTTCATCATAGATTTAGATCTTACATTCATTTACATTTCTTTGCATTTAATTAGGTCTCATTAAGGATGTCTTGTCTTTTCATTTCATTTAAGATTTTAGTATTTCATATTTTGCATTCCTTAAATCTAAAAAATACAAAAGAATCAATCATCTTGCATATCATATACATCATATTAACTTGCATTCAAAAATTGAAACAAAAATTTCATATAAAACTAACTTTAATAGGTTGTCATTTTATCATAATTTGCAATTGTATTCCACATTCAATTCACAAAAAACTAAAATTGAAACTTATTGTAACAAACTTGAATCTGAAAACCATTGAAAAGCACTCAAAAAATGGTAATTTTTTTTTTGGAAACCCTCATATAAGACCCATTCTCCCTAAGGAATATGAGTCCTTGATCAGGTCATATTCTAATTTTTTGGGCATTAAAATATTCATTTCTACATTTTTGTTTACTCCTTTCATATTTTTGTTACTGTTTGTAGAATTTTTGTTTCATCAATTTGATCATATGTAGATTAATTTGGTAAAGTTGTTGCATTGTGTGATTTCAAAATTGCATTTACAAGACTTCATTTTCAAATTTTTGCATAGTGTAATAAAAAAATTACCTTGTTTAGAATCTGAAAATTGCATTGTATTCTAGGTCATTGCATTGCACTTTACCCTCTTTCCATTTTGGGTTGGGATTAAGTTTGTAAAACTTGTATGAGATTTACAACTTGGTGTCCTATTATCAATACTATTGTGAGATTTATTTTGAGACTCATGTCATCCCATGATACACCATTCACCATGGATCTTGGGTTTTCTCTCTTTCTAATAGTATTGATAATCAACCCCCAATGGATCATAGTATGCATACCTCATTTCCAATAAATTTCATACTTAAAACTAATGTGAATGATGTTTTTCATGTCCCAAAAGAAAACATAAAAAGAATGGATGAATTCCTAGAAAAGTAAGAAGGCTTTTTGCTTGTCGAAAACATGGAAATTAGTATCATTTCTACTTTACACAATCTAAGGATAATGCTTAAAACTGAACATGGAATACAAATTTTCTATAGCCTCAATTGCTTCCTTTATAGAACTTAAACAATCAAAAAATTGATTACATGCCTCGATCGACTTTATTGAAGCTAAACCTCATAAGGAATAAACCAAAATGCCCGTTGATATTTTTTTTTCACAAAATGACATTATAAAACATGAACCCGATGGTCCTGTTTACATAGTTGGAAGAATTAGTGACATGCCTACTGATGGGATATTAAGTGATCCCATTTCTGTAGAGAACGTAATCACTAAAGAATTCCTATTTGTGCATGAACTTTATCAAGAAACATATGACAAACCGAAAGCATGGATCAAAATGCATAATGGTTTTTCTTTTCCTTTGATGGGCTTGATAAATCTCCCTCTAAAATTCAAATCAAAAATGTTAAATTTCTCATTCACCATCATCCCACCATTGGAAATTTTTTTTGTGAAGTTAGGCTATCCATGGCTTCGCTCCATGAATTTTATCCTATCGGTTGTGCATAAATGTCTAAAGTTTCCCTTCAACAATAAAATTTTTACCATACACCATAGTGTCTTTAATCTCATGTCTTCCCATGGAAAATTCTCATTGGATTTCTTTTGGCCAAAGCTTATTTAACCTAATAGACCTTGTGAGGACTACTTTTGCAAACAATATCAAAATTGTAAGGCAAAGAACATAGAAAATTATCCCTTATAAATATTCCTCAACCCATAATTGAGCCACGTATGCTTGAAAAACCCATGGTTGAACCAAATGGCCTTCCAAAAATTAAAAATAGCCTACTATTTCATATAAGATACCAAAAGACAATCAAAACAATCTCGTTGTGCCTTCTAAAATCAATTTTTTTTATAAAGATAAAGATAAAGTGGTTGAGAAACCTCCTATGGTTCCTTCTATTCCTCCCCTAAGGAAATAAAATAAATCTACGGTTGACAAACCCACTCCTACATAATCACAAATTGACAACAAATTGAAAAGAAATCAAAATTTTAGAGAGTGTAGGCATAGATGTCATGCAATTTTTTGTATGTTACAAACTAAAGAAGAAAAGAGAAAAATAGAAAATCAAAATCAAAACTTTCCTAAAGCAATACATGATGATTCTATACCTTCGCCGCAATGTAAACAATAACCTTCTAGAGATATTATCATTCGACCTCTTGTTTTGATTAATCTAGATGATAAAATTGGCATTGCAAAGATTGATGAACAAGTGCATAATGAGTTCAATTCAGTTTTCTCCTCCTCTATGATATTAAATGAAAATTCTCCTAAAAAGAGCGTTGAACTTGGTGTGTGTCCTAGTTCGACACTTTTTCATTTTCCCTTTGGCTAGTAGTTTTCCTTCCACATATATTTTTCAAGATTGGGATGTAGACAACCTACTATAGGTTGACTCGCATGTGCCTTACTAGTATTTTTCTTTATTTTATTTTTCATGTTTATTTATGTGATTGCAAGTCTGTAATTTGTGATCCCCTATACTATTTTTCTTGATGCATCTCTCTTTTGTGCATTCCTCTATTTGTGCCTACATTATTCTCTATCTCATAATTTTTTTTTATCCTTTTTCTTGTCTTGTGTTTTCCTTTTGGGGATGATGCAAGGCATCGAGACATTTACGTCTCTTCCATGTTGAACCAAAAGGACTTTTCTTTATTTTTCTCATTCTCTATGTATCATTCTTCCATCTCTATGAGTATTTGAGGAATGATGACATTTTCGATCTCTATAACAACATTGTAGTAGAGATATACTTACCCAAAATCCATAGATCCCTTATTTATTTTTTTGGGAAACCTCTCCTTCCTTTTTCATGGTGTAGCTTTATTTCAAAAACATGACTTGGCATAGGGATTTCTAAGGAAGCTCTCATATCTTAGGGTTGAACTATCTGATACATTAAATCAATTTCTCACAATAATGGTGAATACATAGATGATATCTTTCAACATTTCTCATGTTTCATTGTGCAATTTTATTTTTCTTGTGATACATAATTTTCTTGGTGGTGTCATTGGGTTTGATTTAATCAAAGAGTGTGATATTTCTTAGTGTAGGACTTTCCTCTTAGTGGTGATGTGATACACTACATTCCCTAAGTTGTGAATCTTTTACTCTTGACTTGTCCTCTCTTGGAGACATTAGGCATGATGTTCCCTAAGAAGAAGACCTTACACGAACTAAGAAAAATCCCTTTGAAAAAATAAATAAATTATTTGCATTATGTTCATAATATTTAGCATAATGTAGCTTGTTATACTTATGAAGCTTGAAACCCTAAATTCAAGGCCACCAAGCATAACACACATTTCTTGCCTATGGAGCCTTTCTTTGTTCATAGGTGTTTAGAATAACACATCTTGTTAAGCTATATGAAGCTTGAACTCTAAATTCAAGGCCACCAAGCATAACACACCTTGCTTGCCTATGTAGGCATACCTAGCATTGTGGTGCCTTATTGAAGTTGTTAGGAAGAATGGTTTGATATGGTATGGTAGTCTAATATGATTCTCTCATTTTCCACCTTTTGGGATACTCACCTAGTGGATAGCTTGAGATTCCACTACCCTGAAGTGAGAGCGATAAAACAAAACTGATTGCTTAGATGTGTTCCACACCTTGTTGGATTGTATAAGATTTGTCTTATTGGTCTTTGATGAATGATTGTATATATTTGTCATTTATGCTTACATGTGCATCTTGAATGTCTACTTTAGTGTGATTTTGACATGGGTTCATACTCTCACTAAAGTGGGGGAAAATGTAGTGTAGGAAAAACTATCCCTTTTTCACACTTAATTTGGAAATAATTAATAATAAAATGAGCCTAATATTGCCTTAATTTAGTTTTGTAATATTTCTTTCATATTTACATTAAGCTAGGGGCCATTTTTAATAAAATGGACTTAATTGTGCCTTAATTTTTATGTTGTAAGGTGTACATTTACACTTTCACATTAATCTAGGACTTTATTAATTGATTGAGGTTAATTTACCTTAATTAGCCCCTTTAATTCAAATCCAAGCCTAATTTAATGAAAATTGCGAGGGATGAAATCCGACATTCATAAATGCCATTTCACAACATTGAACTTTGGAAGATGTTTGTCCGATATAATTGACGTAGGACCCATTCTCCATAGGGTGAATGTATCCTCACTTAGTTCCAGGATTCTACTTTTACATAATGTTTAACATTGTTTGATGTGTGCCCTAGGTAAGTTGCCTAGTACAGATTCACCCTAGGGCTAATGGGTCCTCACTTAGACCTAGGACCCCTCTTTGAAATATGTTTTCGGTGGTATTTTAATGATTTCAAATCTACAATTCAATGTCAGCTTGTGATAATTGAATTTTGGGAATTAATGACAAGATTTGTATAAATACAAGGTTATTTCACTAATTTTCATCTAAGCAACCTAGCAATTTCAAGTGTTCAAGAATTCTAATAAATTTATGACAAAGTGTGATCAAGATCATTCAAGAGCATTTTCAAGGCATTCAAGGGTAGATTTATAGAATATTATTGCAATAATCAGGATTCCTCTCATCATGTCAAATATTTGGTGCATCATGCATGTTGTTTGAGCTAATATGTTGATGTGGTGTTCAAGATCAATAAAACATATCAAAGGCATTGTTCCGTATCAAGTTTCATGATCAAGATCTACATTCATTGAGGCCACTTCATGAAAGTTTGTAGATTTGTACTCCAAGGTTTCAATTAAGGTTTGGTGAGTTGTTACATATTGTTTTTCATTCATCATTCCTTAATGATTTTATTCATTTCAAGATTTAATTACCAAAACAAGGTTTGGCTAAGGAAAGCCCCCATTCCCTAACAAACAAATTTTTTCTTCTCTTTGATGTGCGATTGCATATTTTAGGTTGAAGATCCTTTCAAGAGAAAAATTGAAGAAAGTTGCAAAGTTGTCAACGTTGCAAGAAAAGTTGTCAAATCATGAAAAATATTCTATAAGATTTATTTTTTTCTTTCTAACAGTGAACAACTGGAATCTGGGAATGGAGACTAAGTAGAACAAAACCCAAAAACTGATTTTCTGGAACCCTAGAATGGATCCATTCACCATAGGCTGAATGAGTCTCGAGTGAGGTTTGAAAAAACATATTTTGTGATAGGTACACAAATTTTTCACCTTTCTAGATCTACATTTTGATAGTTAGTTCTGTTAGTTTTCAAATTTGCCTTCTGTAACACATATTTTGAATGAAATTAGGAAAATAGGTGCATCATAGCTTTTCATTTTTATAAACATATTTTTGTTCATTTCACCTAATAAAATAGATTTAATGGATAAAATTAAAAGATAATTATAGGTTTCATAATCATTCAATATTAATAATGATCCCTAAAATTATCTTTCTCATAGAGTCTTGGTAGTTTTTTGATATGGTCACCTATTGTTTTTATCTTTTAATTTCATCTTTGAATTGAATTTTGTGATGAAATTCCATCTAGTTTTACATTAAACATTTAATATAAAATTTACCACTTTTCTTCATATTAAATATAAGATTATTAACTTATAAAGTATTTTGAATTTCAAAAGTGAAATTTTTATTAATCATCCATTAATAGAATAGTTCTACCTATAGTGTATTTTAAGCTTAATTTTATTAACCAAATTTATCAAGGAAAATAGGTAAAAAGGAGAAATAATTTGTTTTGTAGGAAAAATGACCCTAGATCTAACAAGGATTAGCTAATTTCCACTTACAAAATATTTGGAATTATGATTGGAAAGGGTATGAGATTGAATTTCACCCTAAAAGGTGATTTAATCAACCTTGGATTTGAATTCCCTTGGTAGTAAAATAAATATTTTCAATGAGATGCAATGATGAACCTAGCTAACTATCAAAATAAAGAATTTTGTCATAAATTATGGTAAGCTAGAAATTGAAAGTCAAAATTGAATATCACAAATGAGAAAAATAGATGTTAGTGCATGATTGGTTTAACTTTGAGCTTCATCTATGTGGACAAGGGTGCCAAGGCTACCCTAGACTAGGGATATGAAACCAAAAACTGACTTCATAGGCTTTATGTTCCTAGTCTTTGGCTTCTTCCTTTTGGATCATGTTGTTTCATTTTTTTTGTCACTAAGATAATGGAGTTTTTGTATCTGGTCATGTTTTACGGCTTCAATGCATAAATAATTAAATTATCTTCAATCTTCTTCCAATCCTATTCAGATTTGTAACCTAATCATTCCAAAGGAGGAAATGGGTTGTGCCATATAAGGGCTTCCTCTGTCAAACCCCATGTTGGTATTTCTACCTCCATAATGGAAAAAATAATAGTAAAGAGAGCTTATCCTTTTTTTAGGATAGAGGTTAATGATAAATGAATGATGAATCAACAACTGGCTACAACTTGCTAGTGATGGGTGGGGTGTGTGTTTTTGTTAGGTGGGCTTTCCTTTTACTATTTTTTCATTGTTTTTGTAAGTTTTTTATGTTTGTATATTGTTGCTATAATTGGCCTATATTTTGTTGGTTTTTGGTGTTTTATTTGAATTTGGCACTCTAGTCTCCTTTGTGTAAAGGGTATTGCACCCTATAAATGTAACATATCTGATCAAAAATAACTCACTTCAACTCACCACTCAAATTTGATCTCCTTGATGGACTAAATTCATGATCATCACCTTTAAGGATTGATTGCAATTTGAGTTTATTTGATTTAAAGACCTATAAGTGCTAGTTCTCACAAAATAAATGATTGCAAAACATGAACAAAATTACATCAAATCATGATGAAGGATTAACATAATGCTTGACTGAAAGTAATGTTACAATAATGTTGATTAATCTACTCTTAATTACCCTTAACTAATTTTAGGATCTTCAATTATCTCAATAATTTCCCTCTTAGTTGAAATGATAAAATATCTTAGTGTTTATATGTAATTTACTCTAATTTCCTAAAAAATAAATCTTGATGGCTAAATTTAGGAATTGAATTTCAAATAATAAATTACCAAGATTGACATATTTATATTTGGTTTAATTTAAAGAGGAAAAAGGTGCATGACATCCTTGTTGAACATGACAATCGAGGGGGGGGGTGAATCAATTGTCACCAATTTGATTGCCTTAACTATTTATCAGAACTAAATCCAAATACTACATAACTGATTTATCTATAAATACAAAAACTGAAAGTTATCACATAAACATAACAAAACTAGATTTACATGGAAAACCCAAAGAGGGAAAAACCACAGTGATCATTAACTCACACTATAGAGAATATCAAAACCGATTACAAAAAGGATCAATGCCTAGAATAAGGCTCACTACTTGAAATAAGGCTCACTACCTAAAATAAGGACTCACTATTCAAACTCACTGTCCATGGGGCTACAACCCGAATGGCTCACTACCACATAGATAAAAATAATGGCTTACCACCAAAAGTGAACTGATGAATTACACCTTTCTTTTGTTGGGCTTAGTTCCATATGAATCTCGGTATAGTTAGTACTGTATATCAGTAATCACTCAATAGTTTTTCTCTAATCACACACTTATTGTCTTTGAATGTTTCACTTACTCTGATCTGTTGCATTTGCAACCTTTTTTGTCTCTATACCCTTCTTGCATAACCTCACATCTATCCATATCATCCATATATTTCCTTGTATCTTCTGAAGAGACAAATATGCATATATGTTTCATACTCATCAATTAGGTCAGCCAAACATCCATAGAGTATTTCACATGGTAAGTTGTCCAAGATCTTCAAATCAAATATCTGAATCATAGTTTGTCACACGGTAGGAACTAGACCTAAAAACCAACATATCGGACCACATATAATGGTCATCTTCAATGGAAAATAACTTCTGGTAAATGGGTCATACATATAATACTATGTTGACATCATTGACAACCATTTGATGCAATCTTCAATCTCCAACAATCTCCCCCTTTGTCATTCATGGCAACACAAGATGTGAAGAGCCAGCAATAACAACTTTTGTAAATCATTCATTTGTTTCACATGCTTCCTTTCTCCTACTTTGACATCAATGACAAAAGATTTTCATGTATACTATACTAAATGTACAGACTTCTTCCCCTATCAAAATTATCTTAAAAAAAGTTTCTCCTCAGATTATTCATCTCTCCATCTCTCCTTTATTACAAAAATTCTACAAAAAGGTTATCAAAAATGATTCTTTACCTCAATCCTTTTTTCTTTAAAATATTTCCTTGTATTTTTCTTTCGGTTCTTGAAGACATGTCTTCCAATAATCCACTACCATCCTAATGCATAGACCAATATTGTTGTTATTTTATATAGAATCAATTGTTCCTATAAGAGTATCCAGAATAGCAATATTTTGTGTGTTGTTCTCAGCATCCACTAGGAGATCGAAAAGTTATTCCAATCTTAACTCAGTTATTTCTTTGACTTTCCAAAAGGTATTCACAATATTATCCCTCTTTACCATGATGACAACAAGATCATATTGTAAGGAATTGATCCTTTTCTTTTGCATTCCATCCTTGTCATTAAGAGCATCATATGTTTTTCCAATAGAGTTCAATTCATTCTCAATAGAATCAATTTGTTTTCAGTAGTTTCCAATAGCTATAGGCCACTAGAGACAATACATGTATACACTATTTGTAACAATCTTGATGCAATTTCTTAGTTCATTTATACTCTCAATCAACTTCTTCTATGCATTCCAACATCTTTCTTCCATATCCAATTGAATTTCATCTTTTTTTGTTATTTCACCGAGTGACTATTCCTTTAATCTATCTTCAATCTATTCAATCAATAATTTTGGTACGATACTTGTCAATTCTCTTCAATCAATATCATTATGAATTATGTAAATGGCCAAAGCATCTATAATTTCATCATATTCATATGAGGGTTGGGTCAACCACATATCTCCAATCTTCTTCAATCCATGAAGTTGCTAAAGAATTTTTCACACCTTTTCTTTGGTGACATCTTCTTCATCATCACTTGTTGATACCAAATCAAGTGTTTCTGCAAGTTTTGTTTCCTTTTCTTCTCCCTTTTCCTCTATCTTTTGCTTCTTTCTTTTCAGAGGGGAACATGAACTGATTCTTCTTGTTTTCTTCTTTCTAAAGGAGGATCCTACTTTAAATATCATAATTGGACTGGAAACCATACCAAAATTCCATGCATTCATTTTGATTTCAAAATATTCTTTACAATTTTTTTCTTTTTTGGCAAGATAGTTCAAATATCGATAAACTTGCTTCCCAACAAGTGTAGCTAACTTCCACATAACATTTTCTTTCAATGGTAATGAATTCAAAAAATACATCATCATGCATATAACCAAAGATCCAAACTAGAAAGGACAGTTTTTATTCCTTGTTATTGTTATATTTTTCATTAATTTATTTCTCAATAATTCACACAAGTCAAAATCCTCCTTACTCTTAGCCATTTGATGTGCAACATAAACAACAATCGCTAAGGTAGAACCTTCCCTATTCCTAAAATAAATCTTATATGAGATGCCATATTTCAGATACCTTATTACTAAGTCAATTATGGTATGAATTATAAGTTCCCTTTGATCTCATATTACCGCAACTAGGGCTTCAACCTCTTTTTTCATTATAGACTCCACTGGAAAGGGACCATTATTGCATAATCCTATTATTGTTGCAATTGCTTCTTACATGATTTCTTAAGGTTTTTCAAGGATTATCTATTCACCTTGAATTCTACTTAGAATAGCTCGAACAATGTCCACATTCAAAAATTATGGAAATTCACTCCAAACATCTAATCCCTTGTGCCCTAGATTCTTGACCATTTGCATTTTCTTAACTAAAAGAGAAGTCTCTAGATTCCTAATCTTTTCCTGATCAAATTTTTAAATTTGTAACTTACTCATTTTTTGTAATTCATTGTTGCACAGATTGAATATCACCATTTATTTTGGCTCCATTGCTTCAACCTTCTTCTCTATACTTTTGCTTGCCAAAAACCTAACTCTTTCATTTCTCAGCTCATTCACTTCAAAAATGAAAATGCTTACTCAATCTTCCTTATTATCATGTTTTAGGGGTTCATCATATAAGATAATTTATTGCTCGTGACATCATCATTCATACTTCAGTTTATCATATCTTTCTTGTTAGCCATATTGTAAAATGCATTAGATCCAAAACTAGTTCCGCAAATCCTTTGCATTGCTTGTTTTCTATCAAAATTTTCTTCACTGCCTTTAGAATGAGAATTTTCATCACATATTCTTGTTTCATCACATGACACCTCTTATACCGGGGGCTAGATAGATTTTTCTATGACTACTCCCCCAAAAGCCATTACTAGATTTAGTTCATAGAAGGGGCATCTCCACTGAGTACAGATATAAGATTCTTTGATTTTTCCTTGTCCCCAGGTTCTTCTTTCTTTCTCCAAATCTTTTCATTTTCTCTTCTCACTTCTTCTAGATTTAACTTGTCCTTTTGTTCCGGATTTGGTTTCTTCCCAAATTTTTTTGTATAGAATTTTGAAAAATGTCTTCGTTTGTTGCAAGAGTGTCACACAACAGATCTTTGATTATGAGTGTTTCTATTCATCTTTGCCCTGCATTGGTTATTCTTGTGTCCAAAAATATTGCACATGGAACAATAAACTTGGAATGAATGAATTGTTCTACCGGTATTAAATCTATTCATCATTATCATTATCTGACTTCTACATTCGGTAGATTTATGTTCAAACTTGTTGTGCACACATAACATTGTTCAACAAATAATCCAACATTGTGACTTAGTCTATTCTAATTCATCATACTTCTGCATTTTACTGCTCTATGTCAAAATTTATTGCATGAGTAAAAATAGCCATTAAAAGATGGGTACCTTTTATTATTAGGTTGTCAGTTGGTTATCCTTTTAGTATTGATCCTTCTATTCTTGCCTTGATAAGTACTACCTTTCCTTTGACTATTCATTTTGTTGAAACTTGGGTTAGTTTTTGAATTTTGTCCTTCTTCGAGTCCTAGACCACCTTTATCCTTTGTAGGCTTCTAAGATGAAATCAATTCATCAAGCAATCAGGAACTTATCTTGAATTTGTCTTCAAATATTTTTTCCTTTTCCAGGTCAGATTTAAGAGTTACTACTTCCAATTCAAGATTTTCACATTTTTCTATTTTTTGATTGATAGTAGATTTTCTTTTCTCAATTTCTAATTTCAGATTATCTTCCACCTTTTTTCTTTCTTGAAGTTTCATCCTTAGATTTTTAGTAGTCTTCTTAGCTTCTTTAAGTTCCTGATAAACTTCTTTGTTCTACAACTTAAATTTCTAGATCTGATTTCTTAGTCTCTGAATACATTCACTAGCTTGCTTGACATTTCTTTCAAATCTTCATTCATAGATTTTGAGGTATTTGTTCTCAATTCTTCATCTAGGTTAGATCCCTTCACCATTTTTTCAACCTGCTAAGATCTCCTTCAAGCTATTAGACATATTCCAAAGGACCTTTCTCTAATAATAATTGTTGAACATGACAATTGAGAGGGGGAGTGAATCACTTGTCACCAATTTGATTTCCTTAACTATTTACTAGAACTAAATCGAAATACTACATAAATGATTTATCTATAAATGCAAAAACTAAAAGTTATGACATAAACACACCAACACCAAATTTACATGGAAAACCCAATGAGGGAAAAACCATGGTGAGGATTAACTCACACTATAGAGAATATCAAAACTGATTACAAAAAGTCTCACTGCCTAGAATAAGGCTCACTACCTGAAATAAGGCTCACTACCTAAAATAAGGACTCACTATCCATAGGGCTACAACCCAGATGGATAATTGCCATAGAGATACAAAATGATGGCTTACCACCAAAATTGAATTGATAAATTACACCTTTCTTGTGTTGGATTTAGTTCCAAATGAAACTCGGTACAAGTAGTATGGTATATCAATTATCACTCAATAGTTCTGCTCCGATCACACACTTATTATCTTCGCATGCTTCACTTATTTTGATCTATTGTATTTGCAACCTTTTCTACCACTATATCCTTCTTGCATAACCTCACATCTATCCATATCATCCATATCTTTACTTGTATCTTCTAAAGAGACATATATGCATATATATGTGTATCATACTCATCAATTAGGTCTTCCAAACATCCATAGAGTATTGCACATGCTAAGTCAGCCAAGATCTTCAAATCAAATATATCTAAATTATAGTTTGTCATGTGGTAGGAACCAAACCTAAAACCCAACATACCGGACTACATATAACAATCATCTTCACTGAAAAATAACTTTTAGTAAAATGGTCATACGTACAATATTTTGTTGACATCAATGACAACCTGTTGACATTAATGATAACCATTTGATTCAATCTTCAAACTCCAACAATCCTAGTCTAGATCCCACCTTTTGGGGATCCAAAGTGTTGTGCTAAAAATATTAAATGCATACTTTGATCTTGCATATTTTATTTTCTAATAAATATTAAAAATGGGCTCTAGAATGCTTAATTTAGGAAATTAGGTGCCTAATAAGGTCCAAGCACATATGAGGGAGAAAAAATAGTGTTCAATTATCTATGGTGACAATTTACAATGCTACATTCCACCCCAAATTTAGTGAAAGTATAAACTTACACTAAGACTCACTAAAGAGTGAATATGTCAAGAGGCATTTGATTATCCAAATGTTGAAGAGATATGATGGCACTGATTCTAGGGGAAAGCACACAAACCCAAGATTCAAGATCCCATGGAAAACCAACATAAGGACAAGGGAACCCACATGTATGATATTCAATGTAGCATGATAACCATGAAGCATAGACAATGAAGACACAAAACATAAACATAAAATAAATATAATAATGCACAGAAATATAATTGAAACATAATTAAAGCATAAAGAAGAAACATAGAAGGCACAAAACACAAAATAAGGTTAGTACTAAAAAGATTCAAGTTGGTAAGGAAAAGAGAGCTTGATCTCAAGTTTTCCTCGAGTACCATGATTCATCCGTTGAATGTTTTATTTAAACAAAATGTGATATCATGAGGATGCAAGATCACTTATGACCCACATGGATACAAACAACAAGAAATTTGTGTTATACTAGGTTTCAATGTAAAAATTATCTAGACTCGTAGAACAAACTCCATTATCCTAGGATTATGCAAACCACACTTTAGGGAGCACACAAAAAACACCTTAGTGGGTGTACCAAGGTTAATGTCATGGGGATGAACAAATTATTAACGTCACAAGGGATGAGTTGATAACCACACCTCATAGGGGCATTATAAATACACCACCACTAAAGGGGTATGTCCATAAGTCAAATCTCACAAGACATCTATGAAATTTCTAGGGGATATGCCCCCCCTTAAAAATTCAATGTACTTGCTATATGTTGGTATTTTAAGGAAAAAATAGATGAAGAGGGGATCATTAAAAAGAGAATACACACTTCCAAAAATAGATATCCTTTCCCCCAAAGTATAGAGAGAAGGACAACCATGTAATAGACTATCATGTTGATGTCATGGAAATTTTGGTTGCACCTAAGATTATACCACCATGAATGAAAATGATAAAACACGTGAAGCTAGAAATGAAACATAGTGAGGAGCAACACCATAGAATAAAAAATATTATTATTTAGAGGGATTAGGTGCACCAACACATGGGAGAGCACCACACTCACTAAGTTGTATTTTACTACCCAAGGCACGACATTCATTGGTTGAATGAGCATGGAATCAATGATATGCACAAAATGAGATTGTTATAAAATATATTTCCTAGATATATGATAAGTAGTAAGAGACATTCTTTTCTTTTGTGAAGAAAATATTGCTCACTTACCACAAGAAGTCATAAATAAAGTAGATGATTGAGCATGGGATTAAGATAGGGATGGAGGTTGGAAACCTAAACCCTATTTAGAAAAGTATGGTATAGAATTCACTTGATCGTTATGTTTTTGTTTTGTGTTTTTATTATATCCATTTTCAGAAATAATTTTGTATCCAAGACCATAAAATCCTCTCAAACTAGAAGAAGAAATATTATCTAAATGATCATGACAGGAATTGGTTCTTTCATGAGAACATAAATCCTTTCAAAGTTTTTTAAAGTTAGGCATCTTCAATACATGAGGGACAAAAGTTAAGGATCCCCATAACCATGATCTAATGATGTCTTTGGATCAGTCAATGTAGAGTAAGATTGGGCAAATGAAACACAAGACTCTTTAGGTTTAGACTATGATATTGTGTAATCTCTTACAAAAGGAAGTGTATAATCTAATGAAACCCAATCATGTAAGTGATTTTAATAGATAAAATACAATCATGATTATCTTCAATATGTACAGGTTCAACCTTCAAAGTTGGGATCAAAATATTAAGATATTTGGAAGTATTATGTTCAACTTCGATTTTTGAATTATAAATTTGTTCATCTAATTTTACCATTATGAAATGAAGAAAAATTGATCCATCCAAATGAATGAACAACAAAATGGATCACTTATTTTTCAAGGACCATTTCATTTCAAATTATGCAAAATAAGATGTAAATAATAATTAGAAAAGAAACCTAACTATAAAGCAATTTTTTCTTTTATATATTTTTGTTTTTTGGCTTTATTTTTGTCCTCAAGATAATTCATGCACAAGAGGCTTGCATTTGACAAACGTGCAACTCACCACATGGTGGCTGCACATGCCTTGATGATCAACCTCTCTGTAGTCAGAAGTCGGGCCACGTGTTGATATGGAAGATTTTTTTTTTTTTTTTTTTTGCACAACGAAGATTATCTTCCCTTCCAACATGTCATCTTGTTGTGCCATGTATCTAGAGAAGGGAATGCTCAACTAAGAGTGTGTCAGAATGCACTGTACCTTTTCTCAATAAAAGGATATGATTTGGTGCCACCAAAGCCACATGGGGTGACTGATAGAGTTTTTCCAGACTGTCTTCTAGGATCAGAGCAATTACAAGGTGTAATCTTGTTAAAATATCTAAATGACATAAATGTGGTAGCTGAAGGTTGATGAGTAGGATTTTGAAGACCCAATAAAAGATCTAGAATTCGATTTCCAAGCTATCAGTTTTGGACGTTTGGTAGTTATTAATTCTTGAGGAGGTCGGCATGTTCTTCTCTGAGCAGTTATATATTGACAAGGGCAGCAAGAAGCAAGGGTTCCAAAAAATTTCCTTAGTTTTCTTAGTTAATAGAACACTACTTCACTCTGGCATGTTATATCTATTTTATGATCAAACTATTATCAGATTGGAATCCAATATTTGTTTTAAAGTTCATCTGAATTTGAAATGTGAATTATTCTAAGGAAACATTTGAAATTGTGTACGATATGGTCTTTATCAGTATTTGTTTCTTTATATCTTCTTCGAGAATAGAACACTGTGTCTTGCTTGATTTGACTAGTTTTGGTTGTTGAATTTCCATGTTGTTTGTGTATATGACTAAATCTTAATATTTTGAGACTGTACTATGTCATTAGAATTTTTCATTTTATTTGTAAGGTTATCATTTTCTCATGATATGCTATATTAAGAGGGAGGGTTTCTATCTCTTTTGAATGTTTTCTGTTAAATCTGGAACTTCTATGTTTGATTTGAATCTTAATACACATTTCTTGAGGGTTGATTGAATGACTGCATCTGTGCTTGTATCGAGCTTCTTTTGTTCGTTCTCCTCCTGAAAATGAGGGGAAGTTGTGTTATATGTCCCTTGTGTCACTCATAGAGGAAAGATTCTGATTTTGAAATGTTGTAAAAGCATTGGCGCATCGCTATTTTTTTTAGTTTTACTGTTTACATTTCCTTTTCCCTTTTCCCAAACTCAGAGAAGAGCTGAATTTCTAGAAAAATCTTGGAGGTATTCAGTGAGAAGCATATTGTCCCCCACTCACTAAATTTCCCATAAGACTATTGTAGAGGCCAAATATTTTATGATCAATAGTTATTTTTCTAGCATGCCCGACGGGATGAATTCCAAACGCCTGATTAGAGGTCAGAAATATCTCTAGATCATACCAGAGGAAGGAAACTGGAAGTTTCATGCCCAAGATCCAAATGAGAGCATCATAAAAGGTTAACTTTTAGTACTCTTAATTACCAACCTCGGTACCGAGAAGAAGAAGAGCCATAGGTTTTGTATCACCTGTGAGAAGTAGAAGAGTAAGAAGTAGGAGTCTAAAGTTTAGAGCTTTATCTACCTCGCCTGGAGGCCGATGTTTCCTGATAAGAATACTAGTTTATCCAATTCACAAGAATATTTTCTCTATAGCTCATATACCCCCTCCCGCTCCTATAAGTTTTATAACTTGGGATAGTGGTAGTCCACTATGGCCACCCACTCCACCAAATGTTTGGCCCACCATACCAGGTAATGCCCTCAAGTCTATTCCAAAATTTTTGAGAGAGGATTTTAAAACCCCTTCTAAACACCTGTAGGATGTGTTGGATGTATGCAGGGTACACAATATCATGGAGGAAAATATTTCCATGAGACTATTATTTGCTTCTCTTGAAGGAAAAGCTTAGGACTGGTACAGATCTCTGACTTCTAGTTCTATCACCTCATGGGACTATCTCAGAGAAAATCTTTTCGAATTCTTTTTGAAGAAGGGAGATCGTTCCTCACTGTTACATCAACTAATTACTATCAAGAGAGCCCTGCAAGAAGCTATGAGTGAATTTAACACCAGGTTTAACAAAACCTGTCAAAGGATCCCGACTACTGCATGACCTCAAACCACTATGGCCTTCATTTTATTTCTAAAAGCCATCAATTTGGATATAGCGATCCAAATAAATTCTATGGGAGGAGACACTCTACCTGAAACCTATGAGTTGGCAGTCTATGCAGAGAATAGTTTGATAGATGTAGGAAAGCTTTTGCCATGACCTTCGATGCCTTTCTTTCTCAAAATCTCAGGTGCTTCGCTCTAAGAAGTGTCCTCTCTAAACACTTTAGTGACCTAGATGACGAGCCCAAATCCACCCTATTCTATGTATGTGTAACCTACCGCACAACCAAGCACGTTGGGTTCTTCTTCTATGGTGGTGAACCTTAATGATATGAAAATCCTAATGTTATCTTTTGCTAATGAGCTATTTATCATCAAGAGTCAGAAAGAAGCTCCTCCTAAACAAGAAACTAAGACACATCAAGGTGGTAAACATTTCTATCAATAGAATTAGCAGAGTACATAACAGGGATCTTTGGGTTGGGGAGGTCAGCAAGCTGCTTCCACCAACCAAATAGTTTTGGTTACCATGCCATTGCAAATGGTCAAGGATAGCCATAGAAAAGAGTTGGTACCAGGCCATAACAACTTGGCAGATGAAGAAAACGCATGGTGTTTCCCTTGAAATGATAGCCACATGCCTCAGAATTATCCCAGAGGAAACTTGCAGCAAAGAATAGTGGAGAAGAAGAACAAAGGCGTTCGGTCCAACATAGAAGAATACGAGTCTCTTGAGATAGAGAATGCCTAATTTAGAGTAGAAATGCAAGGGATGTCCATAGAACAAGAGTTGGACATAGCAACCAATCAGGGGCTTTTCTCTTGGATGGAAGAATAGGATGCATTTTTTTTAACGAAGCCTCGACAACCAACCCTCTGCAAGTACAGTTGGATTACAATACTAGATCCAAGAGGAGACTCACCAGAGAATATGTGCCAGTCTCTCCCATGTTCTGATCCTCACCAAATGCCATCATTTGAAATACAATGTCCCCAACTGACTGTTCAGCCGCCCCCGCAACAGTAAGTTTTGTTAGTACCTGACAAATTGTTTGATAAAACATTGAATCAAATCTTGATAGATCGCTTCCCACAAAAGCCCAAGGAGATTTTGTCATCAGAGAAAAGATTCAACTGGTCAAAATGCTTAACGTGGTGGAGGAGATGAATAAGGCATCTTCTAACGTATCTCTATGGAATGCAATATCTATTGTGGAACAAAAATTCATTGCTTGAGGGAGCACTGAAAAATAAAGAACCATGACCCGTATGGATGCTTAGTCATGTGATCCGAATAGAGAGAAGGTTCCCGTGTCGGACCGTCAAATTCCAAAGGCTGTGGCCTATACAAATGACATGAAAAAATTAAAAGAGAGAGAGGTAAGTAAGCCAAAGCCCACTCCTTTCTTTTTAATACTAATTATGGGGGATAAACTCCTACACAATACTATGATTGATTTAGGAGCTAGTACGATAGTCATGCCGAAGCAAGTGGTTGATACCTTAATGCTCAAGTATGAACCTTTGGAGAAAGGAATCATGGAGTTAGATGGAAAGAAGGTTCTAACAGTTGGTCGGATAAAAGACTTATCTTTAACCCCTTTTTCATTTCCAAGTCAGATAGTCTCACATGAGGTGGTAATAATTGACATTCCCCCAGTCTTTAGGATGTGTCTCTCTGGAGATTTCACTACATAGTTGGGTGGATATTTGGCATTGGATTGGTCCCATTTGATTTTGAGAACCAAACATGGAGCAAAGATGAAGATTTTTTCAAAATCTTTACATCCATAACATATAGCAAATAATCCTTTTTTCTATTTTAAGGCTATACATACTTCCTTTTCGAAGAAAGAAGGGTATTGCATTGAAATGTTGGAAGATGAAGAGGACACAAGTGCATGGACCCCTGAAGAGGAGGTCCTCCTTAGCCAATTCATTGAAGCTGACCCATTTGGAAATTTCCATGCCACAGGACAAGGCACTTATGTCATATTTGATGATGACACGGTCCATCCAAAGCTGGTAAAAGATTGGATAAGATCTGATGATCCAATAGATAGTCATTTGTGGATCTTGTACTTTGATGGTGCAAAATGCAAGGCTGGTTCTAGGGCAAGAGTCTAATTGCTATCTCCGACAGGATCTAAGATACTTAAGGCTTATCATTTCCAATTTCCATGCTCAAATAATGATGCAGATTATGAAGCATTAATCTACGATCTTTCCCTAACCGAGCAGACGGGTGCTAAAATATTGCAAGCATTTAGAGATTCTAAGCTGGTGGTAAGCCAAGTCCATGGCCAAGCGGCGGAAAAAAATACCAGGATGAAGGCCTATAGACATCAGATATGGGACATAATTGAGGGCTTTGAAGCTTTCAACTTACAAGTTATTCCCCAATCCTTGAATTATATAGAAGATCAAATGGATTCCATTGGGTCATAGTTTGAGCTTGTTCCTAACTCCAAACAAAGTGAACTTCACATTATTGTCCAACCATCAATTCCTAACATTGAACAAAACTTGAAAGTATTTGAAGATGATGCCTAGATAGCCACCTTCATTTAAAATTCTGAAGGACCTTCTGACAGTTTGAAATCATAATTCGAAAAATCCGAAGGACAGGTCATTCAACTAAAGGATAACAAACTTCCTCAAGGTTTGATTTCCATCGAGAATCTCTTTGATTGTGAAGATGCGATGAATGACAAGGGTATGTGTAGGATCACGATGGGCCAAAAAGTGGTGATATGTAAGTGATATGATAGCCCATGTGGCTAACAATTTTTTTTTAACCTAAAATTGATGAAACGAAAAGGGTTTTTAAAGGAGATTCTCAGATTTCCACCAATATAAATTATGCTTTACTTGAATTTAATAAATATTTATTATTCATTTTCTATTTGAATTATGACTAAATTCTTGATTGATAGGTTGATTGAAAAACATCTATAGCTTACAAATGGTATCACATTTCTTGAATCTGAAACATGTGTCACATTCTATGCTTCGCATACTATATGATCAAAAGAAAAAAAAAATCATGAAGTTTTGACCAAGTTAAGGTGGTCATCAGACATATGAGTTTTTATATTTTTTAAAATTTGTAATAAAAAAATCATAATTAATTATTTACGTTGAAAAAAATTACAAAAAAATATGCATCACATTAGGACATGATTCCTCTACTTATATCTAAAATCTTATAAAAAAATATTATCATTTTATTATAGTTAGGGTGGTCAGATAGACACCCACTTCTTATTTTTTCCTTAAAATTTAAGTACTACAGCATTGAAATTTCAAATTTTCACCAAATAGATTAAAAAAATAAAATAAACCTAATAGTTTAGAAAGTACATTCAATTTTCTATGGATTCTATTCTTACATATTTTTGAAATAATATAGATATCTTATTCAAATTTTTATGTCAAGTTGCCTAACTCAGATTTTTTGAATTTTCATTGCCACTTAAGGGCCTATTTTTCCCATGATGATCCTACACATACCCACAAGTGAAGGTTCATAGCCAACAAGAAGGATTTTAAGGAGTTGGATGTCTAGAACGACATAAAGTTGAAATTCAGAAGATAGAGAAAGGTTGAAGAGCCTGTGCTCTAAGTATGAAGGAGGTATAGCATGGACTTACAACAATCTCAGAGTATACGACCCATGTATAATCCAACATACCATCGACTTGGCGGAGGGTTCAAAGCCTGTCCAAAAGAAGCAAAGGCCTATAAATTTGAAGGTCAAAGCGCTAATGGAAAAAGAGCTCACTAAAATAATTGAGTCTCAAATCATTTATCCAATTAAACACTCAAATTGGGTGTCTAATCTAGTATTGGTTCGAAAGAAAAATGGTGATATCAGGCTTTGTGTCGATTTTTGGGACCTAAATAAGGCCTCGTTAAAAGATCATTATCCTTTGCCATCCATGGAGCAAATCTTGCAAACAGTGGCCAGGTTGGAGATGTTCTCATTACTCGATGGTTTTTTAGGGTACAATCAGGTACTGGCTAATGAGAGTGACCTACACAAGATGATGTTTACCACCAAGTGGGGAATGTTCGCATATGAAAAGATTCCCTTCAGGTTATCAAATGTCGGTGAGACCTTCCAGCGGGCCATGGACATCACTTCTATAGGATTGATTAATTCAATCATTTTGATTTATCTGGATGATTTGACTATATTTTCGAAAATCAAGGTTGATCACTTCGATCACCTAGAGCAAATTTTTCAAAGGTTCCAAAAGTTTGAGATTTCTTTTATATCCCAAAAATTGTGTTTTCGGAGTACCTTAGGGTAAACTTCTTGGTTTTGTGGTGTCCAAGGAAGGAATTGAAATAGACTCCGAAAGAGTCAAATATATATTGGATTTTCCTTTACTAGTGAACTAAAAGGGGTTACAATATTTCTTAGGAAAGATCAATTTTGTCAGTCATTTCATTTCCAACTTTGCAGGCATTGCAATGCCAATCACCTTGATGCTAAAGAAGAATATTATTTTCAAATGGGCCCCCGAAGGCAAAGAAGATTTTGAGCAGATAAAGAAGCCTATTTTTGTTGCTCTAGTATTGGCCAATCCAGATTTCTCTAAATATTTCTTGTTATAAGTATACAACGGCCAGCATAGCATAGGCTCTGTGCTCACTCAAAAGGATGAGAAGGAAAATGGAGAGCATTTGATTGCTTTTCATTCAAGAACCCTCAAAGGTTATGAGATCAAATATAACTTTATATAGAAGCAAGAAGTTTCCATTGTCAAGAGTCTCAAAAAGTTTTGACACCTGTATCGGCCAATAAGATCACTATTTTGGTTGGTCACCCAAGTGTAAGGGAATACATCACCGAGGGAGAGATAACCGAAAAGAGAGCCAATTGGATGACTAAGATCCTAGAGTATGACATGGAAATCAAGCCAGCTAAGTTCGTGCGAGGAAGAGACCTATGTGAATATCTTGTACAAGAGTCGGGTTCCAAACCCAACAAGGAGATTAATCAAGTCCTCTCGAACCAGTTCGAATTTAGTGAATCCTTGGTGATGGATCAAATGCTATACATGTAGAAAGGGTACTACCTAATAGCTCTCCCCTTCCATAAATGAAGATACTATCAACTTGAAGGAACTAGGTATGTGTTGGTGGAAGGAGTTTTATTCAAGAGAAACTATGACAAAGTGTTGCTTTGATGCTTAGACAAATGTTAGTCAGATAGGACTCTGATAGAATTTCATAGTAGTCCCGAGGGAGGAAATTTTTCTACTAAAACCACCACTCTAAAAATAATGTGGGTAGGATACTATTGGCCCTCAGTGTTTCTAGAAGTGCACCATTTGGTGCAAAAAGCCACTCAATGCCGATTCTTTGTTGGCAGGAGGAAAAATTCAGCTTTACCTTTGAGTCCTATTGTGATTGAGGAACCTTCTTGTCAATTGGGTTTGGATTTTGTTGGGATGATAAATCCTATCTCCAATGCTATTCATAAGTGGATTCTCACAACAATTGATTATTTCACAAGGTGGACAAAATCCATCGCCCTGAAAGGTGCTATGGAGGGCGAGATTGTTCACTTTCTAGAAAGGTTGGTGGCTAGATTCAGTTCACCAAAGACTATCATATCTGAAAATGCTAGGGCCTTTATAGGTTCGAAGGTGTCAAATTTTTCTATTAGGAATGGTATCTACCTCAAAACCTCTTCAAATTACTACCCACAAGGGAATGGTCTAGCAGAGTCAACAAATAAAAACCTAATTAGGTTAATCAAGCGCATTGGGTCTGAATAACAAAGGGAATGGCACAAACATCTACAGGTCGCTCTATCGGTAGACCGAATCATACCAAACCAAATCTTGAAGATATCTCCTTATGAGCTAGTCTATGGAAAGGAGGTAGTTTTTCCTGTCTCTATGGAACTACCTGCATTACAATTATTGAAAGCCCTATAAATAGAGGAGAATGGTGGAATCGAGGTACAGATAGCTGAACTCCTTGAAATAGAGGAAAACAAAAAAAAGAAATTTGAAGCTATGACCAATCACTAGAAAACAGTCAAGCGATGGTTTGACAAAAAGACTTCCAACCCAGATTTCCAAGAAGGGAGCTTGGTTCTAAAATATGATGAATGCATTGCAAAACCAAGACAACACACCAAATTTGAGGCATTGTGGAAGGGCCCATTCCGAATCAGTGCATGCAAAGAGAGGAATGCATACGAATTAGAAGATATGGAGGTAATGCTCTAGGGATACCATTAAATGGTATTCATCTGAAACCATTCCACTAAAGTACGAACTTCTTCAAAATTTTCATAGATATGTATTATATGTAAATTTTCTGTAAAAAGTGTTAGTTTTTTATTTAAGAATAAGAGAAGAAGAAAAAGAGTTACGAAAATCTATTATATATATTTTATATTCCTTTATCGAATCTACAGTATGGGGTAGCTCTAGGCTCATATTTTAGTAGTAAAAGCTCTTATAAGCAAAACCTAGAAGAGGGTATTCGAGCAAAATACAAAAAGAAGAACAAAATGGAGGCATTTTTATAAAAAATCAAAAGGAAGGCCTCCAATCGTCGTTATAGGGGCTTGTTTCCCATAATCACTTTTCTTTCTTTTTCTTTCCTCTTCTTCTTCTCCACTCGTAGGCAGTAGGAAAAATTCATGGACACCAACCTCATTCTGCATTGTCAAAGATGATGGGATTGAAATGCTACTTGAAGTCATACTACACAAGAGCTTCATCAATGCCATAATCTCAAAGGAGATAGGTGGCCATAGGTAGAGACAAGGCACGGTGGCTATTCAGGTCCATGGTACGAAAGTCACTAAGAAAGGGAAGCCAAGGCATATCCACACCACAGTCAATGAACCTCTGAGGGTCCATTTCATTGGGGATGCCAACACCAGGGATAACAACTTGCACTATCTTGTTGAGCCCTTCAAGAAGAGATATGTTGAACATGCAGTGGCACAACTCAACTATCCTAGTCTAGGAAACATTTAAGTCCAATAGAGAAGCCACAAAATGCAACAAGACATTGCAATTAGTTTGCATCTAGTTCTTGTCTTCAATAAAGTCCATGCCAACAACCCACTGAAAGGAAATCACCCCTAGGTGGTCACACCCTTTCACCAAACTCTTGATTCTATCACCCATGATCTCCCCAGTGAAGGAATATTGTGGCATGTGCGAGAGGAGATGAATAGGAGTACCCAGACCAACAGATATTGTTAGAGCAGTAGAGAAAAAGGAAATATTGTGAACATAAAAGATAGCTAAACTTAGAAGTTTTGCTTTTTCGAATGAATATAGCCTTTAGGTGGTATAGCTATTTATAGAAAAGAGTTGTTAGAATGAATAAACAATAGAGGTTCTATTTTTGGCTAGACAACAGCGGGAAAGTATCATGGCAACCGAAAAATGGAGAATAGTTCGCACAAAAGATATTTTATAAGGTTTGACAGTTAATGTTTGGACATTAAGAGTAAATGCCTGTATAGACCGATGTTTGACATGTGTCCTGGGCCATCATCAACATCAACCAGCTTGTGTAGGAGAAAGGAAATGGATTAACATGCTAGTGCTTGAAAAATTAATGAGCCTATCTTTTTAGGGGTACTTCATATCACTAAGCAAAGATTGATATAAGTAATGTCACTCCCCCCAATACAACGAGTTTATTTGAAGAAAAAGGTGGTGAAGGGAATGTACTAAATTCATTCCTACATATTTTTTGGAATTCTCAAGGGATACAGATCCCCTACCCACATGTATCTCCTTGTTGGCAGCATTAAATGGACCAACAGTAACAACATCGCCTTAAATCCATATAATTTTGGGGAAATTAATTGTGAAAAATGTAGATGTGTTTTAAGGGAAGCAAAATGCAAGTGGTCGTTTTGGAAAAAATTCTCTGCAACTTTTGAAGCAATCATGGCAGAACCAATGATGATCGGGAGGAGAGTCAAACCTACACCAAGAAGGCATGTTTTCACCAATATTTTTGGGCGAAAATCATTCACCAATGCCGCAATGCCGGTCCTTTCGAATTCTATAAAAAGGTGTCGATAAATTAGAGCATTAAAAGGGAAGAAGTGCGAGATGTCATCGACAATGTTTTCAACCCTAGGTTGGCAAGAAACCCTAAAAATCTCAGAGAAGGAGCATTTAAAATAATGAAATATCATAGTAACTCTAAGAGTTTTGCCTCTCAAATTTGGAGTTGTGGTTTTCTGCCGTTCATGGTACCTACCATACACCCATGCCCAGAATTGGTGCATGCATGCACTAGAATATTTGATGAAGAAATCGAGACCATAACATGTACGAAGATTAAGGTGGTAATCTTTGCTCCAGCTATATGAGAAATGTTGTGTTTTCCTTTCAACCGAAATATCGAGATGTTTGTCAAAGAAGATATGGAGACCTATTAGGAGGAATCAAACGAATGAGAGAGTTTTTCTCATCATGAAATAGGGGAAAGACCAACCAGAGCCCGTTCTACTTTAACATTCAAGAATTTTTCAGAGAGTACATAGGACCTTTTCTCAATGTTAGCCTAGGTTTTTGGTCTGGACAATGATGAGGAGGTCCACCCTTTTTAGATGGACCTGGCTCTGATACGCAAGAATGAGCGACATTAGAGATATTTCGATTTTGTTGCTGTAATACCTACCAACATGTTTCTACAACTAAAACATTACAAGGTTGAATGCAAATTCAAGTATTATTCTTTCTTGGTCCGTTTGATCTTGCATCAAAACTTTAGGTTTTTACAAAGAATTTTTCATGTGTCTAGATTAGACAAGGAGGGTTTAGTTCAGCCAATTTTTGTATGGAATTATGTCCCTTGTCAAGGACAAGTAGGTATTATTGGTTTGTACACCTTTTTTTGAGACTAGTATTGAAAGAGTTGTTACCCCGGGCTAGTGACCATTTATCTCTTGAGGTTTTTCTATGGATTAAAAACTCATCAACCTCGGTGGATTATTTCTTCGGGGAAGATTTTACATTTATCGGATATCATGGTTTTGTCGAAGAACCTTTCTAACTCCCTAGATTTATGACGGATCAGGTTTTCACCTTGGAGGCATGCGAATAGGAAACTCTTGCTAACAACACATACGAGAGGGGAAGGAACAAAACAAG
The DNA here is from genome assembly GCA_007115665.2 of Sequoiadendron giganteum. Classification (NCBI taxonomy): domain Eukaryota; kingdom Viridiplantae; phylum Streptophyta; class Pinopsida; order Cupressales; family Cupressaceae; genus Sequoiadendron; species Sequoiadendron giganteum. Next base: position 328,077,306 of record CM021110.1, read on the forward strand.
GTTGTATCTGCTCCCCCTCTGCATTGGAAATAGTGGGGTAGTATTGGAAAGCACAAATCGCAAGATGAATTGACCAGTTTGTTGGTAGCTCTAGGCTTAGTCCTCATATGTGACGAATGGGACTATAATCCATCAAGGCCACTTCCCTTGAAGCATGAGATGTGGGAGTATGTCAAGACTAAGAGAAACCCAACATAAGAGAGGCCAGATTTATACATCAACTTGGCTCTCATACCAATGAAGAGGCTGAAGTTGTTAAATTTCTATACACCACAGGAAAGATATCAGAGGGAGATACTAATAGGAAAAACCTTGAAGAATCAAATGAAATGGCGAGGATGGTCAGAACAAAAAATGGAAGACTTCTGGAGGTTCCGACTAGAAATGGGGAACATTCACAAGTAGCTTGATGATTTTCAGCCATATGATGAATAGTTTGAAGACATTTATGACAGGGAGGCTGATTCTGATAATAGCAATCCACAATCCAGCCATGAAATAACTGAGGAGCAACTTCCCTGCCATCTCCCCCGACCATAGGAATTTGACAAGAGAAAGAGCTTAAAGAAGAAAAATTCAGAGGTTGTTTCTTCTACTAGTGTTTGAAGAAAGGGAAAGAGAACCTAATGGTCCCTAAGAGGATCAACCACAAAAATCGAAGGCCAAGCTTCAATAGGATCATCCGCAAAAGGATCTAAGTGTTTGAGTTCGATATAGATGAAGTAATGTCCAGTCCAAGATTTGGACATGTCTGATACAACCATGAGAAACAAAGAAGAATTTGAATCCTCTCCTCACACCATTCAAATAGTCATGATTTAGGTAAGTCTTGCTCCCCCTCTTCTTCCTGCTTTTGCATCTTTGGTTAATCCTTTGCCTTGTCCTATTAAAAGGATCTTTCACCTTCAGACCCTGAGCTATCAGTGTTAAATGAACCCCCTACTATTTTTAATTCACCAAGTGATGTGCCACCACGAATCGAACAAACATTATCTGCTCAAGCCACTGTTGACTCTTTAATCGCCCTATTTAGGCCCCCCATAGAAAAAGCCGAGTCACCCATGCTACCTATTACCCTAGGTCCATCCGCATTCTGGAAAGAATTTTTTGCCTCGTTTGTTACTCTTTTTACTCTAACTGGTACTCCAAGCACCCTATCCCAATTTGGCATTTCCCTGTTCTCAATGATTACTCTTCCCTTCACCTCGCCACATTTGCATACATTCAAAGTGTCCCCTTCTGTCACTATTTTTAGTTTTCCACCTAGTGCTTCTATGGAAACATAGAGTATTGATATGCCATAGAATCTTTAGAAGCATTTCGATGCCACTAGGTAGGCCTAGCAAAATAGAAAGTAGAAGATAAGAGAGAAGAATGTTGAATTGCCTGCCTCTAAAAGGATCCAGACATGTTTTAATGAAGAGAGGAATTCTCTATAGATCACCACCATGAAGCCACTCATAGCACGACCGAAAGGACAAATGTAGATGGAGGATAATGACATTCAAGCAGTAGGTCTGGACTTGAATGAGATCCATCCATGAGATAAGGTAGATCTGGTAAAGACCACTCAGAAGGTGGTGTACATGGATTATGAGCAGCTAGATTGTAAGTTAAGAAAGCGTAAGGGTGAGATGGCAAATATAAGAGAAACAAAGAACCATTTTCAATATGAGCTCAGAGCCCAAAATGAAGAAATGACCCGCATATTGCAAGTACAAGACCAACAAAATGAAGTAGCAGGATCTCTTTTAGCACTCCAAGATGAATGTATCCAACTTTACACTAAGATTGCAGATTGAGGGGTGAACTTGCAACTAAGCGTCAATATTTTTCAAAACACCAGCATTTTCAGGAAGGTATAAAGAAGGAGTTAGATAACATTCGAGCTCAGGTTTCCAATGAGATGCAAAAAGCTCGAAAGGAGATTGAAATTTTAAAAAGTGATAGATGGGAGGTTGAGGCTGATTTACATGCTCAGATTTAGGAAACCAAAAATTTGGTTTTGGAGCTGGGAGAATATCTTGACAAGAGATATCAACTGGAGTAGAGATTGAAGGCAAAGGAGGCTCAGGTACAAGAGGAGTTAGCTACTGCACACAAATTTTCAAACCTTCCTATAAAGAAAGGGTTGACATCCACGTACTGGGAGTGAATCAATGTTTCACTCATTGTTATGAGGTCAGCCTTACAATTCTTGAGAGATGCTCGAGAAATAAATGAAAGGGTTGGCTCGTTGGCTGATCAAACTCTTCAAGAATACGCTCCCTAATTGGCCGAGTCCCAAAATTTTATTTCTAAGATTTGTGTGGCAACAGATGATGCACTAAGAAGTGCAGGTATTATGGATTGAAGGGCTACCTCTAGTAAAGGAAGTGAATTCGCCTACTGTCATAAGGTGGCATCCAAAATGGAGAAAAATTAGGCGATTTTGAATAAGAGGGTTGATGAAATCAAGAAATATTTCAGGATCTTATATAGTTATGGGTTGCCTTCTTTCCTGTCAGCAAATGGAGAGGTATTGTCAGTCGAGAAGATGGAGAGGTATTTTCATTCAAGTAGATTACAGAGGAAGTCAAAAACAAGGTTTAGACTTATGTAGATCTTCCAGGCTCAAGTTCAACACCAACAATGAATGATATTGAGAATGAGGTTCTCCAACTTTAACGTCTTTACTATCACTTGGGTGCCATTTTGGCATGATAGGTATTTGTTTCTTTCAAGGAGGTCTTCAAGCTGGATCAAGCATATAATGCATTCAGTAGATTTGACTAACCGACTGACATAGACTAGGAGATGTTACATTCTGCCTTTCTTAAACTTTAAGAATAACCAGAGGTTTGGGTTTGCACCTTCACAAGAGAAGGCCCCCTATGAGTCGCAGAACTGTGAAATTTTTTTTTCTTTTATATATTTTTTTTTTCGGCTTTATTTTTCTCCTTGAGATAATTCGCACACAAGAGGCTTGTATTTCCAACAAATGCACAACTCGCCACATAGTGGTTGCACGTTCCTCAATGATCTACCTCTCTATGGTTAGAATGTGGGCCATGTGTTGATATGGAAGACATTTTCTTGTTTATGCTTTTCACACACTTGAGATTATCCACCCTTTCGACAAGTCATCTTGTCACGCCATGTAGTTGGAGAAGGGAATGCTCAACTAAGAGTCTGTTAGAATGCGTTGTACCTTTTCTTAGTAAGAGGATATGAGTGGGTGCTGCCAAAGCCACTTGGGGTGACTGATAGGGTTTAACCAGCCTGTCTTCTAGGATCAGAATGATTAAAAGGGCTAATCCTGTTAAAATATCTAAATAACATAAATGTGGTAGTTGAAGGTTGATGAGCATGACTTTGACGAACTAAGAAAAGATCTAGAATTAGATTTCCAAGCTATCATTTTTGGACATTTGGCAGTCATTAATTCTAGAGGAGGTCGACGTGTTCTTCTCTGGGTGGTTATATATTGACAAGGGAAGTAATGTCAGGGTGATCCCATAATGCTAGTTTACAATTTTCAGGCAAACTGGACACTGAATCGATTTTTTTTAACAAAATCTTCACTTTCGAGCTCCTATAGTAGCTAAACCATGAGGAATTTGAAGATGATGCAAACTAGTGATTTATTAAGTTTTGTCTATAGATTCTAAATATATTTTTTTCAAAATTTTTATAATAAAATTGCACTTGTTTTTCCATCTCCTTCGAAAACTAGCTTTTTAAAAAATGCAACATTTTTATAGAGTGATGCTCACCATATACAACTTAATTTTTTTTGTATAAAGGATAAAATTCTAATTTATTCAAATTTAGATTTGTAACTATGATATATAACACTTACATTTTGTTTCATAGTGTTTTATTGAATTATTTTTCCTTAATCAAGTTTCGAAGTCAAACCAATTACAATTGAAACATAGGCGAACTATATACAATGTATGTATCAAAATCCTTTTTTTTCTTAGTGGATCAAGGACATCAATACCCAGCCTAAACATATTTTTCTAAATTTTATTTTGATAATATGCCATTTTTCCACATGTGCAGAACAAAGAGCTTGATTTTTAGTGAAAAACCTATGTTTAATAAAACTAAAAAAACACATACATAATAAAACCAAAACATATTAAAATTATATCCATGGGATAGCTCATTCTAAGGACCACCATGATCATTTGAAATAAATTTTAAAAGAATTCATTTTATCCCCCAAAATGTAAATCAAATGTGATTTTTTATTATCATTTTGATAGGTGTAAAGGAGACTTCGTTATAGGTATGGTTTAAAACTAGCAGGGTTCTATCCAAGGGGGTTTGATCTAAGGTGGTTTGATCAAAACCTCTTCAATTGAAATCCTTAAAATGGAAATTTTTAAGGCTTAAATCATTACATTTTCTAAAAATATGTGATTTCAGCAAAAATCAGAATCTCCCAGAAATTTTAAACTAGCTTTGTGGGATCACCCAACAAGCAAGGGTTCCAAAAGTTTTCCTTAGTTTTCTTAGTTAATAGAAATATTTCGTTTAGAAGTTCATAAAACACTACTTCACTCTGGCATGCTATATCTATTTTATGATCAAAATATTATTGGATTAGAATCCAATCTTTTTTTTAAAGTTCATCTAAATCTACAATGCAAGTTATTCTGAGGAAATATTTTGAAACTGTGCATGGTAATATTTATTTCTTTATATCTTCATCTAGAATAGAACAATGTGTCTTGCTTGATCTAAGTAGTTTTGGTTGTCAGATTTCCATGTTGTTTGTGTATATGACTAAATCTTAATCTTTAGAGACTAGACTATGTCATTAGACTTTTTCATTTTCTTTGTAAGGTTATCATTTTCTTATGATATGTTATATTAAGAGGGAGGGTTTCTATCTCTTTTTGAATGTTTTATGTTAAATCTGGAACTTCTATGTTTGATTTGGATCTTAATACACATTTCTTGAGGGTCAATTGAATGACTGCATCTATGCTTGTATAGAGCCTCTTTTGTTCATTCTCCTCCTGACAATGAGGGGAAGTGGTGTTATGTCTCCCTTGTGTCACTCATAGAGGAAATCTTGTGATTTTGAAATTTTGTAAAAGAATTGGCACATCGCCATTTTTTTAGTTTTATTGTTTACATTTCCTTTTCCCTTTCCCAAACTCAAAGAAGAGTCGTCTTTCTATAAAATTCTCAAAGGTATTCAGTGAGAAGCATATTGTTGCCCACTCACTGAATTTCCCATAAGACTGTTGAAGAGGTGCAAGATTTTATGATCAACACTAACTATTATAGTAACTATGGGGGATGGTTTTAGAGCATAAAATGTTGTGTGCCTATCTAGAAAGTTTCTAGTTTTCAGCTATGGAGGACTCATTCACCTTCAGTAGTGAACGGGTCCTTTTAGGGTTTCAGAAAACTACTTTCAAGATCCTATACCTTGATGTTTGCACTCTTGAAATCCCTATTATCAAGTTTTGGAAGCCTATAGCTAATTATGTAGAGCTATGTCCATGATCTTGTACTTTGAATTACAAATTTTTGCAACTTTGCAACTTTGATATTTTTCTCCAAATCTTGCTTAGCTTGATCTTCAACCTATAAATCTACAGTAACAAACTCAAGGGAAAGAAAAGCTTGTTGATTTGTTAGTGAATGGAGGCTTGTCTTAGTCAAACCCCTTGTAGGTAATTAAACAAAGTAATGAAATGAAGCATGAATATGAAATAATGTAACTGATATCACCTTGGGTTTTTTCTTGTAGTACAAATCTACAAACTATCATGTATTCACCATGAAGAGTGTAGATCTTGGATGTAGGATGATGCTTTGTATATTGATCCTCAATGCAACATTCACTTCTTAGCTCAACAAAATGAATGGATTAAACCTGTGACATGATGATATGATCTTGAATTTCTGAAATAAACACTTGAAATCTACCTTAAAATGCATTGTAGATGCCTTTGAAATGCTCTATAATTCTCTTGTGAAGTATTAGGATGCTCTCTTGAAAATCTTAGATGAAACTGTGCTAATTAACCCCCTTATTTATACTAAATTAAGAGATTAACTCCAAAATTCAAAGAATTAAGGCCGACACTAGATCTGGAAAGAAAGATAATTAAATTGCACTAGAATGAAATTCAAAAATTAGAGTTTCATTAAGGGAGCACCCATTTTCCATCAAGGGTGAATGGATCCTAGCTAAGTTTCTAGGACCAAGCTTCAAGGAGCTGAAAGAAGGCCAAAAAACTCATTCCATATTAACTGAGAAAGGGGGTCCCTATTAAGGGAGGACCCATTCAACATTAACGGCAAATGCAGGGACCAATTTTTTCCCAATGAAATAATTTGATATTTAATTTATGATTGCCGAGAAATATCCTTGGGAGGTGTCAAAATTAAGGCCTAAAAAGGGGTTTAATAACTCCTATTAACCACAATGAATTAAGACCACCTAGATAAGTGTGAAATTTCTTTAAAACACTTTACAAAACCTAAAAAAGGTATATATTATGTATATTTTTATTGAAAAAGGGCCCCTTGGGCTTAATTAAGCAAATAAGTCCTAAAAAAACTTGAATGTGTGCTACAACACTTTACAACACCTTTGCAAAGGACCAATTAAATCATGTTCTAGTTAAGTAAAGGTCATAGAATAGTTTGAACATGTGTAAAACACATTACAACACCACTCCAAGACACCATTAACTGAGCTTTAAGGTAAGAAGACAAGGAAAAGGATAATTTTTTTGTTTCTAAATTTTTCCCCCACTTTAGTGAGAGAATGATCGCATGTCAAACTTGAACTAAAGTAGAGATCCAAGGCACTTAAGTATACAACAATAACAAAGATACATGATTATACCCTATCAAAGGCCAAGAAAAAAATAAACAAAAACAAAGGATCAAGCACAATTGATTCAACACAATGTGAGGCGGTGGCTATTTTTCCAGAACACATGCTCCTCACTCTAGGGTAGTGGAACCTCAATCTGTCCACTAGGTGAGTTATCCCAATGCAGTGGAAAATGATAAAATAGAATTAACCTCTCATAAAATGCTGAAGTTATCCTCCTGACAACTTCAATAAGGCACCACAATGAATTTTTTTTGTAAATGCTTTTGAATGTCATGTAAAAAATTTGCTAAAGTGGATTTTTATTCATTCATGTAATGGTCTCCCTCTTAGGGAGCATTGTGCCTAATGCCTCCAAGAGAGAAAAATTCAAAGCATCATATTATTGCCCATGGGATTCCTTGTTCGATGTCATGCCATGATAGTAGATCGTACACTCTTGGATGACATCAAACCTAATGACACCACTAAGAAGAGGACACATCACAAGAAAAAAGGAAAATCATGCCATGAAATTTTCCAAAAGATGTCATCATTGTATGCCCAAACTTTAAAGTGGTTGCTACACCATTATTGTGGGAAATTTATTTAAAGTAGCCAATTTGTTTTATCCTAAGACATGAGAGCCTTCCTTAGAAAACCCTATGCCAAGTCATATGTTTCTGAAGCAAGTTGCATCATTAATTTTGAAGGAAGGGATACCCCCAAAAACACATAAGGGATCTATGGATTTAGGGTTAGTATGTCTATGCTATAATGTTGTCATAGAGCATGGAATTGTTATCATTCGCAAAATACTCACAGAACTAGAAGAATGACACAATGAGAGTGAAAAAAAAGGAAACCCTTTTAGGTCAACATGGAAGAACAATAAATGTTTTGAAACCTTGCATCAACCCCAAAATGAAAACACAAGAAAAATGAAAAGCTTTTGGTTCGACATGGAAGAGACAAATGATTACGACATAGAGAAGAATGAAGGTACAAATAGAAAAATGTAAAAAAGAGAGGATACATCAAACAAAATATCATGGTGGATCACATTACGCACATTCAATCACAAGATAAAATGAAAAAGAAAAATACTAGTAAGATAGTAGATTCAACATACAATAGGTCGTTTGCCTCCCAATCTCGGTCAGTGTAAATGGAAAGTGGGAAACTAGCCAAAGGGACAACATCAAATGCCAAACTAGGACAAGGGTATCAAATTCTTGCTCCCACTTTGTGCAAGACAAGAATGGTCCAATGATGGATGATGGTATGCTGCTCCTTGCTATGTCACCAAAAAGTGTATACCTCAGCAATTTTTCACTCCTTTTGGCCTTGTTTTACCTTGATTCAGTCTTGTAAGCTTGCAATTCAACAATAACCTAATGGTGTTTTACTAAGGTGTTGTGAAGTGTTGTAACACATTTCCTAACTTTTCTAAAACCCTTTCAACATAATTCACCTAAACAACACCTTCTTACACCTTTCTAAGCCTTATGAAAAAGTTTTGTAAAGTATTGTAATGCATTTTCACACTTATCTAGGCTTATCACCCCTAAATTAACCCTTTTTCTATGATAATTTGTCTGTCTCATATAATTTTAGTCTTGACCTAAGTGCGTTTCAGGAGGAAAAGCTGATTAAATTCATAAAACATAAATTATTTCTCGACCACCACTTGAAATCGCCCAAGTGGACTAGGTCACCACTCTGGGTGACCTAGTCCCTTTTGGAAAAAATATCTAATTTCAAATAAAATTCAACAGGAATCTTGCATCCTCAACCCTAGTGTTGGCCTATTAGATTGCATTTTGGGAAAATTAGGGTTTTACATGTAAAAATACGGCTTTTCACCTTCATTTTGACCTCTCCTTAGCTCATTTTTCTCTCTTACTCTCTTAGACTCTCTCAAGCTCATCACAAGCACTCTGGAACTCCTATCTTCCAAAGCAAGCAATCAAGCACAAGGGTTTCACAAGCAACCTCCATTGGAGCTGCTCTTGCATGTTGCAGACCATCAACAACAAAGGTTTGGTAAGAATTTTCATTGAGTTCATCATTCAATCTTACTCTCCTTTTATTTTTTTCTCATTTGGGTTTAGTTACCTTCAAACAAGTTTGACTAAGGAAAACCCCTATTTCCTAACCCCAACTTTCTTTTGTTCTTTGCATGTGTTTGTAGGTTTTGTACTCAGATTTGGTGAAGCAGAAAGTGTTGGAGAAAGTAAAAGCATCCTACCCAAATCACATCAAAGCATCAAACCCTAAGTGAGACAAAAGGATAAGCTACAAGTCATTTTCGGGAGTTTTAGACATGGGTTGTTGTAGAAAGGGAAACATCAACCAAGACCCACAAAATTAGGACCCGATTTCTCAAAAGGAAACAAGAGGACTAGGTCGCCACTATTGGCGACCTTGTCCCTATGCTAAGCCTAAAAAGGGATTTCTATATTTTTGGGTACCCTTTTCCCTGAAACATGTTCCGACAAATTTTCCCGACAGGAGGACTAGGTCACCCAACTTGGAGGAAGTGTCCTTCTACTCATTTCAGACATTTTTCCAAAATATTTTGGGACCATTCATTTGTAGCACAACACTTTTAGGTGCACAAGCTCTCAACTCTCTCATTTCCTTTCTGTATTGCATGCATTTAGGATTTTTAAGTTAGATAGTTTACATTAATTTACATTTACTTTACTTACATTGCATACATTAGATTAGCATCATTTTATTTCAGTCTTAGCCACACATCACACACATATTTCACAACCTTCATCAATCAGCCCTTCCTTTGAATGCAACTGTCGAAAATCATGTAACCACCTAGAGGCAAGAGTGTCATTCTCACACACCAAGTGTTCCTAGGGTGAAAAACCCTAAGGCTCTAGTAAAGGGAATCATTTTTCCCTAGGTCAGAGCTAAATTTTGGGTGGTTCACATGCAAAAAATAAAATGACTTTCAATGAATGTAAAAAATGCAATAGTGAGTATCCTATGATCCTAAAATTATTGCATGGTAAAGAGCAAAAAATGTTGTTATTGATTATAATAAATATACAAAGTGTCAACTTGATGCATATCTAATGAAATGTTTCCACAAGTAGTATCTATAATTTTGGGATACACCAAAGTTAAAATTTCCTTGGAAGAATCTTTTGTAAGCTTGTTGATATTAAGTGAATTTTTGTTTGGTTTTTTAATTTCTATCAAAGGACAATAACCAAGACCATTATTTGTTTCTTGCATGTTATGTTTTAGAGGGACACAAATACCTTGTTCTCTAGTACCACATCCTTTTCCACTATAACTACTTGTTGTTTCATAAGTTTGTAACCTCTTCTATAAAGCTTTTTCATTTCTTTCGTATTTGGAAGTTTCTCATAATCACCTTTATGAATTTTTTTGTGTATGTTCTCTTTTGTTCTAGAGTGGTTGAAGTGGATTGTTTTGAATTTTGTATTAAAATTATTTCTTTTTTGTTTCCCTTTGTAGACTCTTTTTTTATGATCTTGTACTCACCCATGTATGTGTTGGAATCAAGGAACATTGAGAGGGGGGGTGAATCAGTGTTCTGCAAAATTTAACTTTGTTAATCTGATCTTCAAACCACTTATAGCATTGAACCAAAAGAAAGATGCAAGAACACAAATAAATCAAACACAACACCATTACACAAGTATTTTGACATGGAAACCCTATTAGGGGAAAAACCACGATGGAAGGCTAATCCATAATATGAGTATACTAAGAATAAGTGTTTACAAATGGGAATGCACATGCATTTAGGAACGCTGCCTGAAGCTCACTACTTAGATACAAAAGGAAGAATCACTGTCTTACAAATTTTTTGGATTACATCCAGAGGATTTGAACTGAGATAATAGCATTTTCTAATGCCAGATTATAGTTCCGATGAAGTTCATTTGCAGCATTCTTCACACTTTGTCTGATTCTGCTCTTCTTCTCTTGAAACTTTTTATGCCTTAATTCAGATCACAAATCTCTGTTCTACAAAAGTAAAACTATCCATAATCAATCTATATTACTCTTAAATTTTTCATCTCATCACAACATAGTTCAAAATGATATGAAAAATCACTTATATATATCCACGACTAGGAATTAAATGAAATACATGTCAAATTTTAGAAAATATAAAACATGTACAAACAATCGGCTCAATCCATAAATAATTTACAATGCACACCAACCAAAGTCAACCAAAACATAGTGAGGACTCAAAAAAAAGCCTTGAACATGAAAACACCTTAAATAATTTTTCCTCGAATATCCGCAACATGCTTCATTCATTAAGTCGGCCTTTTGCACTATTGAACTGAAAATCAATCAACTAGATTCTCTAGCTAACACACCAATCAATACAAGGATTTATGATCAAAGATAAGATAGATTATACATCGAAAAACCTTCCCTGAGATCCACAACTTAAAATGATAATAGAGAATTGCATATGAATCGATGTACACAATTCTGTTGGATGCTCTGTTCTAGCTTTGACAATTAATCACAAAACTTCAATCTAACTTCCGATATGAGAAAATACTGAAGTGTGGATAGGAATGCTGATTAGGGTTTCCATCAATGACAACACCAGATGACTTATGCAGTGTCTCTTTCCAACAATCTCCCCCTTTGGCATTGATGGCAACAATTAGTGAAAAATGACTAAGTGTCGGAACTAGTACCAACATGAATACATCACAATCTTCAAAAATTCAAAACACAACTCCCCTTGAGATGAATAAGGCATTTTTTCAATATCCTACACTCCCCCTTTGACATGAATGACAAAGACAGGAATTCACATACCAAAATTCATACAAAATTGTATATGTACAAACATGCTTCACTTACATGAACTTGAATATATCTGCAAAATTGTTCTTCAACAAGCTCAAACTTGTGTCCCAACTCTTTTCCAGAGACTCTCCAAAATAGTCATGTGACCACATAATAGATAGGATTGCATCTCTACTAACTCAATATTTACCGGATCACTGACAACCATAGAATCATGTGCTTCCTTCAATACACTAAGAATTGTCTCCATTTTAGGATCAATTAGTCCTCTAATCTCACATACCTTTTCAACAATTCTACCTTCTTCATGATTCAAACTTTTAATTTTTTCAAGCAAGGATATGACTTGACCTTCTTGATTACTCATAGAAATGGTTAGAGGATCAAATGCTTGAGAGATATCTGCTAACTATTTCTCATACTCCTTCATTTTCTTCTCAGTGTCCTTAGTGAACTTAGACAAATATAAGCATGACTTTTAAACATTTCCACCTTAAGATAAAGCACCTTGAATGTTCTTTACATAGGTAGCTAATAAATATTTTTCATTAGCTATAATACCTTTCAATCTATTGAACCTTTTTGCATCAAATTATTTTTGAACCTTATCCTTAGCTGACTTTTCAAGAGACTCAAAGTGAGTACTTATAGAGTCGATAAGTTTCTTCAACTGACAAGATGGAGAAATGAATGAATCCTTAACAAATTAAGGCATGATCTTCTCTAAGATATTGGACGCAAGACTTAGCAGGTCACTATCTACAATGTGAGATTTCACTATCTCCTCCCTTGGCTTAGACTAAGAAAATGATTCTACCTTAAGCTTCTGAATAGGAGATAGAGTGGCCAAGTTGATAGGACCTATAACCAGTTCAGGGTCAAACTCCTCCTATTATTCTTCTAAGAACTCTTTTACTGCCTTGGCAGTGCCTCTTAATTCCACAACAACTTCCTTTTCCTCAACCTTCTTCTCTTTAGCCATAGATTCTTTCTTTTACTCTCCTCATTTCTAAGACTTCATATAGCCGTTGAGGAAAATCTGACATTATTTCTATGAGAGTCATATTGAAATTATATTTTATTGTAGCTTCCTCAAGAATTCTCTAACCGACACTATCAAAGGTGTCATACCATTCAAAAGGTGGCTTGTGATTACCATCCTTAATCAAATATTTTTCCACTTCCTCTATAGAGATACCTGATCTATCAATTTTCACCTTCTTCTTTGCTTTCTCTTCACTGGAGGGCTTGTCCTCAGAGAATTTTGATGCTTTTGTGCCCTTTACCATTAATTTCTCTTACTTCTTCATCAGATTCAATTTCTTCATCCTCTTCTAACAACATAAACTCTTGTTCTTTTGTCTTTCTTCCTCTTTCCTTTTTTCCCAAATGTCTTGACTTGAGCTTTTACAGGGCTTGATTTCTTTGCAGGACCGAATGTGAGTGCAAAGCTCCTAGTAGATCTAGATCTAGTAGGCTCTCCTTGTTCAGATTGTTCTCTTTTCCTCTTAGCTTCCCTCACTGCTTTAGCTGATATCCCCATGCTTTTTATAGAATCTTCAACTTCCTTTCTCACCTTCCAAACTATCGTAGGATTCTTCAATTGGTTAAATGTACTTGTATATCCTTTTATTCAAAGGTACCAAACCTTTCTTCTATTGGATCCTGAGGTTTACTCAACAGGTATTGATCATGCAGCTCCAAAATGTGTTCTTCAACCTCATAACCCATAGGAATTATCTAGACTATTCTAGGTTTTGCAGCTTCCATCAAACACTGATCAATGTCAACCATGAAGCAAATAGTGTCCTTGTATTTTTCCACTATAGATGTAGGAATCCTTTCCTTGGCTTTCATTTCACTCTGAAAGTTTTTGAAGTATCCCCATATAGCAATTTTCCTTTCTTTACTGTCACCAATCCTATACAAGATGTCTCTAATTTAAGCAAATATTAGTTTATCACCTTTCCATTGCACATTACCAACTCCTGGAACTTCATTCATGAAGTAGAAGAATAGACATAGCAACAAGTTTCCATACTTGAAGGAATTATTCTTATCCTTCTTGATTTTTCCAAGACTTTAAATTAGTTGGCCTCAAAGTAACTCACATAGGTCAAAATCTACATTTTTTGTGACCATCTGATAAGCTCGATAAATTGCAGTAGTAGATATAGATTTATCCCAGTTGGAGTGATATATTTTGTATCCAATAACCATAGAAGAAAATATCACATCCACTTCAATGATTTCATTGATTGTCATGGTTCTTCTGTCAAAATTTGAACTGGTTGCCTCAGTGATTGTTTGGTTCTTCATAGATTTCAATGTCGAAAACCCACCAGTTGAATTCAAACTAGTAACAATCCTTATAGCTTCCTTTGTGATTTTGAAAGGCTGACTTAACCACATAAACTTGGCATGCACTCAACTCAATATGTACCAAACCCATTCATTTTCATCGGACATGGGAAATTTCACAATTTGCATGAACTTCTTCTCCTCCAAAGTTTTGAATTCAAGCCTTACATAGAAATATTCTCCCACAATGTGATTTGTATACAAATTTAACAATTGCGAGCTTCCTAATTCTTCAATATTCGCATGAATGTATGTGCTAATATCTTCAATATGTAAAACACCATACAGAATGAAAGAAAATTCACCTAATGGTTTTGTCTCGATATATTTGAATGAGTTCCATTTGAATTTCAGATGGGGCCTCTCCTTAATATCAACAACCAATGGAGTAGCCATTTCCAGAAATTTCAAGTTCATGAGTTCATAGATAAATACCTTTCGTCAAATTAGGGTTTGATCACCGAATCACCTTCAAACTTGTATCTTCATAAAAATTCACTTCCAAAGCTCTCCAAACTTCTTCTTCTCAAAAAGAAATGTGACAAATGAAGAATAGAAATAAAATTTTGTTTTTCGCATACCTAAATTTTTGTCGCAATAAATGCTTTTGCGCTAGGTCATCTAGATACCCTATTTTCACAAAATGCAAAAGAAAATTATTTTGTGGACCTTCAATAATGCATAAGTTTCCTCCATAAGAGATTGCAAAATAATTGTACATCATCAATGTAATGGTTCCAATCTACCACATTCTGGTACCAACTACCAACATGGGGTTAAAAGATTTTCTTGAGAGCTCCTCCTAGGCCAAAAACCTTAAACTAATTCCTGGAGAAATTTTCACTACTAGATTTTGGTGTTGAACCATTTCCTACATCTGAAACACTCTTCTTCACCCATGTCTTCTTCATTTGATTCCTAATCTCATTTGTAGTAACTTTTCCTTTTCCCTTATCATCCTTTTGCACATTTTTCCCTTTGTTTATTGGATGCTTTCTACTTCTACATAATCTAGCAAAGTGACTCGATTTGTTGCAATTATAGCGCACAACATTTCTTTCTCCAAAGCAATTATTCCATTGATTTTCTCTTCATTTTCACTAGTTAGCAATATGGCCAAATATATTGCATGCATAACATCTGACATCTCTATTGAAATTTTTTTTTGACATATTTTTGTTTACATTTAGCTTATGACCAAACTTATTGCAATTGAAACACTGATACGAGAATAATGGACCACTTGGATTCATTTTTCTTCTACATTGAGTAGCCATATGACCAAATTTATTGAAAACAAAACAATATCCATTGAAATTTTGAGCATTAGGTTGTCTTACTAGATATCTTCCAGCTTTGTTCATCTGATTTCCTGACCTAAAATTCCTTTGACCAGATTTGGAGCTTTCTCCTTTCTCATATCCAAGACCTTGCTTATCACTTCCACTCCACTGACTTTGAATCAATTCATCAAGCTTAGTTGAGATAATATTGAACTTCTCCTTGTATTCATTTGCAGTAGAAATTTCATCCCCCAGAGTGTCAATCTATCTTTCAATCTCTTCTTCATTGTTTCTGGATTGTTGCAATCCAAGTTCCAGCTGATTGAATCCATCAATAATTTGGTCGCATTCTTTAGATTTTTCTCTCAACGATTGAGAAAGATTCTCTTCATTCTTCTTTTCGTCTTCAATCTCCTTGGTTATCCTCATCACAATATACTTTATCTCATACTTTAGGACAACATTATCTTTGTTAAGCTTTTCACTTTCTTCTATCTTTTCCTTTAGGGGTTGAATTACATGTTCATCTTCCATGCTTTTACTTTCTTTCTGCTTGAACTGATCACATAGTTCCTTTCTCTTTTCCCTGAATTTATTAATTTGATCTTTCAATTATTGAATGAATTTCTCAGCATTCATGAGGCTTGCTTGCAATTCTTGGACTTCAGATTTGGACTAATCAAGATCATCTAGTGCCACCAAAAGCTATTGTTGAAGACTGCTAGAATCCATTGAATCACTTTCTTAGATCTTCTCCAAGCTATTAAACTTCTTTCGAGGAACGAAGCTCTAATACCAATTGTTGGAATCAAGGAACACTGAGAGGGTGGGGTGAATAAATGTTCTACAAAATTTAACTTTGTTAATCTAATCTTTAAACCACTTATAGAATTGAATCAAAAGAAATATGCAAGAACACAAAGCAATCAACCACAACACCATAATACAAGGATTTTTATGTGGAAACCTTGTTAGGGGAAAACCCACGATGGAAGGCCAATCCATAATATGAGTATACTCAGAATAAGTGTTTACAAATGGGAATGCACATACATTCAAGAACACTACCTAGAGCTCACTACTTAGATACAAAAGGAAGACTCATTGTCTTACAAAACATTTTGATTACATCCATAGGATTTGAACTAAGATAATTACATCTGCTAATGCCGGATTAAAGTTTTGATTAATCACATTTGCAACATTCTTCACGCTTTGTCTGATTCTTCTCTTTTACTTTTGAAACTCTATCTGTCTTAATTCAGATCACAAATCTCTGTTCTGTGCAAGTGAAACTGTGCACAATCAATCTATATTCCTTTTGAATTTTTCAGCTCATCGCAACAAATTTCAAAATGATATGAACAATCACTTATATATCTGTGCCTAGGAATTAAATTAAATAAATGTCGACTTAAAAAAAATATAAAACATGTACAAACAATTGGCTCAATCCATAAATAATTTACAATGTGCACCAACCAAAGTTGGCCAAAACCTACTTAGGACCCAAAACAAAATCCTCAAACATGAAAACACCTTAAATAATTTTGTCTCGAATATCCACAACATGCTTCATTCATCAAGTTGTCCTTTTGCATTGTTGAACTGAAATTCAATCAACCAGATCTTCTAGGTTGCACACCAATCAATACAAGGCTTTATGATTGAAAGACAAGATAGATTATACATCAAAAAACCTTCCCTGAGATCCACAACTCAAAATGATAATAGAGAATTGCATATGAATCGATATAGACAATTCTATTGGATGCTCTATTCTAGCTATGATAGTTAATCACAAAACTTCAATCTGACTTTTGATACAAGAAAATACTAAAGTGTAGATAGGAATATTTATTAGGGTTACCATAAATAACAACACCAAATGACTTATGTAGTGTCTCTTTTCAACATTATGTAGGTAAAAAATCAAAGGAATTCAAAGCATCTTTCAATACTTTTGTGGCCTATTCAATAAGCTTTTACTTTTCTTTCTCAACATGCAAACAACTTTGGGGTTTATGATCGGTCTTGATTGTATACACCTTGTTATATATGTGATAAATTTCATTATAACTCAGTTGCTATTGTCAAAAACCAAGACCAGACATGCAAACCAGAAAATACCTTCCATAAGAGAAAAATAGAAAAACAAAAGAAATTTGCATGAAGATGTACAAATCAATAATATTAAGGAATTGAGAAATTATAAAAGATGAATTGTGTTATAAAAGAAAAGTATGCAAAATCCTAAAGGTAAAACCAATGTTGACCTAAAATTAGCTCAACTAAATAAAGCTTACTTATTAATTAAGTAAACTAATTATTACCTAAGTAAACTTAATAAAGTGTAATTAAATAATTAATTACACCAACACCCCCCCTTAAGTTCAACTTAGGGAGAATGAAAAAACATGCAAATAATGCAAGGATAGGTCCATGAAAGC
>CM021110.1:328095164-328252919 GCA_007115665.2 Sequoiadendron giganteum
AAATGGATAACCGAGGAAAAATTTATGCCCTCTGAAGTGAGAAATTCTTCATCTAACTTCAAAGGCCTGAAAAATAAATCAAGAGAAAAATCTGAAAAAAAATACCTGCACCACTAGATCGGGCTGAAAACCAGTTTCCAACGGCATCTCATTTTTGAAAAATGGACTTTGTATGCTCAAGATATGACCATTTTACTAAAAATGCTCATTTTTCCTTTAAACCAAATATTTTATTAATTTAAGTATTAAAAAATTAATAAAATATTCAACTGTACCTTCATGGCACAGAAACTAAGGCATCACAAAAATTGAGAGGGCACAAAAATTGAGGCAAAATGGCATAAAAATTGAGGCAGATCAAAATGTCTCTAGGCATCAAAAGATATGGCACTAAAATCAGGGCATCCATATGGATTCATAAATTCATACAATTTTTTTTGGTAGCATTTTTGAAAATCCCCAAAAACAATTAGAGAAAACCACAGGATTATAGGTTTTTTTTTAGCGGTGCATGAGGTCTGCTAGGGTTTTGTACTTTCTAAGGTCATTTGTGGCCCCTCCTTCTTCATACTGCGCTTCTTGCACAAGAATTTATTTCCTTCATTTAGTACAGCTACATTTATTGCGGTTCTAGGGGTTTATTATGCCTTCAACTGGTTCTAACCTAGCAATTTTTGTTGGTGTTAGTGGTTCGTCGGCATTGGTTAATGGCTCCCCCACCGAACAAACACCCTTGGAAATTTGTTCCGAAATTCTTTCACGAGGTAAGCATTCTGACACCCCTGCTGATGTAGTTTTACCTTTACCTGATTTTGCTTCTGCATGCCAATGGCTTGAACAACACACCCTTGTGGGTTATTTTGTTGGGAGGACTCCCCTCGAAAGTGTGCTAAAAGATTGGGTTAAAAAGGCTTGGGTCCCTCATGGGGTCCGCCTTGATATGGTCCAAAATTTGACAAAGGGTTTTTCTTTGTTCCACTTTGAGGAAGTCAATCATGTCCAAGCTATTCTAGGTCATGGACCTTGGTATGTTCGCTCTTCCTTGTTGGTTTTCTAGGCTTGGACCCGAGGTTTTGCGGTCTCAAAGGACACCAAAATGCATGTTCCAGTCTAGATTGAGTTTCTAGGGTTGCCTTTGCCTTGTGTGTCCTTCTTGAACCATATTGCTTCCTCTCTGGGGAGGGTTGTTTGCATAGAACTTGATAAGTTCTTTCGAGCCCGTCCTCAAAAGAGGGTTTGTGTGGAAGTTGATTTATCCAAAGATTTGAAAGAGTCTGTAGACATTCAAATTGGGGATATTCGCTACTCCCAGAAAATCACATATTTTAACCTGCCCAACATGTGCTACCAGTGCCAATCATCTAATCACAAGATCAGGGACTACCCTTTGATAGTTCTCCGTACGGTCTCTCAGCAACGGAGTGCTGAAAAGCCTTGTCTGATAGAGCCTTCGGCTAAGGCAGACACAAAATGGATTATGGTTACAAACCAGAAGAATAAGTGATCTGGTTCTAGGTCAGCTCCCGAGGCCCCGGAACCGACCCAACAGGTTTCAAACTCTTCAGAGAAGGGGACCGCTACTCCCTCAGGAGTTGCTTGTGCTATTTTACAGCACAGGCCGAAGGCCACACCACAGCCTACTGTTGTTTTATGTGCTCAACCGACTTTGTCCTCCACTATGGGGACCTAGTGGTGTTCTCACAACCCATCGCCTCCGCTGGAAGAAGGTGAATATGTGTCGGAAAAATGAAGATTTTCTCCCTCTATTCAGATAGGTTCTGTTCCGCAGGAGTTTTGAAGAACAACTTCTCTTCCCTAGGTGAAGAGGACCGGGATTTTGCAAGCATGGAAGATTTTCCATGAATTTTATCTCATGGAATGTTTGAGGTCTCACTGACCTCTCCAAGAAATATTCTATTAGGAATAATTTGAAGAATCACCCAAGGATTGAAGTGTTTTGTCTCCAGGGAGTTAAAATTTCAGGTTTTTTGCTTGCTTTGGCTTGTCGTTCTATTTGGCCAGCCAGTTCTATGTTTTGCACTCTGCATGAGGTTAGTTGTGGTGGAGCTACTACTCTTTTGGCCCCACAACTGCTTCCTTATGTAGTGGACCATGGGGCTGACCCCTCCCAACGAGCTGTCTGGATTCTTCTCAATATTGAGAATCATTCCTTCGGGATTATTAATATTTATGCCTCTAATGATGTCATGAAGCATTCTTTGCTCTAGATCTGGATTGCTGACTCTTTGTCAGTTGCCACCTAGCTGGTCTATGGGGATTTCAACATGGTTCAGATGGCATATGATAAGAATGGCACTATGCCTTTTCGTTGGGCTGCGGGTGAAAGGGAGGCGTGGTTTTACATGCGCAATAAATGGGGGATTTTTTATCCCAATATGGGTTATCGCCATTCTCATTCTCCCTGGCACACTTGGTGTAATTACAGGGTTGGTTTTGACAAAGTTTTTAAATGCCTTGATCATGCTATGATCTTGGCTCAATCCTTTTTTTCCTTCAAGAGTTATGCCTTGCTTGTGAAGCCGTTAGTGGATGTGACCCTTTCGGATCACTTCCCTATTAATTTTCGCATTGAGTGGGTGTCTTGTCAACCTTGCACATGTAAGACTCAATTCTTCTTGGGCACGTCTTTTCTCTATCACAAGCCCACCCTAGCCCACATTCTCCAGGTGTGGAATTTAGAGTGTTGTCCTCCTAGCTGTATAGGCTGGATTATTTGGTGGAATGATGCCATCATTCGTACTACGCGCTTCTTGTGCATTTATGGGCACCAACTTGCTATGTTCGGTTGGCGTTCTTACGAGGCTACCACTACCGACTTGCGTTCTGCTATGGAGGCCTTGGCGGCTTGTCCTTTTTCCCTGTCACATCAAGTCCGGGTGGCGGACCTATGACACCAGCAACAAGTGGCAAACAATTATTCTACCAGGGGCACTCAAATCAATGCTCGGCTTCACTGGCTCAAAATTGGTGATCATGCCTCTAAAGAGTTTTTTTTGGCTCTTCGTGCTAGGCACTCTTCCCTAGGCATTAAAGCCATCAAAGATGGTAATCAAGTGCTTTCTGAGCTACCAGACATTCTCTAAGCTTTTGTGCATCACTATGAGCAAGTTTTCATGGCTCAGGACCCCACGCCTGTGTGCCAGCAAGCCCTTCAGAGCTACCTTGTTGTTGTGCCACATAGGCTTTCTTCAGCCCAGATCAATTTCTGTGATCAATTGTTATCAATTGATGATCTCAAGGAAGTTGTTTCCTCCATGGCTAATGATAAGGCTCCTGGGATTGATGACTTTCCTTGTGAATTTTATAAAGCACTTTGGGACAGTATTGGGAGTGATCTGCATCATGTTTATCTTGAAGCCTTTCAAACCAATTCTCTAGGTAATTTAATAAATAAAGGTAATATTAAATTCATACCTAAGCCTAGGGATCTGGAGGATATTTGCAACTGGCGACCCATCACGCTTCTCAATGTTCCTTACAAAATTATTGCCAAAGCTTTGGCTCTAAAAATTTGCCATCTTTTGCCTTAGATTGTGCACCCCAAATAGATTGGTTTCATTAAATCCAGGGTCATTCTTAATAACATTATTGTTGTTTGGGAAGGAATGGAGTGGGCCCGGTGGTCAGAAAGCAGTGCTCATGAAAATTAATTTTGCCAAAGCCTATGACCAAATTAAATGGCCTTTCATTCTTATGATGTTACACGCTTTGGGCTTTGGGCCAAATTTTCTGCAATCTGTTTGTATGTTTTTTTCTAATGCCTCGGCTTGCATCTCCATTAATGGACGCCAGTCTTCTACATTTAGTCTTTTTCGTTCTATTCGCCAGGGATGTCCTCTTGCCCCTACTTTGTATGTTCTGGCTGCTGAGGGCTTTGGATATCTCCTTGCCAACGCTATCTCCCAACAACGTGTTAAAATAATCACTCTCTCGGACTCTGAAGAGCAACTTGTCAATGGGCACTTTACCGATGATTCCTTTCTCACTCTCTTAGAGGAAGAAGGCTCGATCATTGCTACCCTGGAATACCTTGACATTTTTTGTCTTGCATCTGGCTCCACTATTCAATGGCACAAGACCTTGTGTTATAGACAGTCGGTGCTCCCCACTCCTACGTGGCTTCAAACTTATAACTAGAAATGGATTGGTCAGGGTGAAATCTTTCAATTTTTGGGCATCCCTTTCGCCTTTCAGGCTTCCCCTCGAGAGCTCTGGTAAGCCGTGCTCTCCAGGGTTGAGTAGAAGCTGACCAATTGGGTTACCAAGCCTCTTTCTCTGGCTGGAAAATTTTAGGTGTGCTCTAAAATCTTGGCTGCCACCCACGTCTACTATTCTTCCTATTGGGCTCCTTCCAAAGCAGCCTACAACAAGCTTGAGAAATTGCTCCACGATTTTCTATGGGCCTCTTCTATGACCCATAAGGGCTTTCATTTGGTCGCTTGGGAATTTTGTTGTCTCCCCAAGGAGTCGGAAGGGCTTGGCTTGCTCTCCACTCAATGACAGGGGACTGCTCTCTGTGTCAAGTGGATTATCCACGTGCTTACTAGGGATGAAGCCTGGAAAATCCTCCTCAGACATTGTATTCAGTCTGGTTTTCCTATTCATAGACCTGCCTGGAAAGGAATCGATCTCCAAAGCCTTTTGGTTATGAGGGAGCCGGTTCAAATTATGGGCTCCTTTGTGGCAAAAAGTATTTGGCATTCTTGGGAAATTATTAAGCCTTGGCTCTATTAGGCTGGGGCTGCCTTTCGTGATGGGCTCTCCATCAACCAGCATAACCTCTGGTGGTCTCCCCTTCTGGCTCAGAATGGTCAACCCCTGGCTAAGTCACCTTGGCTCAAAGCTCTCAGATTTCATAAGAAAGGCATTCATACACTGCATCAGCTCTTCCACCAGCCTACCATGCATATTTTGCAGTGGGATGCTTTTAAAACCTAGTACAGTCTTCAAAACCAGGGTCGTCTTACTTTTGATGGGCTTGTGAGTGCCATTCCGGTGGAAATTCTTCACAAAGTTGGCATTCGTGCGCACAAACCTTGGTGGAAAGATTGGAAATGGTTTCTAGATACTCCTCTATGGAGCTACAAGCTGTGGCTTGGTTACAGGTGACTTTCACCCCATTTTCCTATGATCAGTTCTTTGAACCAGAGGTGTCTTCTTAACTCCTCAGCCCATACTTGGCGTAGGAGGTTTGATGCCACTTGGCCTGCAATTATTAATCTAAAGATGGCCTGCCTGTGGGATCTCACTTGGTTCATTTGGGGGTCTCTGACCCTCGCTGCCCTTTTTGTGGGCAGCCAGAAAGCTTCAAGCACCTTTTTTGGTTTTGTCCCAAAGGTCAGCAGCTTTGGACATGGATTCATGATTTCTTTCGGCCTTTTACGCCTGAACCCTTTTCGTGGCATATGGTTCTATTGGGGGACCTGCCTTGAACCCCGACTAAGTTCACCCAAATTTGGCACACTTTTAGAGTGGAAATCCTCTTCAATATCTGGAAAGACAGAAATGCTTGTGTATTTGCTCATTCTCATATAGATGTTAATGTGTCTCTTTATGCTAAAGCTATTATATGTTTTAATGTTATGTTATAGATTCAAGTGCAAGCCAACAAGGTTGCACTAAAAGTGGCTCACCTACAGGTTTTCCTGGACCACTAGGGAAATGCCCCATGTACTGTGGCTTGGATCCCTGACTCGCCCTCCTCTTCTCATGGTCGGTAGCCCTCTCGGGGCTAAAAGTGGAGTGATTCCTCATGGGCTCGCTCCTAGCCTGCTGCTCGACGAGATTCTCAGCCTCCCAGGCGGGATCGTTCTCCTTCGCCATGTCCTGGTCAGGGCTGGCACTCTGGTGGTGTACCAAGGAGTAGTGGAGGCGGTTCTGGGTGGCCCTCTGATACTCCACCTACTTCTAGCTCTGGTTGGCCTTCCACTGGCAAAAGTTTTTTGCGGCTGGCTCTCGCAATCTCGCCTCGGCATGAGGATAAAGAGAAAGATAAAGATGAAGAAAAAACTGATGATGGTTGGGGTGCTCCTTCTAACATCACTCCAAACCCCGCTGATGTATGGGGAAAACATGTGGATGACCGGGACCCCCCAGGATCTACTGGCACTACCTTGGCTGCCTAATTTTCTTTTTGTTTTTTAAACTCTAGGCTAGGCCCATGTGATCTTTTGGACTTTTTGGGCTGGGCCAATTCATTATTTTGGTTTTTTGGGCTAGTCCCATATGACTTTCAGGGTGTGCCTTCTTACCACCCACCCCTTTTTTGTGAATTTGTAATTTTATCTTTTTTAATATAGATATTTGGAAAATTCATCAAAAAAATCCCCAAAAACACAAAAAAATCAATTTTCAGAAAACCTTATTAAATTTTATTTGAAAATAGGGTTTTTTGGGCCTTCTGAGCACATTCATGGTGTCCGTTTTGCACTAGAATGTACTATTTGAGAGACAAAGGTCTAAATTTCTCAAAAAATGATGGAAAAACCCTCTAATTTGGCAAAAGACTATCGTAGGTTCAAACTCTCATAGATCTGATAAATGGAGATGAAAATCAATGAAACAAAAGCCAATCCTAACTTTTTCCAATGCTTTGAATCCAATGGAGATGTTCGATCTGATCCAAAGCGGTGCAGAAATAAGCTTAAAGCATAAAATCCTCAAGGAACCCTAAACATGCTCTGCAATGAATTTCTCCAAAAACTGAGAAAGGGATGCAAATCAAGGCTCTGATACCATGTTAGAAACCAAGATAAAAAATGCAAACTAGAAAATACCTCCCACAAGAGAGAAATAGAAAAAGCAAAGCAATTTGCATGAAGATGTGCAAATGAATAATATTCAAGAATTGAGAAATTACCAAATATGAATTGCTTTATAAAAACAAAGTATCCAAAACCCAATGTTGACCTAAAATTAGCTCAAATAAATAAAGCTTACTTATTACATAAGTAAACTAATTATTACCTAAGTAAACTTAATAAAGTGTAATTAAATAATTAATTACACCAACAACTATGAAACATTATCATAATTGAGTTTCTTTTGAGGTGTTTCTAAGATGAGCATGGGTTTTTTTTTAGTTTGTGGTTGTTGTGAGGGTTGATGAATGATAAGTTGTGGCTTAGGTGGTTCAATAATTAGAGGACTTGAGGGAGTTCTAATGTTCATAACCTCAACACACTTGTCCTAATTTTCATGATGTCTTAGCGAAGGGGAATCTAATGTCACTTCATCATCTTCATCTAAGGAAGCCACATTGCTATTATTTGAAACACATATGTCAATTTTCACATTTTCTTTCATCATGATATCATCGCTAATAGGAGAGTTTTTAGGAGAGCCACAAACTAGATGTTCATGACATTCATTGTTTCGTTCTTCTAAAATTTCTTCATCACAAGTAAGGGAGTTATCAATGGTTATATTTTATTGCTTATCAATGATGACATTTTGTTGTTTGATAATTTTTTTCCTAGGGGAAGAGAGGAAAATAGGACTCTCACAACTCTCACCAATAGGATCTTCTAACATAAAATTATCTTTGTCATAAATAGGAGAGATATTGCCCATGATTTCATCATAGTTTTCTAAGTTCTCATTCTCTTGTTCCATGATATCTACCTTAGTGGGAGAGCTTTCAAAATTTTCATCACATTCCATGGTTAGATTTTGTAAAGTAGCTTCATCACAAATAGGGGAGGCATCAAGAGAAGGAAAACAATGATTTTTATGCTTACCAATGATCGAATCATCTCATTTGAAGAGATCTTTCCAAATTTTAGGAACATTAGGAAGGAGAGAATAATGCTATAACTCTCAATCATTATATCTCTTAGCACTAACATGTCCTCTTTACAAATGTGTTTGTCATGATTGTCTATGATTGTTTCCTCTTTCACTAAAGTATTATCACAAGTAGGGGAGTTGTTAGGAGATAAATGGAGACTAGGTAAAGTTGTGTTATTGATCTCATCTTCTTGTTTCCTAATATCTCCCCTAGGGAGAGGAGAAGGAAAATCAAGACTCTCAATGATTGTATCTCCTTTCACCAAGATACCTTCATCACTAATATGAGATGTATCAGGAGAAGAATAATTATTATTTTTATTATTGTCTATGCTAACATCCTCTTGTGTTATGACATTCTTACAAATCCAATAGCTGCTAGGAGGGTATCCCGCATGCTTATCAAAGGTTTTACTTTGCCTTCCTAGATTATGCTCATGAGTAGAGAGAATAGAATAATAAAAGCCATGAGATACTCTTTGAGTTCACTAATTTCTTGAAAATAAAATATGCTAACATGAAAAAGTAAACTATGCAATTTTTATATTCTAATCAAAGGAATGCAATAGACCGAAAATGAAATTTTGTAAATGAAAATTTTGAATTTTTAACAATGCACTAAAATGAAGCAATTTAAGCTAAATGCAATGAAATTGATGAAACAACAAATCATGAAACTAAAATAGAAAGATAAATGCACCAAATAGAAGATAAAAACTGATATTTTAATTTCCTAAAATTGAAGATTTGTAGCTAACATGGACTCACTCGCCAGTAAGGGTGAATGGGTCCTGGTTAGGTCTTTCTAGGATTTTTTAGTGGATTTTAGACTGAATTTTTATGCCTTTTCAGATGCCAGAATGTACAAATTAGACCTGATTAGGGACTTATTCACCAGTAAAGGTGAATGGGTCCTAGTAAGGTCTTTTTAATTTTTTTTTTAATAATTTAAAAGTTAGATTTATCTTTTAGTTCCAGGTTGTAGATAGTAAAATGCAGCATCAAATTTTCCAGAAATTCAATGTAAAAGTGCAATAGAAAGATGAAATGCAAGACCTAGTTTGAAATGCAATTATTTTTTAATTTTCAAATTCAATTGAATGATATCTGTAAGTGTGTAATAAGTGAATAAGATTAAAACGCGTCTTAATACGACATTATATCAAAGATTAAACTCATTGAACTAATTCAAAACAGTAATCAATTAAAAGCATCATATTGTTCTCTATCTCCAAAGATTTATTAAATCTTGATTGCTCTCAGATTGTTTAACCAAATAAGACTGTTAAAATGACAATTCGAAGAACGAGATAATGCTAATGCAATACTAAATGATAAACAATGTAAACTAGCATATATGAAACATATAATTGTAGCTACAGGAGGCAATGATGGTTGACAACTTGATTGCTTGATGCTTGAATTCCTGCAGAGTAAGAGTGCATAAACCTGATTATCTGGATCCTTTTCTTGGTTGAATGAGGCTGTATTTATAGATTTCCTGTCTGTAGAAATGCACAGGGAAAGCTTTGAAAAGCTTGGATTCAATCTGGAGAATTGAATGGTGACAGATTGAGGAGATTGAGAGAAAGATGGAGATTGTCTCTACCCATGAAAACACCAGGCAAGAGAAGAGGAAGAATTGATGGAGGAGGATTGAGAGATCAAATTCCAAATTTGTCTCCAATTTGTCTCCAAAACTTCCCGTAAAGTTTCAATCAATTAATTTTGACATGATTTTGACATAATTTAGACATGGTTTAGACATAGGATATCTAATTCATTTTTGAGAGAATATAGATGGAATATTCTTTGTGCTTTAATTCAAATATTTTTTATTTATTTAAATTAGCAAAAGAGAGATAAATAATTTAATAAAATGAACTATAGGATAGTTGTTTATTAAATTAGACAAAAGAATATGGCAATTAATTAATAAAGTGTTTTGATCTTTATTTAATTAATTTAAGATGGATGTGATAGATTGAAATAGGGATTTGATAATTAAATTGAACAAATTATTTAATTTTGTTTATTTAATTAAGATGAATATTAAATGTGAACTATATAAATAAATATTTCTAATTATTCGATAGTAGAGGAAATTAGGATAATTAATCAAATGATTCATATTTAATTAATCAGATGCTCCAGACCAATTTTAGGTGTATACATTTTGCCCCTCTTTGAAGTGATGTGTTTACGCATTGCTTCGAAGACAATTTTGCTGCTACTACCAGGATCAATGATAAATAAATATTTTCGTGTGCCCCAGACATGATTTTCAGATAATGATAATTCCATGTGCCCCAGACATGATTTTCAGATGATTTGATGATAATATGCCCCCTCAGGAAATAAATTAATGATTTGATAATTTTTTTTTGAAATTTTCAAAAAATTAATGATTTTTTGATGATTTTATATTGTTTTGATTTTAAAATAATTTATCTCTTGACAAAATGATGACAAAATAGAGCTTTTAAATGAGTTTTAATTAATTTAATGGATAAAATTAATCAAAATGTAATAAAATCCACCAAAAAATACCTTTTTAAAATTATAAATAGTGTAAAAGGTCATTTTCAAAGTCATAATTTGCTTTTTGAGTTCAAAAATCTTAGTGATAAAGACTTTTCTGCCAGCTAGAGTGAGATGCCTATCCCTTACCACACTCACTGATTTGAGCACGTTTGATGCCACTAATGGCCGCCTATGTATGGACCCCTCGACCTCCTCGTAATTCATGCATTTCTATTTTTTATGTTTTTTAGCTCCTAGGCGTAATTAGGTTAGTTTCAGCACTTTGAGATTTTCAGCGCTTTGAGTTAGTGAATTAGCACTTCTGGTAAAGTGGCACTTTGATGGCCTGTTGTAGCGCTTTGATGCGAAAAAGTAGCGCTTCAGGACTGTTAGCAGTTTGGAAGCCTGTTTTAGCGCTTCTGGGTGCTGAAATAGCGCTTTCATGGTTTTAGCACTTTGGGTTCCTGATTTAGCACTTTTAGTTGATAAAGTAGCTCTTTTGGGATTTAGCGCTTAGGAAGCATATTCTAGCACTTCCATGTCAGAATTGAAAATTTGACTTAGTGAATTTTTATTTCGTCAATTCCGATCATGTCCATTCTTCTGATTGGTATGATTGACAATCCACCTTCTTGATGTTGGATTTGATGATTTAAATAAGACTAACTCTCATGATAGGCAAGAAGAAACCTTGTTTATTGATGATCCTCATGATAGGCGAGGAAATGATTCAATATCTGATAAATCTCATGATAGGCGAGATCTAGATAATGTTTTGATGAACCTCATGATAGGTGAGGTTTGTAGATGATTTGAGAACCTCATGATAGGTGAGGTTTTATGTTCGCCAAATTCATACCAAAGCTTTTGAAATAGACTGATAGTAGAATGACATTTGATTCCTTGACATAGTTCACTGATTGTAGATTTTTTCATTATGCTGATAAGAGGATCTGGGTACTCTCCAGATGCGAGAGAAATTCCCACAGATGACAGATTTGATACCGCACTTGACACCGGGTGAGCTTCAGGTGATAGGCCAGTGTGGCCTCACGAGTTTGCTTGATATGCCCCAGAATAGGATTAATCAGGGTTTGTTGACCGCGTTGGCTGAAAGGTGGCATAGCGACCATAAAACCTTCCATCTACCCACCGGTGAGATGACAGTCACACCAGAGGATGTGTGGTGTATACTGCATATTCTGTTCATGGGGGAGATTCTGACATATGATTCTCATGGGGCTAGTAGCAGATATGCTCTCTACAGATTTTTTCAGGATCAGGCCATAGCGGGTCCTAGCATTCGATGGCGGAGGATTGCAGATTCTTATGCTACACTACCTGTAGTATTAGCTAGATTTATTAGAGGATTCCTTGTTGGCTGGGGTAGGATGCTTGAGAGCATGATGGTACATGGTACCAGATATGTGTGGGGGATGTGCATGTTAGCGCATCTTTATCATGATCTACATTCAGTGGTATACTTAGATGCACGTAGTCTATCTACTAGGATGACATTGCTACAGGTGTGGGCTTGGGAGAATTTCACTATTTGTCGACCGTTTCCAGTTGCAGACAGACCAGCTGGTAGGCCACATGTTTTTCGATATAGTGGTTGATTTACGCAGGCCCGGATGGGCCAGTTAGAGCATTGGAGACAGGTGTTTGATGATACTGAGACAATTATCTGGCATCCATACCTTGACTGCAAGGAGTGGGATGAGGATGGTGCACTGTTGGGGTTTTTGTGTGATTCCATGTATCTCATTGGTCGAACTCCCTTTGTTCTTGAGAGATTCTTGCTCCATCGGGTATACAGACAGTATGGCATTGTTCAGTGCATGCCACAGGGAGTAGCTCATTACACTAGGCGACGGATGGATGTTCCTGATTGGGGTCCGACACTATCCTATGATATTCTTGTAGAGGGGTAAAAATCATTATAGCCATCTCCCTAGGACATGCAGAGAGATATCTTTGAGGTAGCTATGACAGAGGAGTATGCAGCTTTCTTGGCCTTGGTCCCCCATCCTCGCATTACTATTCTTGATGAGCCAACACTTTTACTTGTAGAGGAGGATGTGGCCGAGGGTTCTACTGACAGTGGGGGTGGAGAGGATTCCTCATTTGGCCATAGCTCAGAAAGCACCAATGGTGACAGTAGCAACAGTGATGATAGTGATGGCGGGAGTGTAGGATACAGAGGGGTAGGGCCAGACTTCAGTAGTGCACCTTCTTCTACCATGCCTCGCAAGAGGAAAGCAGTGACAGAGTCGCCAGTCAGGCAATAGAGACAGATAGTTGGGCTTCAGGCATAGGTCCAGACTTTATAGGCACAGTTGGTACAGGCTCGGGGTATACTTGTGCAGACTCAGACACAGATGCAGGCCCAGGCATAGGCTCATGCATAGGCCTTAGCACAGGTATAAGGGTAGTTAGCCAGCATGCATACATAGGTTGATACCCTAACAGATGAGCGAGATAGTGCTCGGTAGATTGCCGAGAGGGCACAGAAGACAACAGATACTCTTCAGAGATTGGCCGATGGCACCTCCATTGGTGATTATATGAGAGAGATTTTGTGGGTTGGATGAGAGGCAGAGTTCTACCAGGGCCAATATCATATTGTAATACCTATCGAGTGTCGAGTTAGTTATGCTCCATCGAGATCTGGGTGGACTCATACATGGACAGTCAGTGAGGGGGTGACACAGCCTCCAGGCAGAGATTCCAGAGATCCGGGTCCAACTAGGGGTGGTGGTGGTACAGGTCCTATTAGGCTTGCTCACTCTGGCAGTAGCAGATCATAGACGCCCTTGTGATCTTTTGTGATGTATACTATCATTGTAGCTTATTTTGATGATGTATTTTGCAGACCAGACTTTCATTGTATACTTGACATTTGTGATATATATGAGATGCAGTTGATGTGATATGATGATGGCTTTATGATTTCTATGTGATGGATGCTTTTATTATGTGATTTTGTGATGATTTAAATATAAATGTGATGATGTATATGAATGATTTTATTTTAATGCAATGATGTAATGATAAATGCATGTGTAGAATATGATATGTGGATAAATGATGTGATGCAATAATATGTATGGATGGTTGGATAAATGCTTTTTTATTTTATGGAATGATTTTATGATGAATGATTTTTGATGACGCGATTTCATTTATTAAATGTATGGACGATGAAAAATTTAATGATGAAATATGGATTTGTAACTATATGATAACCGATGATAATTTTGGATTTTATGTCAAGTATACTCAGTCTTATTTGTAGATAATCATTGATGGGAATCCTTTATGCAACAAATACTCTATAGATAATGAATGATGATGGATGCAATCTAATTTTAACCATGTCATGATATGTAAAATAGATGTCATTTTAACAGTCTTTTTGTGCTTGGTATCATCATAGAGCTTTATTGAATGTTGAAAGTGAATACAAGCATCAATGGTTGTGTTAATCCAATGACGACCTGAGTATTACTTTCATAATTTTTGATATTGCAATCAAACACAAACATCTAGGTATAATTGAACTGAGATGACCTGAGCATTCATTACATAAATAGGCAGAGATTATCATTTGAGTGTGTGAATTCTGAATGTCATCGGTGATACATTTGCATAGCACATCCCCCGACAATTCACACACTTATATGATATTCGTAAAGACAACAAACAATTAAAATATCATTGTTTTCCTTGTTCCTCTAGTTCAATACATCATTAAGTTACTCCAAAGAAATGATAATCAAAAAGGACAAAATATCCATTTTTTACTTAGAGTGTTCCATTCATTTTTCAGATTTTAGATCATCCATCCTAATTTTGACATGTTTATGAATTTTTGAGATTTTGGACTAAAGACCTAACCTACTAACCTATCCTAGGGGCCTCGGGGGCTAATTTAAGATTAGCCTTGCCTACGTTACACACGCTAAGACCACGTAGTTCGACTGACACAGATGCTATGTTTTTGGATTTTTCCTTTTTAGATTTGCCTATTTGACATGTTTTTGGATTTTCAATATGATATGGATGTTTGATGCTCTTCTGATGACGATTGATATGCGCTTTGATCTTTGTTTTTGGTTTTTTGCCATTTTGCTGTGTTGTTCCTAGATTGGTGAAATTGATATGTGTATATTGCCTCTAATGATATTTAGATGTTACCCCCAAGCCATGGAGTGATATGTTGACCATGAAAATGATTTTTGATATGGATGTAAAGATGGCCAGATGAATGATATGATATGAAATGATACTGACTGGTAGACTAATGATCCTGATATATATCCAAATAGATGGGAAAGTTGATCTTAGAATCACATATGATGCCCATTTCTAGGTTTTCACCACATGCTTTGATTACACCCGTTGTGTTTTCATATTTTTCTTATTTTTCCATTTTTTTTCTTTCTTCTTTTTTTTTTTTTTATATGTATTTTCTATTTTTTTTTTAAATTTTGTGTTTGCCAAGATGCCTGTTTGCTAGGTTTTCACCAAGAAAACAATTTTTAGAATTTTCCCCGTGCACTAGGAGATTTTAAGCATAGACTTTTTTGAGATGAATACTGTTGATAGGTTCATCAAACATATCCCCTTCTGACGTTGATAACTGATATGCTCCTGATCCATATACTGATATGATGACAAATGGACCAAGCCAGTTAGGCTCAAATTTTCCTTTCTTTTCTCTATCTTGCTGATTCCTAGGGTTTTCCTTTAGTACTAAATCACCAACCTGAAAGACCCTCGGTTTTAGCCTGTGATTGTAACTTCTTGACATTCTTTGTTGATAAGTTGTTAGATGATTAACAGCTTGTTGACGACGCTCATCCAGCAATTCCAGTTCCTACAATCTAGATACCCTTTAGTCTTCATCTGAAATGATACCTCTGAGTGATACACGAAGGGATGGAATTTCAACTTCAATGGGCAATATGGCTTCTGATCCATATACCAAAGCAAATGGTGTAGCTCCCATTGGTGTTACGATGCTTGTTCTGTAGGCCCATAGTGCAGGGTTGAGTTGAACATGCCAATCATGCCCAACATCGTTAACCATTTTTTTGAGAATTTTGAGTATGGTTTTGTTTGAGGCCTCTGCTTGGCCATTCCCTTGAGGATAGTACGATGTTGGATGTGGAACTTATCACATAGCTCTTAGACATCTTGATTCTTGGAAGGTCATCCATTATCAATGATAATGGATTGAGGGATACCATACCGACATATTATGTAGTTCAAGATGAAAGAGGAAATTAGTTTCCCAGTGATGGTAGTAAGAGGTACTGCTTCTATCCATTTTGTGAAATATTTAGTAGCTGTTATAATGAACTTGTGTCCATTAGATGAAGATGTATTGATTTTCCCTACTAGATCCAGGCCCCATTGACAAAAAGGCCAAGTTGATGTAAAGGGATGCAGTTCTTGTGCTGGTGCATGAACTAAATTGCTGTGAACCTGACATTTGTGATATTTCTTAACAAATCGATATGATTATTTTTCAATGTTCGGCCAATAATAACCTAAACGGAGGAGTTTCTTAGCTAGAGTCATTCCACTCTAGTGAGTACCACAAATACCCTCGTGAACTTCCCGTAGGGCCATTTCAGATTCATTGCATTCTAGGCATCGAAGTAGGGTACCATCAAGACCTCAACAATAAAGGACATCTGTGATTAATGTATGTCGGGCGGATTGGCGGATAAAGTTCAATTTTTGGTTCTTGGAAAGATACAGAGGAAGAATATCATCTTTTAGGTAAGCATAGGTTTTTTCGTAGATGGAGGGTTCAATGGTTTCTATATGGCATATGGTAGCGGATTCCGATTGATAATGGGAAGGACAGGATACTTGTTCTACCATAAACTCATAACAAACACATTTCTTAGGCAATTGTAGTAATGAAGCAATTGTAGCCATAGCGTCTGCAGCTTTGTTCTTTGCTCTTGGAATCTGATCAAACTTGATATTGATAAAAAACTATTTTAGATTATCTATTTGTTCCTTATAAGGCATCAATTTTTCATCCTTTGTTTGATATTCATCATTTACTTGGTAAATAACCAATTGAGAGTCCCCATATACCTGTAAATCTGTGATTTTCCAGCCAATTGCTATTTTGACCCCAATAATCAATGCTTCATACTCTGCCACATTGTTTGTACACTGAAACATGATCAACTTGATCTTCAACATGTAAATCTGCAATAACACACTCAAGGGAAAGAAAAAATTATTGAATTGCTAGGGAATGGGAGTTAGCCTCAGTCAAACCTTGTATAGGTAGTTAAACCAAGTAATGAAATGAAGCATGAAATATGAAATAATGTAACTGATATCACCTTTGATTTTGTATTGGAGTACAAATCTGAAAGCTATCATGTAGTGGCCATGAAGAATGTAGATCTTGGATGTAGGATGATGCTTTGTAGATTGATCCTCAATGCAACATTCACTACTTAGCTCAACAACATGAATGCATTAAACCCTTGACATGATGATATGATTTTGAATTGCTGTAATAAACACTTGAAATTTTCCTTGAAATGCTCTATAATGCTCTTGTGAAGTATTATGATGCTCTCTTGAAAATATTAGATAAAAATATGTGAATTAACTCATTATTTATACTAAATTAGGAGATTAACCTTGGTATTCAAAGAATTAAGGTCGACACCAGATCTAAAAAGAGAGATAATTAAATTCTTGCTAGAATGAATTCAAAAATTAGGGTCTCAATAAGGGAGGACCCATTTTTCCATTAAGGGCGAATGGGTCCTAGCTAAGTTTCCGAGAACAAGCTTCAGGGAGATAAAAGATGGCCAAAATACCCATTCAAGGTCAACTAAGAAAGGGGGGTCCTATTAAGGGAGGACACATTTTCCATTAAGGACTAATGTGTCCTAGCTTAACTTACCAAGACCAAACTTTTCCCCATGAAATAATTTGATATTTAATTTATGATTATCAGGAGAAATTCTAATGAGGTGTGATGGTAGGAAGTCAATGCTATCACAATTCCTACTCATTTAATCTATTGAATGTCAACCCAAGGGTGTCTGAAGCTATTTGTGGTAAGATCTAGATCGGTTTTGAGTAGGATTTTGTTGGTTCTTGCTTGATTAGGAGCATTTTTGAGTTATATTTGTTCAATTGGGAGCGTTTTTGTGCTATACCTATTTAATAAAAAGTGGTTCTATTATATTCCTATTTCTTGATTTATTCTAAATAACCTTTAAAATGGAAGTAAAACAAAGAGGGTTTATTATGAGTCAATTTAGATTATGAAAGAATGGAAGATTAATTTTATCTACTTTGCTGAATTCTAAAATCTATTTAAAATTGAATTAATTACTTTAGAAATAAACTATTCCATTCCTCACTTCACTAAATTTATAAGTAAATCTTCCTCTCTGCACAGACTCCATTAAAATGATAATTTAGGATATTTTAGATCTGTAAATGATTCTAAACTAAGAAGTAAACCATGGAAAACATAGACAGTGAAATAAACTCTGATCTAAGATTATTTCCAATACACAACAAATACAATGATTCTAACTTTAAATAAGGCAAAAATTTAAATATAGCAGTAAAAAATAAACTAAACAACTAACAGAATCACCTCATTCAGAAAATGTGCTGAAAAGAATACAATGCAAATTTGAGATCAACTGCTTCTTTTTTTTTTTTATATTTCCATTGAATTTGCCCAGATAAGGATGAAGTACAAAGAAAATAATTCTAACTTAAAACAAAAAATGAAATTACATGAGAAGGATAAAAAGCTTAATACAATCTAACATCCAACTATGTTGGGATTGGATATAAATATTCATCTTTATTTCAAAAATAAAAGATAAGAAGGAAAATAATCTAAACCTAGTCTAAAAAGATATCTTGGTGCGCAAGAACATATTTGGCGAGGATCTTTGTAATTGGTTTCAGTTGCATTGATTTCCAGATTTTTGAACTGTGCGTGCTTTGCTGGAGCTTTGGTTATAGTTGGAAAAGTATTCATTCAACGTGATGAGTCAAAAAGGAGATTAGTTGATAATAACTCAGTTCAGGATGAGTTACAAAAAATCATCCATTGATCACTTTTGAAACAAAAACATTTATCATTTGGCCGAGAAATAACTATCAACTCTAGTTGCATAATAAAGGTGCACATATCATAAAGTATTTATAGATTAGTCAACACATTAATCATGCACTTAATAGAAATAAGAATTAATATTGACCATTCATATTCTAAGTATTAATACCTCATTAAGTTCATAAATGCATACATAAAGGGAAATATTATGAGTTTTAAAGCCAAATTATAAAATATTAAAAAGGTAAAAAATTAGTGATTGTGAGGTCTTTACTAGGCCTTGTCATTCTCCTCCTCCTGCATTTAACCATGCCCTCATGGTTTATCTAGATGGAATATTAATTCCCCTATTGAGTGATTCTATCCAAAGGGCACAGTCAAAAACTCCTCCTTTGTATCCCATTGTAGTTCTTGTAGACACAACAAATCCATTGTTCATCTCCATCTTGTCATACCAGGCTTTGAGAACCTCGGCTAGTATTTGTGAAGGTGCATTAATCTTAGATGCAATCATGATAATAATAGGCATTTTGAATCTCATACCAATCATGAAATCTTGTTACTGAGGAATCAGGTTGATTACAGGCCTCACACGTGTTAAGCTCCATCTGATATTTTTTGGTGATATTGGATCTCCTCTTTATTGGGTCTGGAAGTGATCTGAATCTTTCTTCACATGCCTGCATAGCTATAGGAGGAAGACTTCCCTCAATATCCTAAAAATTTGCAATGCTTTTTAAAAAATTACTGACATAAAGAGGAGTGACATCATTCAGTCTTGCAATGGACTTGAATCTTTTAATGTATTTAATTGATTTTGGATATTTTGGTCTCATTGGCAACCCATACATCTATTGAATTATTTTGTATTCCTCCATTCTAGCTGACCATTCAACATGATTTTTCAACAATGACACAAAGGATTTGGATTGAATTTCACCAATAAAAACATTAAGTAATAAATCATCAGTGTTACCCATGAGAAATCCATGTTGGAAGAATTTACACATTCGATTTTGAATGTCTGGGAAACTATTAAAATAACAATCCATGAAATCATAATCTATCTAGAAGTCAGTAGGTCTTTTTAGCACAATCTAATTCAATTTTCATTTCAAGAATAGTTCTCTAAGAAACAATCCATACACTCCAGAAGGTTTTCTAGTGCAAACTAAGGAAAACGCAATATCTACAGTCATGATTACTCTTTCCTCAACTTCTTCCTTTTCCTTTGTAACTTTATCCATTTTTCTTGTTCTTTATTAAGTTGTTTGTATTTCATAGCTCTTAAGAAAAGGTATCTAGGTCCTATTGTTTTCTCCTTATGGTCTTCCTTATGGGTGGAAAAAGTAGTAACATGTTGTTGAGCAGCTATGGTTGTACCTTCTCTTCTGTTTTAGTCATTGTTTCCAACTCTGTTTTCAACATCTAGATCTCTCTATCTTTTTGTTCATTCTGAATGGTAATTTGGGTTAGATTTTCCCTTGTTTCCTTTAACTGTGAAAACAACTGATTAAATTTATTTTAAAATTGTTCTTTTAACTCATTTGTTTCTATTTGAAATTTTGATGTCTCCTCATCGTTTTGCCTTAATTTTTCCTCTAATAACAAATTCTACACTTTAAACTCTTCTAATTCTTTTTCTAACTTGGATATTCTAAGATCAGTTTGAATCTGTTCTTCTTCTTTTTCCCCTAAAATTTAACTATCAAAAAATATTTCTTCCTCTTCTATTGTTTGCTTCCCATCCCTATGGATGAATGCCTCTTCATTATGTTGAGCTATTTCTTGTTGCAATTTTACATTTGGCACTTCACTTTCATGAAAAATTTCCACATTTGGGATTTCAAGTTCATGTTCAGTTTTCATATTCGACACATCAACATCCTGAAAAGGAGAATTAGGAGTTGACAAATTAGGATCCTGAAGAGGGGAATTATGTGCTGACAAGAGAGGATCCTGAAAAGGGGGAATTATGAGCTAAGAAATTCTCTTCTAAAGGAGTAGATTTTGGACTCTACATTGGAGTTTGTGACCCTCCTTTTTCTAACTCCTCTTTTTCAAGCTCTGTTTCTTTCAACACCTCCTTTTTAGGCTCTTCTTTTTCATGTTGATCTTTCTCAGTCTCATCCTTTTCAATTTCCTCTCCCCTAGACTCATCAAGATTGATGATGGAAGGAGTCTTTTCGGTCTCTAACTTTTTTTGCTCCATCCTCTGTGTTTTTGACCTGGTTTTTCTTTTAGGTCTTTCAATTTTTATAGTTTTCTTCCTTTTAGAGCTTTTTCTCTTAGTGTCAAAATCCTTTGGGGTTTTCTTTTCCTCATATTTTCTCTTCTTTACCGAAACAAAACTTTTTGATTTAGCTAGGTTTTTTGTCAAAACCTATGTCTTCCTTTTCTTTGCAAGAGTAGAACTCTCTAGTTTTTGTTTCCTAGGACGCTTAATAGGTTTATCTAGGTTTTTCATTAAAACCTCAATTTTCTCTATTTTAATTGTTTTTCTTTCAGAGATTTTAGATTTTTCTTCTTTCTTATCTATATTCAACAGACATTTCCTCCATTCCTCTTCCCAATTAGTTTTTTGCATGAAATTATGTTTAAATATTAAATGCATTAGACCATGATGAGTCACTCTATTTTCCTTTTCCTTACATTTAACAACCAATTCAGTAAGCTGAGAAAAGAGAAAACAAGGTAAATTAACCTTTACTTTAGGTTTAGTTGCACCGTGTCTAACATGATTCATCAATTTGAGTGGCATCCCTAGAACTATTACAAACTGACCATCACAGGTGAAGAAATTCATAATACAGAGTGCAATGGATGACCAGGATTCCTGCAAACTTCTGCGCTCAATGCCCTTATTTTTCCCTTTGTGTATGTGAAAGACTGGCAAAGGTTCAGGTGGCACATGGAATATTTCAAACAATTTTTGCAAATTGGAAAGCCTAGGTTGAATAATGTCACCTTTCGATAGTATTCCAGATAAATAAATGATCACAACGAAGTATACTTCAATGGGTTCTCCTCTGATGACAATGAAATTGATGTGAAAGTTTTTGATGAACTCCAGCATGATATCCCACTCATAGCCCTCATATTTAAGTAAGAAATATAATCATCCAACTCATTGTAAATACTTCCTTGATTCAGCATCTAAGGTTATTTCTTTCGGCTCCGCCATTCTTTTGTACCCCATTTTCAAAAGATTCTAAAATTTGAAAAGACTCTAAAATTTTTAGAAGCTCAAGAATCACCAACAATGTCGACAGCCAATTTCTTGAAATGGCGGTGTTAATTCCTTTCAAAATGGATGATGAGATAAAATCACTGAATGCAATATTAACTGATTGTTCTTTTCATGCCTATTATGTCTCGTCAAGGTACTGACAACAGTGTGTCACATACGTATCAAATTTACTGCCCATCACTTCACCTTGAAAACCATCTTGTCAAATTTATTACTTATTTAAGTAATGATGCACCTATTTGTACATTTAAAACAAATTATATTTGGCTTATCAAAATATCATAATTTAATCCTTTAAGAAAGTTTACAAACTATAATTAATGTACTTCAAACTTCAAAAAAATTCCAAGTGATATAAATGCTTACCTGTCAATGATGACAAATTCAAATGATGGAAAATAATGGTAATACGTGCCCACATAAGCTGTAAAATTTACAACAAAAGTTTGATCTTCAATAAAATCAGCATTAATTAATGCAACACGTTGAGCTCTACCCTTATGGGAGGCCACTTATTTCCACATGTTACATCATTAATTTCAAAATTTTCATTTAACCCTATACTTGCACATTTACACAAACAAATTAGTAATAAATGAAGCTACAAGCCTCTGACAACACATGTTCATTTCTTCGTGCTCCTAATTGTCATGAATTACTACAAGCTTCATTTGAAAATTTTTCCTTTATTGACTCATCAAGAACAACCTATTAGAAGAGATTAGGAGCGATTAGGAGTTACTTTATAAAAACTTCAACCATTGGAACTTCCATCAGATCAAGTGTGATCAAGAGCTATTATAAGCTTGAATGCCTTGAATTTTTATTCTGATCAAACCTAATAAGAAGCGTTTTGTGTCCCTTTTAATCAGTTCAATTCCTCCTTTATCAAGCATGATCAGGAGCTATTTATGAACTATCAAGAACCAATGCTTTTGTTTCCATTCTGATCAGGCATGATTAGGAGCCATTAAGAGTTATCACACCTAATCAAGCTCTATCAGGAATATTAAAATTTATTCCTAGGAGTGGAGGATTTTTTTTCTATATTTTTGCCTCTCTTCTATTTCTTTTTTTTTCTTTTTCATTTTGTTTCCATTTTTTTTTCTTTTTCTCCAGAGTAAACCACCATTTTTGGTTTTCAATTTACTCTGTTTATTTGTGGCCATCTAAAAATGGATCTAAGGACTGAAAATCTCACCAAAAGAAGAAAAATATTCCTTATTAAAATGCTCAATTCTTGCTTGAAGCTCTGTAACAAATTCCTCCTTCGATGTTGGTTTTTGAAAAAGCTTGAGCCTATGCCCATTTTGTTGGAAGTGGATTCACTTTGAGAGGGGGGGGGGGATGAATCATAGTGGACTAATTTTAAACTTTTAACATTGAATACATAATGAAACTCTTACTAAGTTAACCCAATGTGAACATTAGCACTTTAGATCAGATTGATATGAAACTTCACTAAAATTTACAACCCTTATGAAAAGCATCATATGATATTGTTCAATTAAAGCTTTATGAACAATCTTGTTCTGCATTATCAACAGAACTATATAACTTCATATTATGCAACCTTGACTTACTTTTGAAAATATTTTGAGCATTCATATTATGAGCACAAAATGCAGAAGTTAATTCACTTTATTAAAAGACATTTTGCATCAGATTTGCACAATCTAAATTTGCATGATAGACTTGAGAAAATTGACATAAAACTTTTTAAACAACCTTATAGTATCAGGGCATTGACCAACTGAATGAGAACAATAACATAAATGACTGAAATAAATATTATGCAAGATAGACATAAATCACATGAATGAGGGACACAAAAATTGCCGAGTGGAAAACCCTCCTGGGGTAGAAAAACCACTCCTAAACTGCCTTACTAGCTTAATTTCAAAAATTATTTTGGCAACACCTCAATGGCTAATTTCTGAGCACCGACTCAAGGAGCACCAACCCCTCTATTTAGAGACACCAATCTCAAGGAGAACCAACCCCTTTTTTGTTTAGAGACACCAATCTCAAGGAGCACCAACCCCTTTTCTATTTAGAGACACCTATCTCAAGGAGCACCAACCCCCTTTTTTTTTCAATAGAACATACAATGATACAAAGGATCTCTCTATTTCTCTTATTTCTATCAAGTGCCTCTTGATAGACAATGAATAGAATTCTCAAGAGTCAAGAATGACTCTTTAGGATTCCATTCATTATCAAATCTTGATACAGCTTGAAGAAAATAATCTAGTTACAGTGTCAATACTAATCCTCATCAAAATGCATTACAGTGATATGATCTCTCTTTCTTTTTCTCACTCTCTCATTTTCAATCTTTCATTATCCAAAATACAAAATTGACAACACACTGTGTTTTCTAATTTTTCAGCATCACACTTACATTACCCCATATCCTCACTTAAAAAAGCAGAACTGCCCTTATTTATTTTTAGGTTTATCAAAGATGATTGAGCCCTAATCTCTCTATTTTTCTCTTTTTACATTTTACATCATTACATCCCATGAAGGGTTACAACAGTTGCTCATTTTTCACTTTCAGAGAATTACTCAAAGATGATTATCAAGTTACAATGCTACAGTCGAGCAATAGTGATAGATGTTACCATGATCATAAGGGAAGGATCAATTTGAATAAGGTCTCTTGATAGGAGTACTCAAGCATTACACAAATATAGAAGGCAAACTGAAACCTGTTCTCTCAAGTAGCCTGCACAAGCAGTGCTAAAAACAAAATAGCATAAGATCTATAATAAACCAACTCTTCAACTTCCATACAGAAGAAAACACTTATCCCATATTAACCTTGACTGTAAGGGTAACGGTTCTACAAGGATAAATAAATGAGTACCTGTGAAGACCAGAAAAACATTTCCCATTAGAGATTTACTAGGTGTGTAAAGAGACAGAGCAACTAGAGCTCTTTTCCCATTTGAGATTCCATCTGATGGCAAGAGATCGACAGGTGAAATGACCATTGTCATGGTCTTCCTTTCTTCCTTATACGTTGTCAAAGTTTAGTAACTCTGCAGATTTCTCAATGAAACGACTGAATGCAAACTATCATGATGGTGGCCAGAGTAGGGTCCCAAACCCTTCGAGAAATAAAAATAATGTTTTGACGTAAACACCCAAAATGAACACACCGTAATCATTTGCAAAGAAAGATAGATATTTGGAGTCCGAGAGGACAAACATTAATAAATCAAAACCACATAATACACTTTGAAATCCACAGAAGGATCAACGACATGCATGTCGACAGGAATTATTTGACATATGTTTCCTTACCACATAGCTGCGGTCTCCGTTCGGACAACCCGCAGTATAGCAGTGATTAGCACTTAAATTTTTCGCTTCCTTTACCATTTCCTTACTGCTCAACCATGGTCTCCCTTTGGACTACCTGCGGTAAAATGGTAGCTCCTTCTAAACTGCTAACTATTTTCCACTACATTACCTCGGTTAAGCTACTGACAATCCGTGGTATAGTGGTAGTCACCTTGCTTTCCGCTAGCCGTTTCCATTGCATTACTGCAGTTAACTTCCTAACAGCTCTCAGTGTAGCGGTAGCTATCCTGCTTGCCACAAATGGTTTACCCACACTACTGCAGTTTCTCTGATGACAGCCCATGGTGTAGCGATAGTTGTTTTGCTTGCCACTGGCGATTTCCACCACACTACTGTGGTCATTGGCTTAACTTCCAGTGGTACCGTGGTAAGACCTTTTGAAGCCCACGGTCTTACCAAAAGTCAAACATGCTGACTAATATGATGCCATGCAATATTGCTACCAAATGTCAATTTTCATTGACATTTTATGTTTCCAAGACAGTAAACGCCAAGTCACTTCCAATGTGGCAATTTAAAAATAATCAGACTATATACCAGCTGCCGGCCTTGAGGCCAAATAAATTATCAATTAATAGACCCGATTCAATGCAAATAGGAGATCAATTTAAATCCCTTTAACCAAAGCCATTTTGCCATCACATTTAAGTCCAATAGCTTATAGTGTGTCAAGGATAATGGCCAATTCCAAGAGATATCAATTAAAAGCAATACGATAGCCACCTCATTATAATCAAATATAGTGTGCCAAATATTATCCAATACCTTGTGAAGAGATAAATACTTTGATGAATATCTAGATGCTTGTAACTGATCAAGCCATAATTAATCAACTTGAACAATGGATTATAGAACCTCTAACCAGAAAGCGTCAACCGAGATCTGTACAAGGAGCCAAGATATCAAAGCCACGAAATAATATAATCAATGAAGTAAATGTTCCAAGCAGAAAAAATAGATCAACTGAGAAAGTAACCAATAAGATGGCAGAGGTAATACTAATTTTCATGAAGGAAAAAATAGCACAAGAGGGATTCAACATATTTACCAACATTTTTGTTCTCTTTCCATCTATAGGTATTAACTAAACAACTCCATTATCAAATACTTGTGCAATCTCATATGGCCCAAGCCATCTTGTATGTAATTTTCTCTTAAATTTTTGAAACCTTGAATCAAACAACAAAGCCCAATCTCCTGCAATAAACTATTTACTGCAAATATTTTTATCATGCCATTGTTTCCTCTGGCCTTGAATGATTTTAGTTTGATGCAAAGCTTCAACTCTCATCTCATAAAACTTATTTAGCTGCATTATTATATTTTTTTGTGCTTCAGTAAGATCTATCCCTATATTTATAGCTCTTTTGAGTGTCTCTAACTCAAACTCAATAGGAAAGATAGTATTTTTTTCA
The DNA here is from genome assembly GCA_007115665.2 of Sequoiadendron giganteum. NCBI lineage: Eukaryota > Viridiplantae > Streptophyta > Pinopsida > Cupressales > Cupressaceae > Sequoiadendron > Sequoiadendron giganteum. The sequence goes on from CM021110.1 coordinate 328,121,668, forward strand.
TAAACCAACTCATATGCTGAAAATCCAGTAGTTGTCTTCCATGTTGTATTATATGCCCACATAGCTTCAGTTAACCTATCAGACCATTCATTCTTTCTAGATGAGACTATCTTTGTGAGAATATTTTCTAGCTCTCTATTGGACACCTCTACTTGTCCATTTGCATGGGGATTGTACGGTGATGATTTTCTATGTTGAACTTTATATCTATCTAGAAATTATTGAAGTATCAAAGACATGAATTATGGCCCTTGATCTGACACAATTACTTTAGGTGCTCCATACCTTTGTAAAATGTTCTTGTATATGAAATCTACAACTTTCTCCTCCTTGACAACTGGCAATGCTTTCAATTCTAACCATTTTGTAACATAATCAGTACATACAAGTATGTAATGATTTCCTCTTGATGGTGGATATATTGGACCAATGAAATCAATACCCCACTTTTCAAATGGCTCAAGTGATACTTGTGTCTACAGTGGCATTTTTTTTAATCTTGTAGGCATCCGCATTCTTTGACACTGATCACAGTGTCTGATGTAATGAGATGTATCTTTAGTCATAGTGCGCTAGAAATAGCCTACTCCCAAGATATTATATAGTGTTCTTATTGTGGAGTAATGTCCTACTCCTAGTTCATCATGGCATGATCTTAATATATCATATACTTTAGTTTCATGCACACATCTTCGCATCACATGATCTAGAATTTTTTTAAAGAAACAACCATTAATCCATTCAAATCGAGATCTTTCCCTAATCAATATTTTTTTCTATTTTGCTGAAAAATAAGAAGGAAATTCCCAATTACTAAGTAATTTTTAATATCTGAAAACTATGGTGACTGGATGGATATTGAAAATAGATGTTCATCAGGGAATGTATCTTCTACAGGTTCATTATTACCCTACAAAACCATTCTTGATAGAAATTCGGCTGCAACATTATCTCAACCTGTTTTATCAACGATAGTTATATCAAAATATTGTAGTAACAACAACCATCTAATTATACGTCCTCCCACAATGGCTTTCTTAATAAGATAATGTATAGTTGAATGGTCAGTATGCACAAAAGTCTTACATCTAGTGATGTAATGTCTAAATTTATTTATAGCAAACACAACTACTAAGAATTCCTTCTCAGTAGTAGTGTAATTTAGTTCTGTTGGATTGAGGTTTTTGCGTATGTATTATATATAGCATATATTGCTCCAGATTCATCCTTCTACCCCAAAATTGCTCTGATTACAAAGTTGGAGGCATTTTTATTGATATGAAATGGTTCACTCCAAACTGGACAAGCAATAATGGGTGAAGTTGTTAAAGCTTGATTGATTTGTTCAAATGACTCCTGACATGATGAAGTCCACAAAAATTAAGAGTCTTTCTTCAACAAGGTAAAGAGTGATCCTGCAATTTTACTGAATTCCTCAAGAAACACTCTATAATAACCAGAGTGTCCTAAGAAACTCCTTACATCTGTTTGACTCTGAGGTACAGGTATTTGTAAAATTATTTCAACTTTCTTTGGGTCTACTTTAATTCCTTCTTTTGACACGTGATGACCAAAGACAATTCCTTTTGTCATCATTAGAAAACTCTTCTAATGGTTTAAAGACATTGTATGTTCTTTACATCTATTTAGGACTTTGTCCAGAATTTCCAAAGATTCTTCATAGGTTTTTCCATGGATTGTGAAATCATCCATATAAACTTCCACATATGTTGTTGGTAGGTCTACAAAAAGAGCAAGAACAACATGTTGAAAGGTTGCAAGAGCATTACATAATCCAAAAGGTAGAACCCTATAAGCGAAGGTACCCCATGGACATATAAATTTCATTTTATCTTGATCCTTTAAAGCTATCTAAATCTAGTTGTAGCCACTAAACCCATCAAGAAAGGAAAAATAACTACTTCCAGACAAATTATCCAATACCTGATCTATGAAGGGCAATGGAAAGTAATCCATTTTTGTAGCTTTATTTAGATCTTTTTAGTCCACACAAACCCTACATTTCCCATTTTTCTTAGGTACAATGACTAATGGAGAAACCCTTTTCCCATCAAAAATAAGATAAATAAATCCCACCTGGAGTAATTTCTCTATCTCTAATTTCACAAAATCTCTTAATGTAGGGTTGATTCTTCTCTGAGATTGTCTTATGGGTTTGAAATCCTCAGTATAGATGTGATGTGTACATATATCTAGATGGATTCCTCTCATATCCTTATAATTCCAAAAGAAGGATTTTGTAGTTTTCTCCAAAATTCTTTTTAAACCTTCTTCTTGTTTTGCAGTTAACAGACTATTAATCAATAGATTTGTATCAGCTTGAATTAGTATTTGTTTTGTCTTTTCCTAAAGACTCGAGGGATCACTAATTAAATTTTTCGAAGGACAAGGATGCGGTAGAAGTTGATGAAGTAATAGACTTCCATCAAATTTTATGTTTCTAGCAAAAGGACAACATGGTAGAGTTTCTGAATCACAATAACCTTCCAGGTCTTCCTCTTTTATGTCCAATGATTCCTATTATTCCTCAACATTCTCTACCAGGGTCATCATTACAAGGACCCTTATTTCTTCATCTTCAGAATTAGGATCATCAATCTAGATTTGATTATCAGATGTTAAAGAAGGTTTTTCCGGTGTATACAGAGTTAATTCCTTCTATCTCATCCCATTAGAAATAGTCATACTACCAGATCTATAATCAATAAGTGTAGCAATTGTTACTAACCAAGGTCAACCTAAAATTATAGGATAACCTATCTTTCTCTACTTAGTTTGTAAAACAAGGAGGTCAACAAGATAATCCCAAGTGTCAATAGTGATAATGACATCCTCAAGAATCCCTTTAGGTTTTGCAATTGATTGATTAGCTAATTCCAAAACTATAGTTGTTGGTTTGACATTAATGGTGGCTCCTAAGTCAATAAGAACATTATGAATTTCAACACCATTAATGCAAAGAGTAACTACAGGACTTTCTAGATCACCATACTTCTGTGGAATTAAATTTCCATATAAGACATCAGATAACTTCTCTCCAACTTGAATTTATGGGGAAATTTATTTTTCCTCTATGGTGTCTTAACACGCAAAATTTTAACTATTTGATTGATTCTTGGAATGTCACGGATAGCTCTTAAAAGGGGATTTTCAATTTTCATTTTCTTAAGCTCATCAATAATCTGAGGATCAACCATGTCATCATTTTTATCAACTTGTTTAACTACTAGTTCCTGATGAAATCATGAGGGGAATGGTGCTTGTTTAGAATGCTCTTTCTTGATTTATTTTTCTATCTCCTTCACTAAATTTTGTTGTTGATCTTTCTTAGTTTCATCAATTTTTGAAGGTATAACTCTATTCCTTAAATGACTATCCTTTATTTCAATGTTATTTAAGTTAGGTGTATTTGGATCAACATTATAGGCAAGTTGTTGAGGTTTAACATTCTTAGGATTAGGAACTAGCTGAGTAGGTATCTGAGTCTGATTGGCTGGTTCAAAGCTTGAATGTTGGTTTTGTCTAGTTGTCTGATTCTGATTCTAGGGTTTCCTTTTCCCTTGATTTTGTCATTCGTTGTTTCCTTGATTAGGGTGCCACTAGTTAGGCTACCATTGGGTCTGATTCTTCTACCATTCAGGTTGGTTTGGCTGCCATTGAGGCTGGTTCCATTGTGGATATTCAGGTTGTCCCCATGGTGGTACCCAAAGGTTTGTCATAGGTGTAGGTGAATTTTTCATTTGCTAAGGGTTCCACTATGATTGGGGGTTCCATTGAGTAGGATAATTCCATTGGTTATTCCACTTATTTGAACCCCAATTAGAACTATTTCTAGGCTAACCAAAGGTAGGGTTAAATTACCTTTTTCCTACAAAATTTAATTCCTCTTCTACTGGTGCTAGCTTTTTCAACTAGTTCCTAATTTCAAGAAGGAAACTACATTTTCTAGTAGAATGTTTATTTTCACATATCTCACATAGATCTGCCTGATTAAGAGGACATTCTCTCAATGGATGTGTATCCCTATATTCAGGATAGTAAATGGACAAAGGTTAAACTATTATTTTATCTAGATGAGAACTAAGATGAAGGAGGATGTCTGTTTTTAGACTTGCTAGTTCTTCCATAACTTTGGAGACATCACCAGAGGAATCCTCGTTCCTTCTCCTATAGCCTGGCCTTGTTCTGGAGTAATTCCTACAAATGTCAATGATTTCCTCAAAGGTCTATTTATTAATATCTCCTTTTCCTATTAGATTCAGGGCTAGTCTACAATCATCAATGCCTTTTAGAAAGATAGATTTACGAATTTCTCGATCTAATCCATTTCCACACTTTTGTAGAACGAATTGATACCTATCTACATAGTCCTCTAAATTCTCTAGAAACCATATCATCCTAATACTTATGTAGAAATACTATCTCCATTTCATTCCAAGTGTTTATTGAGTTTGCATTCAATCCCATAAACCATCGTAAGGCTGATTCCTTAAGAGTGGATGAAAATAATTTCAATTTTTTATTGTCATATGTATAATCATAAGTTTGATACAATACTTTGAACTCAAAATAAAAACTAATCAAGATGTTCCAAAGTTATCCTATGAAATGTAGGAAAAATAGAGGGTGAGATATTTTTCATTGGTGGCTCATTTGCATGGACATTTATGGAAATGGGAAATGAAAAAGTTATGTTAGGAACCTCCTCCTCTTGATCTTTGTCTCCCATATTTTCTGACTAGGTAGATCTTGTCCTAGGTGGACTCATAGTACTAGACTGGGATCCTTCTAGGTATACCTATAAATTTCCTCTAATAAGTCTTCTAGACTAGTCTCTGTACCCGCTCATTAACTAGCAGAGATATTCTTACTGACACTTAAGTCTTCAATTTTATTTTGAAGTCAAATCTTCCTCGACAACGTTGCCAAAAATGATGATAGGAATTCGATGTTGTCACAATTCTTACTCATTTAATCTATTGAATTTCAACCTAGGGGTGTTTGAAGCTATTTGCGGTAAGAGCTAGATCTATTTTTTGGGGGGTTTTGTTGGCTCAGGCTCGATTAGGAGCATTTCAGAGTTATTTTGCTCAATCTGGAGCATTTCTGTGTTATACCTATTTAATTAAAAGTGGTTCTATTCTATTCCTATTTCCTGATTTATTCTAAATAACATTTAAAATGGAAGTAAAAAAAAGAGGGTTTATTACAAGTCAATTCAGATTATGAAATAATGAAAGATTAATTTTATTTACTTTGCTGAATTCTAAAATCTATTTAAAATTGAACTAATTGCTTTAGAAATAAACTATTCCATTCCACACTTCACTAAGTTGACAAGTAAATGTTCCTGTTTGCACAAACTCCATTAAAATGATAATTTAGGATATTTAAAATCTATAAATGATTCTTAACTAAGAAGTAGACCATGGAAAACAGAAATAGTGAAATAAAGTTTGATCTAAGATTCTTTCCAATACATAGAAAATGCCATGATTCTAACATTAAATAATGAAAGAATTTAAACATAGCAGTAACAAATGAACTGAACAACTAACATAATCACCTCATTCAGAAAATGTGCTGAAAACAATCCAATGCAGATTTGAGATCAGCTTTTTTTTTTTTAATATTTCCATAAAATTTGCCCAGATAGGGACGAAGTACAAAGAAAATAATTCTAACTTAAAATGGAAAATAAAATTACACGAGAAGGATCAAAAACTTGATACAATCTAACATCCAACTATGTTGGGACTAGATATCAATATCCATCTTTATTTCAAAAACAAAATATAAGGGGGAAAATAATCTAATCCTAGTCTAAAAAGATATCCTGCCGCATAGGAACACATTTGGCAAGGATCTTTGTAATTGCCTTCAGCTACATTGATTTCTAGATTTCTGAACTGGGTGTGCTTTGCTGGAGCTTTGGTTACAGTTAGTAGAGTCTTCATTCAACATGATGAGTCAAAAAGGAGATCAGTGGATAATAACTCAGTTTTGGATGAGTCACAAACAATCAACAATTTATCACTTTTAAAATAGAAATAGTTATCATTTGGCTAAGAAATAAATATCAACTCTAGCTACATAATAATGGTGCACATATCATAAAGAATTTTTAGATTAATCACCACATTAATCTTGCACTTAACAGAAATAAGCATTAATATTGACCATTCATATTCTAAGTCTTAATACCTCATTAAGTTCATCAATTCATACATAAAGGGAAATATTATGAGTTTTAAAGCCAAATTATAAAGTATTAAAAAAGTAAAAATTTATTGATTATGAGGTCTTTAATAGGCCTTATCAAGATGTCAAAATTAAGGCCTAAAAAGGGTGTTAATAACTCCAATTAACCACAATGAATTAACACCACCTATATATGTGTGAAATTTCTTTAAAACACTTTACAACACCTAAACAAGGTATACATTATGTATATTTTTATTGAAAAGGGGTCCATTAGGCTTAATTAAGCAAATCAGTCTGAGAAAAGCATGAAAGTGTGTTACAATACTTTACAACACCTTTGCAAAGGACCAATTAATGCATGCTTTATTTAAGTAAAGGACCTAGAATAGTATGAATGTGTACAACACATTATAGCACCACTCCAAGATACCATTAGTTCAACTTTAATGTCAATTATTCAAGCAAGCAAGGAAAATGCTACTTTTTTCATTACTCCGCATTATATCTTTTTATTATATTCATACTTCATATTACAGTGACAATTAGACAAGACTCCCTTCATGGTGTGAATTTACAATCTACCTAAAAGAATATTAAATGAAAGATGTCTGAATATGATATGGACAAGGGTAGGTATAACCCCAAGTCCTACCTCAATGGTTATTGTGACCATCCCTAATGGTTATTGAATAACATTATCAAAGCCATGAATACAAACATAATTAGGTTTTATAAGATTCTTCTCTGCACCAATTTTATCTAGAAAATAAATGCTATAAATATTAAGACTTGATCCATTATTAATAAGAGTATGTCTAACCCCAACTTTATTAATTACCACCATTATCATTAAAGATTCATATTTTTTTTGGATCTCAAGTGAGGGTAATTAATGTTGAGGGAATGTAATACTCAACTTTTTCACTTGCATACAATGAAACAAGGTGGCTGCATCATCTATTTTCACAAACCTTGAGACATAAATCTTTTATAAAGCCTCTTGGAGCATCCTATTGTATGTAGGTGATATGAGCATCAAGTCCCAAAGGAAAATATTGGATTGAATATTATGAAGTTTGTCAACAATATAGTACTTTTTACCATTATGTTTATGAAGATTAGGTGGGGGTGGGAGATGTGGTTGAGGTAATGGGATGGATGTTGGAATTTTTTTTGGTTTCTTATTATTTCTAGTTTTATAGGTGTGAGAAAATACATCATAACTTGGTTGCTTCAACACATTTTATTGCACACAATTAGTAGCGAGATGTTTAGAAAAGTTTAGGATATGGCCATGAGGTTTAGGAGGTCATTTAATGAGAGGTGATTTAAGAGGTCCAATAATTAGAGGAGTTTTAGGAGGTCCAATAATTAAAGGAGATCTAATTGTTAATTGTGCATTCATAACCTCAACTAAGTTAATTACTTATTGATGGTATTCTATGGATGGGGGATCTAATGTCAATTAAGAATCTTCATCTATGAAATCCATCTTATTATCTTTCAATGAATGAAATGTATCAATTATTTTATCCTCTTGCGGCATAATATCTTCCCAAGTGACCCTCAATCTAACTAGGATTACTTACTTTCCACTTCAAAAATATTTAGAATTCAGATTGAAAAGGGTATGAGCTCAACTTGTAACCTAAAAGGTGAGCCAATCAGCCATGAATCTGAATTATTTTAGGGTTTGGAATTTTTTTTTGATGAAATGCAATGATGCAACTAGATAACTATGAAAATGTAATGTTCTTTCCTGAATTATGTAAAACTAGAAATTGAAACTCAAAATTTAAGACTAGAAATGAGTAGAGAACATATTAGTGCACCATTAGTTTAAATTTGAGCATGATTTAGGTGGACAAGGGCACCCTATTTTGGGTATCTAAAACAAAAAACTTACTTCACAAACTTGAGGTCCCTACTCTATGGATTCTTCCTTCTTGATCTCGTTGTCTTAACTTTGTCTGTCACTAAGATAATGGCATTTCCATATATTATCAAGTTGTAGGGATTGAATGCAGAAATTTTTGCAAGAATGAAGGTGTTGTCACTGATGTCAACTAGTTAACTAGTTATCAATTGGTTTTTGTTGTCATTGATGTGATGGATGCAAGTTATTGGTTGTATATATCAAAGATATTTTGAAAATTGTAATGAAGAAAGGTTACAGGTGTTAAGTGTTTGCTCTGATTTTTGCTTTGGGTTTTGCTCCTATGTTCATGTGGTTCAAATATGTTTTTCATGGTTATTGGAAGCTGCTTTATCTAGATTTTCAATTCCTAGTTTGTTGTACAGTGTGATTTATGCTCACCAATTGTGAAATATGTGTTTTAGGGTATTTGGATGAGGTTCAAGAGAAATGTAGTTGCTCTAAATTTCCTCTTGGTTAAGTCTTATGACTTGCAATTCGAGAGTTAAGTTGTTATTATCATATTGAAAATAATTTTGTTGTCTGGAAATATTGGATCATGTTAAGGGTTGTGTGTAGTTAATTGTTCTACGTTTTTAATGCTAGTTTGGATGACCTTGTGTTAAACACTAATTTCAAAGTTCATGAAATGTTTTGGGACTTATTTGAGTCCTCATCAAGCATATATTTGGTCTCCCTTATTCTAATTCAACCCTAGAATGTTTTGGCGTTGACCTAATTTGAATTTAAATGATGGATGGCTGACTTTGGATATGTTTCAAAGTTGAAGATGGTATAAATATATAATGAGATACTAGTGAAATATATGCAAAGAAATAAAACAAGATAGATGTGAAATAGATACCATATAGTGTGTATGTGATGTGAGTTTGGTAGATCAGCGTGAAATCTTACTATTGATTTTTCAGATGCAGTGCAATGAAGGTGTACTCTATCATTCATGCATGTATGCAAGTGGTTGAGTGATTGATTGTGTAAATCTCTATTGCATTGATATTTTCTTCTCTCTGTAACATATCAATTCCATCTTCTTTGTGTTTGTGTGGTAGTTATCCTCTGGGTGGTTAACCCTTATTGGATAGTGGGTCCTATTTTTGTAGTGAGCCGATATGTACAGGATCATGATGGGCCAAAAAGTGGCGATATGTAAGTGATATGATGGTCCATGTGGTTGACGACTTTTTTATTGCCACAAATTGATGAAATGAAAAGGGTTTTTAAAGGAGATTCTAAGTTTTCCACCAATATAAATTATGCTTTACTTTGAATTTAATAAATAATTATTATTCATTTTCCATTTGAATTATGAATAAAGTCTTGATTGATAGGCTAATTGAAAAAAATCTATAGCATTAAAACGTTATCATTTTTTTTTTTCTGAAACATGCGTCACATTCTATGCTTCACATATTGTAGGATTAACAAAATAAAAATTGAATTTTATGAAGTTTTGACCAAGTTAAGGTGGTCAAACATACGAGTTTTAATATTTTTAAAAACTTGTAATAAAAAATTCATAATTAATAATCTACTTGGAAAAAAATTACAAAAAAATATGCATCATGTCGAGACATGAGTCCTCTACTTATATCTAAAATATTATGAAAAAATATTATCATTTTATTGTGGTTAGGGTGGTTAAAAAGACACCTACTTCTTTTTTTTCCCTGAAATTGAAGTACTATTGCATTGAAATTTTAAATTTTCACCAAATATATTTTATTTTATTTTAAATAAACCTAGTAGTTTAGAAACTGCATTGAATTTTCTATAGATTCTATTCTTACATATTATTGAAATAATATAGATAATTTATTCATTTTTTTACATCAAGCTGCCTAACTCTGATTTTCTAAATTTTCATCGCCACTTAAGGGCCTATTTTTTCCATGATGATCCTGTACATACCTGAGCCTACTCTAGCAACGATCCTTTGTAATTGGTTTTGATATTCATTATATTGTGAGTTAATCCTCACCGTGGTTTTCCCCTTATTGGGTTTTTCACGTAAATCTGGTGTTACTATGTAGGTGTGTTGCTTTTCAATTTTTTCCTTTGCACTTAATGTTTAATCATTTTACCAGAGTAAAGGATTTGTGGTTGATCTAATTTTTGGTGAATGTTTTAAGGGTTAAATTTTTTCACAACTGATTCAGCCCCCTCTTAGTTTTCTTGTTCAACAATTGGTATCAGAGCATGGTTCCTTGGAAAATATCTTATCAACTTAAGGAAGGTCCACGATGGTAGGAAAGATCACATATGAGTATCCAAAGTGTGATGAAACTAGTTATGCTATATGTAAAATACTGATGGAAGAATATCTTGAGTATTGTGGATATGATGTTAAGAAAGCTTACAAGACTGCTTACACCCCTCTTGCTAACAGTTCAAGTATGGTTGATGAGATCAAGGCACATGAAGTGAACAATAAGGTGAAGTTCATTTTTAAGAATAGTATTGTACGTTGTGGGTTGATTAATGTTTAAAATCTAAAGACTTCTAAAGAAGCCTAGGATTCCTTAGAAAAGGTGCATGAAGGAGATGAAAGGGTCAAAGAAGAAATGTTCCAGAATTTGGAGACACATTTTGAGCTCGTGCATATGTCTGAAGATGAGTACACTAAATCCTATGTATAGAAAGTGTATGATGTGGTAGGTGGAATGCAGGGACTTGGTTCTACAATGATTTAATAAAGGATTGTAAATAAGATCCTTAGAACTCTCCCTGATGTAGATAGTGAAAAGGTATCTACTATTGAAGAACATATAGACTACAAGACCTACACTAAAGATCAGTTATTGGGAACTCTAACATCTTATGAGTTGAGAAAGTTAAATTTGAGAAATGGATCCAAATCAGAAATTGTTTTTAAGGCTACAAGAGCTGAATATTCGGATGAAGAAAATCTTGATGAAGTAGAAGCTAACTTGTTGAGAAGGATGAAGAAAGGGTTCAGTAAGTATGAAGGTAAGTTACCCTTTAAATAATTTAGTTGTGGATGAATAGGTCATTATGCTTCGAGATGGTCGAAAAGAGATAAGAAGAATAAATAAAGATTTATGAAAGAAAAAAAAGGTAAGAATATCAACAAAGCATATTATGTGAATGAGGATGCTAGTATTTTTGATGAGGAATCTAATTATGGAGATTTTGATTACAATGAATTCTTGTTCTTGGCCATAAAAGATGAACTTACTTTTACTAATTCTAAAATTTAGGTGGAAGGATGTGCTCAAGAGAAAGAGAAAGAGAAAGATAGTGTATTCTCTTCCCTACATGCTAAACAAGAATAAAACTATTGGATTGTTGATAGTGGTTGGTCACATCACATGATTGATGATAAGAGTAAGTTTTTTAAACTTGAAAACTATAAGAAAGGATTAATTATGTTTGCAGATGATACTAGTGGTAAGATTTGTGGGATAGCTTATGTAATTTTTGATGACAAGAATAATACTAGTGATGTCTACTATGTTAAGGGCTTAAGGAACAATCTCTTTGGTGTTCGAAAAATGTGTAGTAAAGCATATAATCTTGTATTTAAGGATGAGAGATGCGAAATAAGGAAAGGATCTGGAATAGTGATTGCTACAAGAAAGAAGTCTTAAGGAAATACATATCAACTTGAGGGTGTTGATGGATAGAAAACATAAAAAATAAATACAAACCCTTCCTCTTAATATAGCATATCACGAAGAAATGATAACCCTACAAATAAAATGGAGAAATCCAAAGACATAGTCTAGTTTCTAAATATTATAATTTAATCATATACACAAATAGCATGGAAATACGATAATCAAACTATTAAGATTAAACAAGACATAGTGTTTAACTTGGATGGAGATATAAAGAAAGAAACATTGACAAAGACCATTTCATGCATAGTTTCAAATATTTCTTTGGAATAACTAATACTTCAAATTAAAATGAACCTTAAAATAGAGATCGGATTCTAATTTGATAATAGTTTGATCATAAAATAGACATAACATGCTAGAGTGAAGTTGTGTTCTATGCACTTTCTAACATGAAATATTTCTACTAACTAAGAAAGCTCAAGGAAAAAAAATTATGATAGAAAAACTTCAGGAACTCCTTCATTATGCTCTTGTCCTCAATATATAAGAACCCAAAAGATAAAAATATTGACCTTGCCCTTTATTAGTGACTACTAGACATCCAAACCTGATGGCTTGGAAATCTGATTCTAGATCTTTTATTAGCTCTCTGTAATCCTTCTCATCAACTTTCAGCTACTGCATTTATATCATTTAGATATTTCTATAGGAGTAGCTCTTATACTTGCTATGATCCTAGAAAGATAGTCTGGCAATAGTCTTGTCGATCAACCGAGTGGATTTGGTGGCACCAATTCATGACCCTTCATTGGAAAAAGAAAAAATTCTTTTGATGGACTACAAGTGAACATTCCCAAGCTACAACTGCATAGTGTGAAAATATGATGTGTCAGAAGGGCAGATAATCTGAAATCTACAAAAAGAAGATGCAAGAAAAATCTACCAGGTTGACATGTAGTCCAACTTCCGACTAAGCAGAAAGAGATTATGAAGATACATGCAACCACCATGTGGCTTATTGCATGCCTGACAGAGATAAAATCCTTGTGTGCGGATCAACCTAAAAACCAAAATAAAGCCTATAGACAAAAACAAACGTAGGAAAAAAAATTCTTCATAGTTCTCGCGAGTCACAAGGGACCTTTGAGTGCGAAGGCATGAACTTAGATCTCTGGTTATTCTTGGAGCTTAAGGAAGGTGGAATGCAACATCTCCCAGTCTATGTTAGGTGGTCAAACAATGTTAGAGAAGGCTTTATATGCTTGATCCAGATTGAAGACTTCTTTGAAAGAAAAAAATCCCCATCTCGCTGAAATGACTCCTAGATGACTGTAACGATGAGAAATATGAAGAATTTTTCTCTCGATGTCATCCATTATTGGTGTTGAACTCGGCCCTGGAAGGTCTGCAGAAGTTTGAACCTTTTTTCTAACCTCTTCTGTAATTTTCTTGACTTACAATACATCTCCATTTGCTGACAGGAAGGGAGGCAACCCATAACTATATAGGATCCTGAAATCCTTCTTGATTTCATCAAACCTTTTATTCAAAATCGACTTGCTATTCTTGGTCGTGGATGCTATCTTATGGCAATAAGTGAAGTCTCTTTCTTTACTAGAGGCATCCCTTTGATCTATGATACTTGAACCTCTCAGGGCCTCATTTGTTTCCACACCGAGCTTAGAAATCAAAATCTATGATTTGGCCAATCGGGGAGTGTATTCCTGAAGATTTTGATCAGCCAATGGGCCAACCTTTTCATTCATTTCTCGGGCATCCCTTAGCAATTGCAAGGCCGACTTTAAAATGATGAGTGAGACAATGATTTTCTCCCAGTAAGTTGATACCAACTTCCTTTTTACAGAAACAATTTTAGAACTTTGCACAAAAGCGAACTCTTTTTGCACTTGAGCCTCTTTCACCTTCAATATTTGATCTAGTTGATCTCTCTTCTCAAGGGCTTCTCCTAGTTCTGAAACCAAGTTTTCGGTCTCTTGATTCCGAGTGTGCAAGGCAGCTTCGAATCCTTTTTATCATCCTTCAAATTTTCAATCTCCTATTAGGCCTTTTGTAGATTATTGGAAGGCTAAGCCTGGATGTTGTCTAGCTCATTCTTTATATTTTCCTGAACATGTTAGTGCTCTACCATAGATTGGCACTTTACTGCAAGTTCACCCTTCAACCTATCTATTTTAGTGTAAAGTTGGGTCTTCTCTTCTTGGAGTGCCACAAGAAATCTTGTTGCCTCATTTTGTTGGTCTTGCACCTGTAGTATGCAGGTCATTTCATCATTTTAGGCTCCGAGCTCCGACTGCAAACAGTTGACCGTTTCTTTAACATTTGCCAACTCATTCTCATGCTTCCTCAAATTTTGATCTAGTCTCTCATAATATATATATATGATACAGAATGGCAGGGAAGGAAAACAAACAACCACAAATGGCAAAGACACTTCACACAATGCTTCTCTCAAATAATCCTATGAGGAGTCATAAACTCCATTATTCCTTCAAGGATGACACCCCACACCCTAGGTTCATAAACTCAGGTCACTCACCAGACTTAGAACACTTTGACCATGTCTAAATGGACCAAACCAAGGTTAAACACCCCTTCTAACACTTAGGTTACATCAAAAATCCATTCCTATAGTGACTTAGGCCTCTTTTGCTCTGAAGGCTTGTAGCACTTGCCTGGTAGGATAGTCAATTTAAAATCCACATGGAAGACTGTTATGAGACCAAACTAATAGATTTGGAAACCCAATATGGACTCCCACAAAACCTCAAAACCTTTCCCCTTGACTATCAAAGCACAATTCACTATGGCTTATTCTACAGTTGCTCCAAGAGGCCTAATTGGAAGACCTACCCTTGGGTCTTGGCTATATAGGCTCTCCCCTACACCTCAAAGCCTAAAATTAGACTCCTAAAAGTTTTTTTCACCTGTCACCATCATCCCTAAGTGCCATCTAGACAAATTTCTCCAGAACAAGAAAAAACTCAACTTTTTTGCTTATCAATTAGGCTTGCCACATAGAGATGTCAAGCCAAAAACCATGCATAAATTCCAACACCTAGCCTGATGTTCTCCAAAGACATGATCACATGATAATACACCCTTATATCTTCCATCCCATTGATATTGATCAATTTCACAGTGTGTGAATGGAAGAAATACACATTTTTCACTCAAAACCCTGGTTTTAAGGGTTTTCATACCACCCGGTAAACAAACTAAGTTATCTCACTTATTCCTTGATGAAATATCACCACTCCAATTCAAAAATTAAGATTACTCAACCCCTTTCTAACCATTACAGGATTGAAGCATGAAAGTGAACATACAGTCTGTACCAAGTACGAGATCAACAAATTATTCAAAAAATCTCAGGAAAACAACAAAATTTTAATGAAAAACTCCTTCCAATATTCATCAACAACCTTGACTCAACCAAGAGAGGCATATGTGAAGTATCACCAACTCCCTCCAATTTTTTTCAATTTATTTTTGAATTAGTTTCTTATTGGGAACATAAAACGTCAAATTTGACACTTAAATGTCTAGTTAAGGAAATTTGGACAGCTTACACCAACTCGACTACAAAGATGCTTTCAAGATGTGCGAAAAAAATACAAGAACCCTCCAATGATAAATATTACTCCCCTTAGGTGTCTAATTACATCATGGCATCCTTATTACTTAATTTTCCAGGTTTTACTAGACTTACAAAATGAGGATGGAGACCTTGTTTGTACAAATAAGTTGATCACCAAGATCAAAACTCAACAAGAAACCAATGAGACCTATTAAAAACCATTTGAAATGGTCCTTAGGACCTTATTTCATCAGAAAGCCAAGAAACAAAACATATTAGGCCCATTGGACCCATAGGTTCTCCTGCACCAATATACCACTTTCTGAGTGGTCTTGGCTAGGTCCACCTTGTCATAAAGATAGATCTCATTCAAATCCAGACCCATTGCTTGAATATCATAATCCTCCATCTACATCTATCTTTCAGATCAGGCTTTGAGTGGCTTCATGGTGGTGATCCATAGATAATTTCTCTCTTCATTAAAAGAAGTCTGAATATTCTTAGAGGTCGACAGCTCGCCATTCTTCTGTCTTCTCTTCTACTTTCTATTTTTTTGGGCCTACATAGTCACATCAAAATTCTTCTGGAGAGTCTGTGGGGTATCAATACTCTATGCCACCATAGAAGCAGCAAGGGGAAAACTAAAATGAGTGATAGAAGGGGATACTTTGGATGTATGGGAATGTAGGGAGGCAAATGGGAGAGTAATCATTGAGAATGGTGGGATGCAAAAGTGGGATTGGGTACTTGGAGTACCGGTCGAAGTAAAAAGAGTAATGAATGAGGCATGTAATTTATGTCCAAATGCAGATGGGCCTAGGGTAATAGGTAACATGGGTGACTTAGCTTTCTCTATGGGGGCCCTGGATAGGGCGATTAAGGTGTCAATGAAGGCCAAAGAAGATACTGCTTGTTCAACACACGGTGGCGCATCACTTGATAAATTAAAAATGGAAGGGGGCTCATTCAGAACTAGAAAATCAAGGTCCAAAGGTGGAGGATTTGCTTCAACAGGAAAACACAAAGGATTAACTAAAGATGTAGAAGTGGGAAGAAGAGGGGAAGAAAAATTACCTAAACTGCCAAAGTCCAAAAACTCTAGAGAGTGAACTCAGCTACTTCATCAATTCTGACGGATGCATTAGATGTGTCCAGGTCTTGGACTCACCTAAACTTTGTCCATCCCAAACTAGAGCATCCTGACTCCTTTCTGGATGATCCTGCCAAAGTTTGGCCTTCTTGTTCCACAATTCATTCTCTTGGGGACCGTTGTGTTCTCTTTCCTTTGTTTCAAACACTGGAGGAAGATATAGCCTATGAGTCCTTTTTCTTAGAGCTCTTTCCCTTGTCGGATACCTATGGTCGAGGAGGAGGGGATGGAAGTCACTCCTTAGTTACTTCATGGCTAGACTCTGGGTTGCTATTATTGGAATCAACCTCTTGGTTAGAAATTTCCTCAAACTACTCATCAGATGGTTGAAAGTCCTCCAACAACTTATGAGTGTTTCCCATATCTTGTCGGAACCTCTAGAAGTCTTCCATTTTCTGTTCCCACCATCCTTGTCATTTCATCTAGTTTTTCAAGGTTTCGGCTATCAGAATCTCCCTTTGATATCTTGCCTGTGGTGTATAAAAACCTAGCCATTTTAGCCTCTTCATTGGTATGAGGGCCAAGTTGACGTAAAAATATGGCCTCTCCTAATTCAGTTTTCTCTTTGATTCCACATATTCCTGTACCTCATGCCTCTGGGGAAGTTTCCTTGACGAATTATAGTCCCATCTATTGCGTATGAGGACTAAGCCTAGAACTACCAATAGGTTGATCAATTCCTTTTGTTCCTTATGCTTCTCTAGCTACTCTACTATTTGCAATGCAGATGGGAAGAAGATATAACTTTTTTTTGTTCCTTCCTCTCCCATATGCGTTGTCGGCAAGAGTTTCCTATCGTCATGCCTCCAACGTGAGTCTCGATCTGTTACAAATCTAGGGAGTCAAAACGGCTCTCCAGAAAAACCACAATACCTAATAAATGCAAAATATTCCCTCTAGAATTAATCCAGTGGGGTCAATGAATTTCTTATCCATAGAAAAACCTCAGGTGACAAGTAGTCACCAAACCGTGGTAACAAATCTTACAACACTGGTCTCAGAAAGACATGTACAAACCAATAATAGTTACTTGTCCTTGATAGGACATAGGTCCATACAAAAATTGGTTGAATTAAACCCTCCTCATCTAACCTAGATATAGGAAAATTTCTTTCAGAAGCCTAATGTTCTGATGAAGGATCAAATGAACCAAGAAAGAACAATACTTGAATTTGCATTCAACTTAGTAGCCTTTTACCTGCAACAACATATTTGTAGCTATCACATCGGTGAAATCAAAATACTTCTACTCCAAGTCATGCTTGAGTATCAAAGCCAAGGCCATCTAGAAAGGATGGACCTCTTTGTCACTGTCGAGGCCGAAAACCTAGGCTACCATTGAGAAAAGATCCTTTGTTATTTTTGTGAACTTCTTGAATGGCAAAGGAAACACAAAACAGCCTCTAGCAAGCCTCTCCTCTATTTCACAATGATAGAAACCCTCCTTTTCTCTTGATGCTTCCCAATATGTCTCCATATCCTCTTCAACAAATTTCTCGACACATCGATTGAATGGTATACACAACATTTCTCTTATAGTTGGAGTGGAGATTGTTACCTTGATTCTATTGCATATTATGGTCTCAGTTTCCTCATCAAATCTTCTAGCACATGCATCCAAAAATTCTGGGCATGGGTGTATGGTAGGTATTATGAACTGTGGAAAACCACAATTCTAGATCTGAGAGGCAAAACCCTCAGAGGTACCATGATCTTTCATTCTCTGAAATGACGCTTCTCTGAGATTTTTAGGGTTTTTTGCCAACTTTAGGTCGAAGAAATGTTTAGTGACATCTCGCACTGCTTCTCTTTTAACACTCTTATCTATCATAACCATTTTACAAAAATCCTACAGTCGATCCTTAGGAACTGGGGCATTAGCAAATGATCTTTTCCCAAAAATATTGGTTAAAATAGGCTTCCTTGGCATAGATTCTACTCTTCTTCCAGTCGTTGATGGCTTTGCCATGGCCACTTCAAAAGTTGCAGAGAGTTTTACTGAAATGGTCACTTGCTCTTTGCTTCCTTTAAGAAAAATCTAATTTTTCGTGCAATTAAATTTTCAAGGAGTACATGCAGTTAAGGCTATGTCGTTACTGCTGGTCCATTAAATGTTACCAATGAGGAGATACATGTTGGTAGGGGATCCGTATACCTCAGGAATGCCAAAAATATATAGAAATGAATTTAGTACATTCTTTTTGCCACCTCTTTTCTAAAATAATCTCATTGCCTTAGGAAAAGTGTCCTTAATTATATCAATCTTTTCTTAGTGATACAAAGTACCCTTGAAAAGACAATCTCATTAATTTGTTAGAAATTAGCGTGTTAATCCATGTCCTTTCACTTACGCAAGCTAGCTGATGCAAATGATGGCCAAGGACACATGTTGAAAATTGGCCTATATGAGCATTTACTCCCAATTCCAAAACATTAATTTTGAGACCTTATGTCATATTTTCCATATGATTTATTCTCCTTTCATTGGTTGTTGTGATATTTTCCCGTTACCGTGTAGCTAAAAATAGAACCTCCGCTATTTAGCCATACGAGCACCTCTTTTCTATAAATAGCTATACTACCTCAAGGCTATATTCATTCAAAAAAGTAAAACTTTGGAGTTTAGCTATCTTCTTTTCTATCTGCATATTACCTTTTTCTCTATTGTTCTAACCATGTCGGCCAACCTCGGTACTCCTGTCCATATTCTCCCATGAAGGCCATAGTATGCCTTCACTAGGGAGATTATGGGTGAAATAATTAAGCGTCTAGTAAAGGGGTGCAACTTCTTGGGGGTGATTTCTTTTTGTTGCGTCCTTTGTATAGACTTCATTGAAGATAAGAACCAGATGTGAACCAATTGCAATGTTTTGTCCCACTTTGTGGCCTCTCTACTAGACCTGAATGTCACCAAAATCAAGATAGTGGAGCTATGTAAGCATATATTCAACGTCTCTCTGCTCGATGGGCTCGGCGAAATTGTGCAAGTAACTATCCCTGGTGTTGGCATTCCTAGTGCGATGGACCTCCGTAGGTTCATTGATTGTGGCCTAGACATGCCTTAGCTTCCTTTTCTCAACAAATTTTGCACCATGAACCTAAATAGCCACAGTGCCTTATCTCTACCTACCGCCACCTACCTCCTTTAGGAGTATGGCGTTGATGAATCTCCTAGATAGTATGACTTCAAAAAGTAGTTTGAGCTCATCGTCTTCGGCCCGTGGAATGAGGTCAGCACCCGTGAATTATGTTCCCTGCTCTGCTACTAGAAGAAGAAGAAGATGAAAAAGAAGAAAAAAGAAGTGATTATGGTAAATAAGCCCCTATAATGATGGTTGGAGGCCTTTTTTTTTTTTTATAAAACACCTCCAACACTCTTGTTTTTGTATTTTTCTCAAATACCCTCTTTTGGGTTTTGCTCAAAAGAGCCCCTTTTCTCAAAATTTGAGCCTTGGGCTACCCTATACTATAAATTCAATGAAAAATGCAATATATAAAATATAGATTTTCATACTTCTTCTGCTTCTTCGCTTTATTCTTTAATCTAAAAATAATAAATTTTTTTTTTACATATGGTACATATCTGTGAATTTTTTTTAAAATGTCATACTTTAATGGAATGGTTTCAGATAAATACCGTTTACCAGTATCTCTAAAGTATTACCCTCCATATATTCTAGTTCATAGGAATTCCTCTCCTTGCATGCACTAATTCGAAAGGGGCCCTTCCACAATGCTTCAAATTTGGTGTGTTGTCCTTGTTTTGTAGTGTGCTCATTATATTTTAGCACTAAGCTTCCCTCTCAGAAATTTGGGTCAGAAGTATTTTTATCTAACCATCGCTTGACCATTTGTTGTTGGCCAATCATGGCTTCAAATAATTTTCTCTATCTTCCTCCAGTTTGAGGTGTTCAACTATCCGTACCTCCATTCCACCATTTTCCTCTATTTCCAGGGCTTTCAATAATTGTAAGGCGGGGAGTTCCATAGAAATAGGTAAGACTACTTCTTTCCCATATACTAATTCATAAGGAGATGTCTTTAGGATATGTTTTGGTGTAATTTGGTCTATCCATAGGGCTACCAGTAGATTTTTGTGCCATTCCTTTTTCCGTTCAGACCCAATGCGCTTGATTAACCTAATTAGGTTTTTATTTATTGACTCTATTAAGCCATTCCCTTGTGGGTAGTAATTTGAAGAGGTCTTCAAACAGATCCCATTCCTAATAGCAGAATCTGACACTTTCGAACCTACAAAGGATCTAGCATTGTTGGATATGATAGTCTTTGGTGAACCAAACCTAGTCACCAACCCTTCTGGAAAGTTAACAATCTCGCCTTCTGTAGTACTTTTTAGGGTGATAGCTTCTATCCATCTTATGAAGTAATCAGTCGTTGTGAGGATCCACTTATGGCCAATATTGGAGATAGGATTTCTCATTCTGACAAAGTCTAATCCCTAGAGAGCAAAGGGCTCTTCAGTTATAATGGGACTCAAAGGTAAAGCAAAAAATTTCCTTTTGCCAACAAAAAGTTGGCACTGAGTGCATTTCTGCACCAAACGGTGCACTTCCAAAAACATTGAGGGCCAATAATATCCCGCTTGCATAATTTTTATAGTAATTGTTTTAGTAGAAATTTTTTTTCCCTCGAGACTACTATGGAATTCTATTAGAACCCTGTCTAACTAGCACTTGTCTAGAAATCAGAGCAATACTCCATCATATTTTCTTTTAAATAAAATTCCTTCGACCAATACATACCTCATGCCTTGCAATCGATAGTATCTTTATTTGTAGGAGGGGAGATCTATCAAGTAGTATCCTTTCTACATTTATAACATCTGATCCATTACCCAAGATTTTTCAGACTCGGACTAATTTGAAAATACCTGATCAAACTCCTTGTCGGGTTCGAGACCCGACACTTGTGCGAGTTATTCATACAAGCCTCTTCCCCATACTAGCTTAGTCATCTTGATGTCTATGTCATATTCCAAAATCTTCGTGATCCAATTGGCTCTTTTTTCGGTTATTTATCCTTCAGTGATGTACTCCCTTACACTCAGGTAAGCAACCAAAATGGTGATCTTATTAGCTGACACTAGGTGTCAGAATTTCTTGAGACTTTTGACAATGGAAAAAGCTTTCTTTTCTAAAAATTATACCTGGTTTCATAACCCTTGAGGGTTCTTGAATGAAAATAAATTGGATGTTCCCCATTATCCTTCTTGTCCTTTTGAGTGAGCACAAAAGCTATACTATGCTGACCATTGTACACATATAACAAAAAATCTTTGGAAAATTTTAGATTGGCCAATACCGGAGTAGCAAAGATAGCCTTCTTTATCTACTCGAAATCTTCCTTACCTTCAGGAGTCCATTTTAAAATTAGATTCTTTTTTAGAATCAACGTGATGGGCCTTGCGATGCTTGCAAAGTAAAAAATGAAATGACTCACAAAATTGATCTTTCATAAGAAGGACTGTAACTTTTTTATTTACTGGTGAGGGAAAATACATTATAGATTTGACCCTTTCAGAGTCTATTGCAATTCTTTCCTTAGACAATACAAAGCCAAGTAGTTTACCTTGAGGTACTCTAAAAACACATTTTTTGGGATTTAGGAAATCCCAAACTTTTGGCACCTCTAGAAGACCTGTTCTAGGTGATCAAAATGATTAGCCTCCAATTTTGAAAAAATAGTTAGATCATCCAAATAAATCAGAATGATTGAATTGATCAATCCTACGAAAGAAATGTCCATGGCCCACTGAAAAGTTGCACCGACATTTGAGAGTCAAAAGGGAATTTTTGCACATGCGAACGTACCCCACTTAGTGGTAAATGCCATCTCATATTGATCACCATCTTTGACAAGCACTTGATTGTACCCTAAAAAGTTGTCATGCAATGAGAAAATCTCGGACCCGACTACTGTTTGCAAGATTTTCTCCATGGATGGTAGAGGATAATGGTCTTTCAGCAAGACCCTATTCAGGTCCTGAAAATTGACACAAATCCTGATATCACCATTTTTCTTATGAACCAGTACCAAATTAGACATCCAAGTTGAGTGTTTAATTGGATAAATGATTTGGGACTCAATCAGCTTAGTGAGTTCTTGTGCCATCAATACTTTGAATTTTGGATTAATATGCCTTTGCTTCTATTAGATCAGATTCGACCCTTCTGCCAAGTCAATGGTATGTTGAATTATACCAGGATCATATCCTTTGAGGTCATCATAGGTCCATGCTATAACTCCTTCGTACCTAGAGCATAGATCTTAGCCTTTCTCTATCTTCCCAGTGTACTTTCCTTATGACTTTAAGTGTTATGTCATTCCCGACATCCAACTCTTCATAATCCTTTTTGTTGGTTGTGAACCTTTGCTATCCATTCCTTACATCTTCACAGTCAAAAACATTCTCGAGGGAATCAAACCTCAAGGAATCTTATTTCCCTTGAGCCGAATGACCTTCCCTTCAGATGGTTGGAACTCTAATTCTGAACGATCGGAAGGTTGCTCTAACTTTTGAACAAAAGTAGCTATCTGGGCATCATCTTCAAAGACTTGCCAATTTCGATCATTGTTTGGAATTGATGGTTGGAAAATAGTGTGGACCGCACTTTTCTTTGAGTTAAAACCCAGTTCAAACTATGACCGATATGGAATCCATTCAATCTGCTAGATCATTCAAGGATCATGGAATAACCTGCACATTGAAAGCTTCAAAACCCTCAATTAAGTCCCATATCCAATGTCTATAGGCCTTCATCCTCATATTTTTTTCCGTTGCTTGTCCACAAACTTGGCATGCTATAAACTTAGAATATCTAAATACTTGCAATCTTCTTGTGCCCATTCTCTCAGCAAGGAAAAGACCGTTAATTAATGCTTCATATTCTGCATCATTATTTGAGCATGGAAAATGGAAATGGTAAGCCTTGAGGATCTCGGATCTTGTCAGAGATAGCAACCAGACCCCTACTCCAGAACTGGCCTTGCATTTGGTTCCATGAAAGTACAGGCTCCATAGGTGATTATCCATTGGATCATCATAGCTTACCTGATCTTTCATTAGTTTCCAATGGACCATGTCATCATCAAATATGACATAAGTACCCAATCTGGTGGCATGAAATTTTTTGAATGGGTCGGAGAGTATGAATTGGTTGAGAACTTGTTCTTCAGGGACTCACTCACTTGTGTCTTCTTCATCTTTAAAAATTTCGACGCAGTATCCCTCTTGCTTCAAAAAATAAGTATGTGCGGCCTCAAAAGAGAGAACAACATTGTCCCCTATGTGTTCTAAATGCAAAGATTCTAAGAGAATCTTAATTTTTTCTCCATGTTTGGTTCTCAATATTAGATAGGACCAATCTAGTACAAAATATCCATCTAAATTTGCGGTAAAATCTCTAGAAAGTCACATCCTAAAAATTGGGGGAATATCTATTATTACTACCTCTTGTGAAATTGTCTGGCTCGGGCACGAAAAAAGGGTTAAGGATAAATATTTTATCTGATTGACCATCGAAACCTTCTTTACATCCAACTGCATGATTCCCTTTTCCAAAGGTTCATACTTGAGCATTAAGGCATCAACCACTTGCTTTGGCATGACTATCGTACTAGCTCCTGAGTCAATCATATTATTGTGCAGAATTTTATCTCCACAATTAATGTTAAAAGGAAAGGAGTGGGATTTGTCTTGCTTACCTCTTTCTCTTTTTCTTTTTCTGCATCATTCATATAAACTATGGCCTTTTTGATTTGGGGATCTGACGTAGACACTTTTCTTTATTCAGGTCACATGGAGGAACTTCATCTATTTGTAGCCTTGGTTCTTCATTTTTTAGTGCTTCTTGTAACAATGTCTTTTGCTCGGGGATAGATATTACATCCCATAGAGACACATTATCTAGTTCCTTCTTCATTTTCTCCACCACATTGAGCGTTCCGACTGGCTAAATCTCTCTTGACTTTTGAGGAAGATGATCCGTCATGAACGGGTTTGATGTCTTATCACACCATTGATCGCACACTGGTGGAATCTGTTGTTGTGGATTCAATTGAACAGTTGGTTGGGCAGTTGGATGGGGGAGCTATCTCTCATGCGAAGGTGGCTAGTGAGACTGGGGATGAGGCAGAGCCTATGGAACATATTCCCTGATGAGTCTTCTCTTGGATGTGGTATTATAATCCAACTATACCTATGAAATGTTGGTTGTCAAAGCTTCATATGCGAAAACTACTTCTTCCATCCAAGAGAAAAGTGCTTGATCGGGTACTATGTACAGCTCTTGCTCTATGAACATCCCTTGTATTTGTGCTATGAATCAGGTGTTCTCCATCTCTTGCGAATCATATCCTTTTGTAATTGGTTGTGCACCTTTTTTCCTCTGCTCTGCTATTCTTTGTTGCAGGTTTCCTTTGGGGAAATTCTAAGGAATATGGCTATCATTGCAAGGAAAACACCATGCATTTTCATCATCCACCACATTATTTTGACCTGGTACTAACTCTTTTCTATGGCTATCCTTGACCATCTATAACAGCATGCTAATTGGGACTATTTGGTTGATGGAAATGGCCTGCTAACCTCCCCAACCCAAAGGTCCCTGATATGTACTTTGTTGGTTTTTTTGATAGAAGGGTATACCTCCATGGTATGTCTAAGTTCCTTGTTTCAGAGGGACTACTTGCTATCACTTGATCAGAACTAGCTCATTAGCAAAGGATCGCATCAGGCTCTTCATATCGTTAAGATCTATTGCTACAGAGGAAGAACCTGACTTGTTTGGTTGTCTTATAGGGTAGATGTACATAGACTGGAGTCGAGCTGGACTCATCTTCTCTGTCGCTAGAGTGTTTAAAGAAGACTCTTCTCAGAGTGGAGTGCCTAAGATTTTTGGGGAAAATAGGCATCAAAGGTCATGGTGGAAGCTTTCTTGCATCTATCAAAATATTCTTCATGCAAACTACCAACTTGTAAGCATCGGATAAAGTATCTCCTCCCATGGAAGTCATCAAGACCACAATATCTGAATTCATGGCTTTCAAAAAGAACATGAATGCCATAGAAACTTAAGGTCATGCACTAGTTGGGATCCTCTACCAAGTTTTATTAAACCTGGTGTTGAAGTCGCTCATAGCTTCTTGTGGGGCTCTCTTAATGGTAATTAGTTGATGTAATACTGAGGAACAGTCTCCTTTCTTCGAAAAAAAATCATTTTTTTTTTTTTTGAGATCATCCCACAAGGTGATAGAGCCAGAATTTAGAGATTTGTACCAGTCTTGAGCCTTCCCTTTGAAAGAAGTGGCTAGCAATCTCATAGCGATATTTTCCTCTATGATATTATGCACACTACAAAATTTTGTGACATCTTGGAGGTGTTTGGAAGGGGTTTTAATGTCCTCCCTATAAAATTTTGGAATAGCCTTGAGAGCATTAGAAGGTATGGAAGGCTAGACATTAGGTGGAGTAGGTTGTCATAGTGGACTACTATTCTTCCAGGTTACAAAGTATTTGAGAGTGGGAGGGGGTACGTGGGCCATGGAGAAAAGATTCCTATGTATCGGGTAGATTGTTATTCTTACCTAGAAGCTTTGGCGTCTAGGTGGGGTAGATAAGGCTCTAAACTTTAGACTCTTACTCCTTACTCTTCTACTTCTCACAGGTGATACAAATCTTGTGACTCTTTTTCTTCTAGATACTGAAGTTGGTAACTGAGTGTTTGAAAGTTACCCTTTGATGATGGTCTTGTTTGAACCCTAGGCATGAAACTTCTAGTTTCCTTCCTCTCGTCAGATCTAGAAATATTTCTGACTTAATCAGGCCTTTGGAATAGTCCCACCAGGCATGCCAAAAGAAGAACTATTGATCATAAAATATTGCGCCTCTCCTAAATTCTTGTGGGAAGTTCAACAAGTTGGGGGACAATATGCACCTCACTGAATACCTCTAGGATTTTTAGAGAAAGCTGACACTTCTCTGAGTTTTGGAAAAGGGAAAGAGAAATGTAAATAGAAAAACATGAAAGTGGCGATGGGCTAATGCTTTTACAAAATTTTAAAAACACAAGTCTTCCACTATGAGTGATATAAGAGACACAAAACACCACTTCCCTTCATGGTTGGGAGGAGAATGAATAGTAGAGGCTCCATACAAGCACATATGCAGTCATTCAATCAACTTGCATGAAGTGTGTATTAAGATCCAAATCAAACATAGAAATTTTCATAACTAATAGAAAACACTAAAAAGAAATATAAACCCTTCCTCTTAATATAGCATATCATGAAGAAATGATAACCTTGCAAAGAAAGTGGAGAAATCCAAAGGCACTACACTTTCTAAAGATTATAATTTAATCATATACACAAACAACATGGAAATATGATAATCAAACTATTCAGATTAAGGAAGACACGATGTTTTATCCTAGACATAGATATAAAGAAAGAAACATTAACAAAGAACATTTCATGCACAGTTTCAAATATTTCTTTAGAATAACTCATACTTCAAATTAGAATGAACCTTAAAACAGAGATCGAATTCTAATCCGATAATAGTTTGATCATAAAATAGAATAACATGCCAGAGTGAAGTAGTGTTCTATGCACTTTCTAACAAAAAATATTTCTACTAACTAAGAAAGCTCAAGGAAAAAAAATTTCAATATTCAAACCTCAAGAACTCCTTCATTATGCTATTGTCCTCAATATATAGCCACCCAGAAGAGAAAAATGATGACCTTGCCCTTTATTAATGACTACCAGATGTCCAAACCTGATGGCTTGGAAATCCGTCTAGATATTTTATTAGCTCACTATAATCTTTCTCATCAACTTTTAGCTCACATTTATATCGTTTAGATATTTTTGTAGGATAGCTTTTATAATCACTCTAATCCTAGAAAGATAGTCTGGAAATAGTCTTATCAATCACCCAAGTGGCTTTGGTGGCATCCAATCATGTCCCTTCATTGGAAAAATAAAAACTCATTTTGACAGACTACTAGTGAACATTCCCAAGCTACGACTTCATAGCATGAAGAGATGATGTGTTAGAAGGGCAGATAATCTAAGATTTTTGAAAAGCAGATACAAGAAACGTCCATTAGGTTGATACGTTATCTAGCTTATTATTGAGAAGAAAGCGATCATGAAGATACGCGTAGCCACCACGTTGTGTATTGCGCACTTATCGGAAATACAAAATCCTTGCATGCAGATCAACCTAAAATCCAAAATAAAGCTAATAGACAAAAAAAACATAGGAATTTTTTTGCTTCACATGTATGTTAAGTATGCATTTTTGAATGGTGAGCTAGAAGAAGAAGTCTACATGGAATAAATTGAAGGATTTTAGCTATTAGATCAACTATATATAGTTTCCAGATTGAAGAAAGCATTATATGGATTGAAGCAAGCTCCTAGAGCTTGGTATTCAAGGTTAGGAAAGTATTTAATTCAAAAATATTTTGACAAAGGTACAACATATAGTAATTTTTATTTTAAAATTGAAAAAGAAAAAATATCAATTGTGGTTTTTTATGTTGATGATATTATCTTTGGAGGTAATGAAACTATGTGCAAGATTTTTGTAGAAGAAACAAAAAAATAATTTGAGATGTTCATGTTTGGTGAGATGATTTTTTCTTGGGATACAAATTAATCAAACAAAGAAAGGGATTTTAATTTCATAGTCAAAGTATGTAAGAGATATGTTCTACATGAAGAAGTTTGGTATGGATGGTTACAAACTAGTATGCACTCCTATGGTGACTAGTTGCGAATTAAGTAAAGATGATGATTCACCTAAGGCCAATTAGATTAAATGTAGGTCTATGATTGGTGGATGATTGTACTCGACTACTAATAGATCAAAGATTATACATGCATTCTATCTTGTGGAAAGATTTCAAGAAGATACTAAAGAAACACATGTTGCTTATATTAAGAGAATATTCAAATACTTGAATGGCACTCCAAATTATGGCTTATGGTATCCTAGGGATATTGAATTCACACTAAGTGATTATACATATGTAGATTAGGTTGGATGTGTAGATAGAAAAAGTACAAGTGGTGGTGCATTCTTTCTTGGTTGCAGACTGGTTGCTTGGTTGAGTAGAAAGAAAGATTCAATTTCTTTGTCCACTAATCAAGTTGAGTATATTGTTGGTGCATCTTGTTGTACACAAGTTTTATGGAAGAAAAAGACATTGAAAGATATTCAAATAATGTATGATGATCCTATTTCTATCTTTTGTGATAATACAAGTCCAATAATCATTTCAAAGTGGGACCACTGAAAAAGTAACCCTTCTACTTTTTTTGACTTGTTTTGGCCCTCCTTGTAATTTTGGGCTTAATGTTGCCTTGATTTGATGTTGTAATGTGGATAAAACATTCACATTAGTTATTAGGATCTTGTGAACTAATGAAATTAAATGGTTCCTTGCAAAAGTGTTGTGAAGTGTTATAACACACTTCCACACTTTTCTAGGGCTTTATCAAATAAATAAGCACAATACACATAATTTTAATCATAATCAACTTTAGTATTGCCTTATTTGGAGTGTTTTAAATTGTTGTAATATAGTTGCACATTTCTCTAGGATCATCATTAATAATTGGGATTTCTTATGCTTTAATTGGACCTATTTTGCATCCACAAGCCTCATGTATTGCATATTTTCAAGGATAATATTAACACCAATCAATACCTAATCATAATTTAGGTGTTCCTAGCTTGTGTAGCCCAGATTTAAAGTTTGGGACTCATTTGCCACCTTGGGTGAATGATTCACACTTACATCTTTTTGGCCATGATGGAGGTTTCACACATTTCTAAGAAATTTTAAGTTTTGGTCACATACATTAGGCATGGGTGGACTCATTCGCCACCTTGGGTAAATGAGTCTCGTCTGACCAAAATTCAAATTTAATTCAAATTTACAGTGGTATTTTATTCTCCTAGATGTGATGTCAGCTAGTAGTGTTGTAATTTCAGGAATTCTTGCATAATTGAGTATAAATACAAGGTCCTTTCACTCATTTGCATCCTAACATCCTAACAACTGATCAAGGGATCCTAAGAGTTCATGTGTTCATCCTTATAGAAAATTGAGTTCAAAAGAGCATTCAAGTGTATTTCAAGGGTAGATTATCAAGCATTATAGAGAATTCTTCAAGTGTTAATCATCATGTCAAAGATTTCTTCCATCATATTATTTTAGAGCTTATAATTATGATGTAGGGTTTGTGATTCACAAAATTGTTTCATTCAAAGATATATTAATATCAAGCAATATTCCAAGTCTACATCCATTGGACCCATTACTTACATGTTTGAAATACCTTGTTTCTAGGGTTTGATAAGTTGTAATATTGTTATTTGTTCATTCATCATCCTCCATTCATAATTTCTTTCATTTCAAGGTTTAATTACCAATAAGGGGTTTGACCAAGGAAAACCCCACAACATTTTTCCCTCTTCTTATGTGTAATTTGCAGGGCTAGGTTGTATATTTTTCAAGAAGCCAAGTTGGAGAAAATTTGTCAATTTCCTAAAGTTTTAAAAGTTTTCATCAAGCCTTGGAGAAGCTTGGAGAAGACCTATAGGTGGCAATTTATAGATTCAGATCTGAAAACTAGTCAAAAAGAATAAAGCAGACCAAGAGGAAAAAAATCTAGTTCAAAATTTCCAGAAAGTAAAAGTGAACTGATTCACCACTATTGGCGAATGAGTCCCTTTGTATGGTCATGACAGTTTTTTCAGATTTGGATACAGTTTTGGTTGAAACCTGTATCTGCACATTTTCTTGAAAACTAGACTAATTCGCCCAGCTTGGTGAATGAGTCCCAATAACCATAAAAAATAGATTTTCCAAAATTCTAGATCTCCATTCTTCCTTCCTTGGTCTCTCAGGTGCACATTTCCAGTTTCATAGTGTTCTATTGCATTTTGTGTATATTTTTAAGTCATTTAGGGTTATTTTGCATTCAATTAGGGTTTTGTCTTACAAATTGCATTGTATTTTCTTTTCCAAGTCTAGAATTTGTGGTGAACCCCAAAATTTATGGTGAACCCCTCATTAAATATCATTTAGCCTCTAAGATATCCCTATTGCGAGATTTCAATCTCCTTCGCATTGAGATTTCTAGGGTTATCCTTGAGTGGAATCTCCTTAAAAGTAGGTGTGAGCACATCATTCCCTAATGGATTACCTTTCTAGAGGTTCCATTTTTTTGAACCTGTATATAGGACATCATTATTCTAATTTTGAGTTCATTTACATCCTAGATTTATCTTACATTAACATTGTATTAGGTTTTGCATTAGGTGATTCATATTCTAGGGTTTCAAATTTTGTATTAGTTAGAGCCCATTTAGCTTGAATTATTGCATTTAATTTCACTGAGAAACAATCAATTTTTGTATTTGCATCTCATTCAAATCTCAAAAAGCATAAAATTCAATTCAAAAATTCTAAAAAAATTCAAAAGAATTAATACCTGGACTCATTCGCCACCTTGGGTGAATCAGTCCCTTTGTATATTTTTCACTACACTTTATGGGATTTAGAGTTCATTTTTTGAGTTCCTATTTTTTTTTTTTCATTTCTATTTCACTTTCCAGAACTTTAGTTATAGACATCTCATTTCTCTTAGCTTACATTGCATTTGCATTCACCCCACATTTAGTAGCCTTTACATGAGTGTTTGGTGTCCTATTCGTAATACCATAGTGAGAAGAAGTTTGAGACTCATGTCATCACGTGATAGCACAATCATTGTGGATCTTGGGTTATCTAGTGCTTCCACTCCTAGTATTTACACTAGTACACTAGGCATGGATAACACCCTTTGCAACTCCTTGCCTTCAAGTAGCATGCAAGTTGAAACAAGGAATGATAATATCCCACAAGTAAACATAATTTAAATTCATGAGGATTTAGTAAACATACAACATCAAATAGTCCTTGAAAAAATTTCAACTACTGCAATTCCTACCATAGAAAATATTCACCGCATGCTTGAAAGTGAAGATGGCCTTGACCTTATGAAAAACATAGTGCAAATATTTCGATAACATATCCCCTCAAACACTAGTTGTCCTTTACCAACAAGAAATGTTCCAAGCCAAGGAGGAACTCAAATTCCTACTCCCACAATAATAGCCTCGATACCTACCTATACCCCTCAAGTCACAACAACAATGCAACAAGTTAGTATTGTGATTCCTTCCTTGGGTATTCCTGCTAGCATCCCTATTTCCTATGTGGCATCACAAGTTATATCTCCTATGTTAGCACCTATAATAATTCCATTCACTTGTCCTACAAACACATACACTCCATCACCACTTTCACTTCCATCTCATAACACAAGCAATGACCGTCTCATAACTCAACTTTTCCAAACCATGTCATCCCTTCAAAATAAAATTTCCACCATCAACCAAAATCAAAATGGCCCACCAACATATTATGTCAAAAGACGTCCATTATCCTTGGAGATATTATGAAAACCAATGCCACAAGATGTAGAGAGGCCTAGATCTGAGAAATATGGAGGGAAGGGAGATCCTTCTAACCATGTTAATTCCTACACTGCCTTATGTAGTTACTTTGTCCTTGATGATAAATTATTTACAAAAAAAATTCCTAGGTCCTTGAAAGATACCGCCTTGGAGTGGTTCTCTTCTTTATCAAACAAATCAATTCATTCATTCAGTGAAATTGTTGAGGCATTTGTAAACCATTTCCAAGTGCATATGACTCCCAAGATGACCTTGGCCAATTTGATGAGATGCAAGTGAAAAGAAGAAGAAACGACAATTGATTTTATCTCACGCTATCAATCACTTTATTCCCAAATTGATGTCAAGGTTCCCAACACACACCTTCAAAATATTTTCATAGAAAATTTGCAAAGTAAGATTCAAGACAATCTTACCATGATGGAATTCCCATCCTTCATGCACTTGTGGAGTACCCTCCGTGATTATCAAAATTCAGAACACTTCTAGCCGAATCAAGAGATTTGAGCCTGAACACCAAAATAATTCCCAACCTTTTAAAAAAGAAAATAAAGGGTTCCTTCAATTCAACCCCCCTCAACAAACAATTCAAAATGTTAATAACCAAGTAGCTATTGTCAAATTCACGATGCCCTTTAGTTATGGTGATTCGAAAAGACAATTCACTCCCTTACTCATTACCCTTCATAATACCATGTCCCAACTTATAGACCCAAAAATGACTACCTTACCTCCTGTCAGAACACCCAACCCTAATAAGCCTTTAACTTTGAGCTTTAAATCATATGCTTATTGCCACTATCACTTACAAAATGGACATGGCACAAAAAATTGTGTCTTAAAAATATTGTGCAAGACCTCATTAATTATGGTTGTCTATCCATTATAGGTGTTAGTGATCAAGGTAATAAGTCTTTTGCCCATTTGAACCAAAATTTGCAAATTTTCACCATTCCCATTGCCAAAACATAATATTTCATTTTTCAAAGCTAGTGAAACTACAAAGAATGATGTGATGAATGTTGATACAAATGATGAAAACAATGATTTTGTTATAAATAATTCTATCAATGTCAATCCTATAGGTGAAATGGTAGGGGCGATAGACGTTATCCCTCATAAGGGCTGACCTAAAAATTCTCTTAACATTGCTTTCTCCTCTAAGGATATACTTAAACATTTACTTGATGGTTCTCTCTACATAGCTATCCATAT
This sequence comes from Sequoiadendron giganteum, assembly GCA_007115665.2. Taxonomy (NCBI): domain Eukaryota; kingdom Viridiplantae; phylum Streptophyta; class Pinopsida; order Cupressales; family Cupressaceae; genus Sequoiadendron; species Sequoiadendron giganteum. The sequence continues at coordinate 328,154,935 of CM021110.1, forward strand.
CTATGATAAGCCCACTAATGGGATATTAATAGATCCCACCTATGTAAAGAATATGATCACCGAGGAATTTTTACTTTTACATGAACTCTATCAAGACATATATGATACACTGAAAGTATCGATCAAGAAACTCTATGGTCTTTCTTTCCCTACGTTGGGATTGATGACCCTTCCATTGCAAATAGGAACAAAAACATTAGATGTCACATTATCCATCATCCCGTAGTTGGACCAATTTCATGTGAGTCTAGGTCACCCATGGCTTCACTCCATGAAATTTTTCCCTTCAGTTGTGCATAAATTCTTAAAGTTTCCCTTTGACAATGAAATATTCACTGTTCACCATAGCGGCTTTAACCCCTTGTCTTCCAAAGGAAAATTTTCCTTAGAATCCTTTTTTCCTAAGCCCATGGAACCTATAAAACCTTGAGAAGACTTATTTTTCTTGTCCTATCAAAATTTCAAGGAAAATAAGATAGCACAACTATGTCTCTAAAACATGTCCCCATCTACCTTCGACCCTCCCATCCTTGACAAAACCATTCCTGAACCTAAAAAATACCAAAACAACCAAGACCAACCTAAAAATATTATTTACCTACCTCTTATAAGTGAACAAGAGATAATGAAACCAACCCTACCACACCTCCCAAAATAGAACAAGTTTACTAAGTCAAAGAGAAAGCGGTTGAACAACCTCCCATGGTTCCTTTCGTTCCTCCAATTAGGGAAGAAAATAAACGTATGGTTGATCAACCCACTTCTACACAATTACAAATTAAAAATAAAACCAAAAGAAACAAAGGTGCTAGGAAGTGTAGGTGTAGATGTCATGCCCTTGCTCCCAAGTTACATGAAGAATAAAAAAATGAAAATCAAGATCCAAACTTGATTGAAGGAATGCGTGATGACTCTACCTCTACCCTGAAATAAGAAAATTCAATACAACCTCCACAAGAATAATTGAACTCTTCTGTGGACATTATCCTTCAACCTCCTGTTGTGATCAACTTAGATGATGATGACGAGGTTGCTATAATTGACGAAGAGGTGCATAATTAATTGAATACATTGTTTTCCTCTACCAGGAGCTTAAATGACAAATCTCCTACAAAGAGTGTTGAACCTAGTGCTTCTCCTAGTTCAGTGCATGCTCTTGTCCCTTTGGCTAGTTGCCCACTGTCAGTATATAATGAACATGATTGGGAGGCAGATGAATTTCTCATAGGTTGGTTCACATTTGGCTTACTAGTCTTTTGCATTATTTCTTTCTCATTTTATTTTGTGTGATTGGATGTGCATAATTTGATCCCTTGTGACATTCCTCTATTTGTACCTTCATTCTTGTCTATGGGTGCTGCCACAATAATGGGTTACACTTTTTGGGACATCCTAATTTTTGTTGAAATCACATATTTTTAGAAAATATATTGATTTAAGCCTTAAAAAGGTTCCATTTTAAGGGTTTTAATTGAAGAGGGTTTGATCAAACCCACTTATATCAAAACCCCTTGGATAGAAAGCCACTAGTTTTAAACCATACCTATAATGGAGTCTCCTCTACACCTATCAAAATGTTGATAAAAAATGACTTTTGATTACCTTTTAGGGGATCAAATTAATTTATTTAAAATTATTTTTTTTGTAAACATGTAGTCCTTATTATAAGCTTCCCAAAAATTATAATTTTAAATATATTTAATTTTATTATTATATTTATTTTTTATTTCTTGTGAATGTAAGTTTTTCAATGAACATCGAGGTCTTTATTTCACACATATGGAAAAATAGGAAAAGAGAGAAAAAAAATTCTTTAAAATGCATCTACACTAGCTATTGATGTCCTTATTCCAACAAAAAAATAATAAGTTAATTCAAATGAATACAAAAAAAAATTGCAGCTGAAAGTATAATATATCCAAATTATAATTACTCTGAATTAGAAAATTAATTAAAAAATATATATGCAACAAAAAATAATGAAAAAATATCCATCCACTAGATAATGGTGTGAAAACACTGTATTTAAAAAATTAGAATTGTATTCTTTCTATATAAAAAGTTATGCAGCTAAAGTAAGCATCAGTTTTTGAAAATGATGTTTAGTAAAAAAAATAAGTTAATAAAAAAAAATAATAATAATTAACAATTTTTTTAATTTTATTTTTAAAAATATAATTAGATTCTCAACACAAAATATCACAAATCACTAGTTTTCTTCATCTTCAAATTCTTAATGGTTTAGCTTCTATAGGCGTACAAAAGTGAAGATCTAGTGAAAAATGTTGATTTCAATGTCAAGTTTGGCCAGAAAGTGTAACCCATTATTGTGGGCTCACCCCTATGTTGTGCATCTCTTTCTCTTTTTATTTTTATTTTTTTTCATTTTTCTTGTGTTTTCCTTTCGGGGATGATGCAAGGAATCAAGACATTCATGTCTCTTCCATGTTGACCCAAAAGGCTTTTCCTCTTTTCTTTCATTTTTCTTTTGTCTTGTGATTTTATTTTGGGGATGATGGAAGGCATTGAGACAACCTATGTTTCTTCCATGTTGACTCGAAATGGTTTCCTTTTCTTTGCTCTCTTCATGTCATTCTTCTAGTTCTATGTGTATTTGAGGGATGACGATAGTTCCAAGATCTCTTAAAAAAAATGTAGCAAAGAACATACTAACCCAGAATCCATAGATCCTTTATGTGTTTGGTGTTTTCATTTTGGGTGCAACCCTCTGTTTTATTTTTCTCTCACATGATCTAGCCTTACTCAGAAACATATGACTTGGCATAAGGCTTTCCAAGTTGGCTCTCATGTCTTCCTATTTGAATTTATCATTTGGTACTTTAAAATAATTGCTCGCTGCATGGTGTTTAGCAATTCCTTTAAAGTGGGGGCATACATTAGAATTATTCTTTTCAATTTTTCCTTTCCATGGTTCTCGGTGCAACCTTCTTACTTCATACGATGCATTTTTTTTCTTTGTGGCTAGCATTAGGTGTGATTTCCTTCATGAGTGTTATCTATCTTAGCACATTATATTCCTCTTAGTTCCTTGGCTTGACACATTGCATCCCCTAATTTGTGAATATTCTATTCTTTAATTGGTCCTCTCTTGGAGACATTAGGCATGATGTTCCCTAAGTTAAATACCTTGCATGAACTAAGAAAGACTCCTTTAAAAATTTCCTACTTTTCATTTGTTTTTATATGGCCACCTTGCATAACACAACTTGCATGCTTATGGAGCCATCTTGTTTGTTTATGAGCTCCAAGAATACACAGTTTTTCTTGTCTCGTGAAGTTAAAAAATCATTTCTTTTCATGTGGCACCTTATTAAAGTTATCAGGAGGTATAAATTTGGTATGGTTTGAGTAGGAAGCCCAATTCGAGGAATGAATTTCCCCATAACCACTTGCATTTGTGCGAGTGCATACCAGCCATGAGTGTATGTGTCTCACCTTTTAGGACTTCTCACCTAGTGGAAAACTAAGAGTTTTGTTTCCTTAGAGTGAGTATGAATTTTTTAGAGAAAAATCCTAGATTTGATTCACATAATGATGGAAAAATGGTTGAACCTTCTTCTGATTCTTTTATTTCATCCTTTTTCTCTTTTTCATCTTTGGCAGTGTATTCTTGCACTTTTTTGTTGCTCTTTATATCATTCTCATGTGTGTTCCTTTGTGCTCATGTTGGTTTGGCATGGTATCTTGATCCTGGGTGCTTGATCACCCCTCTTGATCATTTTTGTCTCATCTTACTGGATTGGTACATTGGAATCCCTCTTGGTGTATTTTTTTCTACTTTAGTTTGAGTTTGAAGCAAGTTCACCCTCTCACTAAAGTGGGAGCTAAATGGAACCACCAAAAAAGTAAACCTTCTACTTTTTCTAACTTTTTCGGGCCCTCCTTGTGATTTTTGGATTAATGTTGCCTTGATTTGATGTTATACTGTGGATAACACATTCACATTGGGTGTTGGGCCCTTGTGAACTAATGGAATTTAATGGTTCTTTGTAAAAGTGTTGTGAAGTGTTGTAACACACTTTCACACTTTTCTAGGGTTTTATTAAATATCTAAGCACAACAAACATAATTTTAATCATAATCAACTTTAATCTTGCCTTATTTGGAGTGTTGTAAAGTGTTGCAACACAGTTTCACACTTATCTAGGATTTTCAATAGTAATTGGGCTTTCTTTTGCTTTAATTGGCCCTATTTTGCATCCAAAAGCCTCAGTTATTACATCTTTTCAAGTATAATCCCGACACCAATCAATATTGAATCATAATTTAGGTGTTCCTATCTTCTATGGCCTAGATTTAGTGTTTTAGACTCATTCACCACCTTCGGCGAATAAGTCCCACCTAGGTCTTTTTGGCCCCGATGGAGATTTTACACATCCCTAAGCACATTTTATTTTTGATCCCATATATTAGGCTTGGGTGGACTCATTCACCACCTTGGTCTAATGAGTCTAGTGTGACCAAAATTCAAATTTAATTCAAATTTCTGGTAGGATTTTATTCTCCTAGATCTGATTTCAACTTGTAGTGTTGTAATTTCAATAATTCTTGAATAATTGAGTATAAATACAAGTTTTTTTCACTCATTTTCATCCTAACATCCTAACAAGAAATCAAGTGATCCTAAGCATTCAAGTAATCATCCTTATAGAAAATTGAGTTCACAAGAGCATTCAAATACATTTCAAGGGTAGATTATCAAGCATTCTAGAGCATTCTTCAAGTGTCAATCATCATCTCAAAGATTGCTTGCATCATGTAGTTTTAGAGCTAACAATTATGATGTAGGGTTTGTGATTCAAGCAAGTGTTTCATTCAAAGATCTATCAATATAAAGAAATATTAAAAGTCTACATCCATTGGATTCATTACTTACATGTTTGTAGCACCTTGCTGTTAGAGTTTGGTGAATCATAACTTTGTTATTTGTTCATTCATCATTCTCTATTCATATTTTCTTTCATTTCAAGGTTTAATTACCAACATGGGGTTTGACCAAGGAAAACCTCTATTCTCTAATCCCACAACATTTTTCCCTCTTTTTGTGTGTGATTTGCAGGGCTAGGTTGTATATTTTTCAAGAAGCCATGTTGGAGAAAATTTTTCTAATCCTTAAAGTTGTCAAAGTTGTCATAAAGCCTTGGAGAAGCTTGCAGAAGACCTACAAGTGGCAATTTGCAGATTCAGATTCAGAAACTAGTCAAAAAGAGTAGAGAAAATCGAGAGGAACAAAATTTAGTTAAAAATTTCTTTAAAAGTAGAAGTTGACTTATTTGACACTCTTGGTGAATGAGTCCCACTATATAGGCCTGATAGAGATTTTTGTAGATGTATATACCATTTTTAGTGAAACCTCTATTTGCACATTTTCTTGAAAACTAGATTGATTTTCCCAGCTTGGTGAATGAGTCCAAGTGAACAAAAACAATATATTTTTCCAAAATTCCATATCTTCATTCTACCTTCTTCAGTCTCCTCGATGCACACTTCCAGTTTCAAATCTTTCTATTGCATTTTGTGTATCTTTTTAAGTCTTTTAGGGTTAGTTTGCATTCAATTAGGGTTTTGTATTACAACCTACATTGCATTATCTTTTCAAAGTCTAAACTTGGTGATGAACCCCTCCTTAAATATCATTCAACCTCTAGGACAACCCTATTGTGAGATCTCAATCTCCTTCGGATTGAGATCTCTAGGGTTATCCTCGAGTGGAATCTCCTTGAAAGTGGGCATGAGCATATCATTCCCCATGGATTACCTTTTCAGAGGTTCCACAAAGAATCTAGTGACACACTCGAGGAAAAACCATATATCTATCAGGTGTCACTTCTTGAGAGAGAAGGTTGTGGATAATGAATTAAAACTTGAGTATGTACCTACAAAGGATCAAATTGCTAATATATTTACAAAGGCTCTTCCTAAAGATACTTTTGAGTATATTTAGAAGAAGTTAGGGTTCGTTGCCCCTCCTTTTTTGAACTAGATACATATGGAGATGCATTAGTCTAGTGGGTCTATGAATTTATCTCTCTTCTAAACTAATGTTTTAGTGGCTACCTCTCAAGGGGAGGAGGTAGTGTCATGTGTTTTCATTGAAATAGTATTATCCTTTTTAATGTGTGTGGAAACATAAATTGTACTCCCTTCTTGGAGATAGTATAATCCTTTTCCTAATTTGCACCTATTTTTGTACCCTTGCATTGAATACCCTTTAATTCATCATTAATAGCTTCGTAAGACTCGTTGTTTCATATCTCAAAGCTTATTTCAACTAAAAACTTACAAAATCATCAAAAAAACTCAAAATTTTAACAACTCATCTCAAAAATATAGGGTGGGACTCATACGCCACCTTGGGTGTATGAGTCCCCTTAGGTGGGACCCATACAATAGGTTGGTATATGAGTCCCATTTGTGGATTTTTTAGCATTTGAGCGAGAAAATCACCATTTTAATTCAAAATTTTGGTTGATGTTGTCTTTTGAGATATGAATAATGGTAAATTTGGTGTTAATTTTTATAAAATAAAGCGTCTAAGTCATTATTTCATCTAAGCAACCATTATCAAGAGAAATTTCAAGATCCAAGCATTCAAAGTCTTCAAGCATTCTTTCAAAAGAGCATTCAAGCTTCAAAATCAAGCAAAGTTGAAGTCTTGGAGCAGCACTAAAGCATTTTTGCAGGTCTTCAAGCTCATTTTTTTTCAAGATCTAGCATTTTCAAGGTTTGATTATGGTTTTCTATGGTGAATCATGATGGATTCTAGGTTCGGGAGATGCATCAATCCAACCCTAATGACTTGTTTCCTAAGCGATTATATCATATATTGTCACTCTACATTTAGCCTAAGGAAGTTACAAGGATTATTAGGCTGCATTTGGGTGATTAGAGATTTATCAAAGTGAGTCATTCATCTTCATATTTCATTCATGCATATCATTCTTGCACATTAGAATAGGGTTGTATTGTATTTCATATTTCCTAATCTTAGGCACACCTAAGGTTAGGATTTACATGCATATTTCATTGTTTTCATCAAGGTTTAATTACAAAACTAGGTGGTTGACTGAGGTAAACCCTATTGCAAGTATGGATGTGTTTGGTGGTGTTTTCATTAATTTTTTCGTTGATGTCAACACTATACAGGTTGAGCAAGTTGGATTTTTCCAAGTGCTTTTGAGAAAATTTGAAATATAATGAAATTTGTGTTTAAGTATGTTTTGAGTGTGCTCCGGTATTATGGTATTCATTTCTCCTATGTTGAAAAAATGCCTATGAAAATTTAGGTGTGTTCATAAGCTTATATGGATTGTATATTATGAGTTTCATCTTCTAGTTTGATGGAGAGAAAAGGTTATGTTCACTGGTGTGTGAACTGATTTGTCAAAGTTATCTGGTTGTTGATTGGGAGAAATGTTTTGGCTCCACAATCCTCTAGTATTTGGTTTCAGATCTTGTGGATCTGGGAAACTATTCCTTTTGATGGTTTATGTGTTTTGAAAAAATTTCTTGTGCTTTGGAACTTTGGAAGTCTTGCTCTAGAGTCTATGTGTTTTGTTGGTTGCCCTGGTTGAGCTAGTGAAGTGTTTTCTGCAAGTGAAGTTTTTTGAATTTGTTGTTGATGTATCTAAGTTGTTCTCAGACATGGTAAATTGACAGGTGAAGAATGTTGAGAAATCTACGTGTGTTTATTTTGTTGGTGATGTGTGTACTTCAAAGTTCATTGGTGTTTTCATTAGGTTTGGCCGACTTGGTGTTTACACGGTACATTATGTTTTTGCATCGACTTGGGGAAGTGTGTGCATGACCCAAGATATTGTTTGGATCCTAATTTAATATGTATTTGTTCCCCTCACATTCTTATCCATTGCGGGAATGTTGAGTAGCCAACCTAGTTTGAATTTGTAATTTGAATTTGAATAGCCAACCTTGGTGAATGTTTCTAAGGTTTAAGGTGGTATAAAATCAAGTTAAGTTGTAGAAAATTTAATATCCATCCATCATTCCATTTGAGCAAGAGAAGAGTGTACGAACAAATCCAAAAAGCAGAGTGTGGAAGAGAGAATTAAGGAAACAATACTTCATTATATTCAAAATCTTCTGATCAAGTTGTGAAATGTGCGTAACTCCTAGTGGTGGGAAATTCTCTATTTATTTTTATTTTCTGTAGGCAGTAAGCTTCTCTTTTTGGATACTGAGTCCTAAGGTAGTGAGCCCTTGATCTAGGTAGTGATCCTTTCAATCTGGGAAGTGAGCCCTCTGACAGTGAGCCTGTGTATCTCGTATTGCATTAATACTATATTGTGAGTTAATCCTCACCGTGGTTTTTCTCATTAGGGTTTTCCATGTAAATTCAGTGTCTCTAGTATTGTGTTTCTATTATCTACATTTCATGTTCATACTTAATAAATGATTGAGGTTAAAGTGGAACTTATTAAGTTAAGAAGTAAAGAATTTGATTCAACTGATTCACCCCCCTCACTCTTAGTTGTCTTGTGAGATTCAACAATTGGTATCAGAGCTTTGGTTCCTCAATGAAAATCTTAACCACTTGAGGTAGATTAGATGGTGCACAAGTTGCAACTTCCTATGTTTGATGGAGCTGCTTAGAGTGACTAGAAATAAAAGATGAGAATTTATTTGATTTCAATCAGTTTTAATATCTGGAAAGTTGTGGACACAAAGTATGTGATTCCAATAGTTGGACCTTCTACTGTTGATGAAGTTGCAACCTTTGAAGAAAATGAAAATAAAAGGTTTGCTATCTTCAATGCATTATCTAAAACTGAAAGATCAAAAGTTATTTCTTTAGCTACAACTAATGAAATGTGGAGAAAATTGAAAGATATTTATGAAGGGAATGAGAGAGTAAAGTTATCAAGCAAACTAACTACTAAGCAAAAATTTGAGAATATGAGAATGGAAGATGGATAAGACATTGCAAGCTATTATTAGAGAGTTGAAACTATAGAAACTAAAATAAAGAATCAAGGTGGTACCATGAAGGATGAAGATATAATTGAGAAGATCTTGGTGACCTTAATAGAAAATTATAGTGACAAAGTATCTACTCTAGAAGAATAGTATGATCCGAAGAGATTTAGTAAGGAACATCTATTTGGTGTCTTGACTGTATTTGAGATGATAAAGTTTGCAAGAGATAAGGAAAAGACTAAAACAACCTTTAAAGCCATGAAGATAGAAGATGATGATGATGCAGAAGATTTAGAAGAAAATTTTACAAGAATATTGAAGAAAGGTATTGGTAAATATAAAGGTAAGTTGCCTTTTGAGTGTTTCAGATGTGGAAATATTGGTCATTATGCATCTAGATGTCCTAATAAAGCTACACAAAAGAAGAAGAATGATAAAAATAGTAATTTCAAGGATAAGAAGGATAGGAAGTTCAAGAAGTTGTATTATGTTAAGGAAGATGTAGTAATTTATGATGATGAATCAGATCTTGAGTAAGACAAAGATGAAAGTTTGTTTCTTGCCTTGGAAAAGCAATATGAAAAAGAACCTAGTCTAGAGTGTAAGAAGAATGAATCAGAAGGTACTATGGTAACTTCTTTTCATGCCAGGTAGGATGAAGACTTTTGGGTAATTGACAATGGATGTTCAAATCATATGACTGGAGATAAGAGTAAGTTTACTAAACTTGAGAAGTATGATGGAGGTATAGTCATTTCTAGAGATGATTTTGGTGCCAAGATTGTTGGTAAAGGAACAATTAGCTTTGATGGAAAACATAACACTGATGATGTCTATTATGTAAATGGTTTAAGGCATAATCTTTTAAGTGTTGGAAAAATGTGTAGAAAGGGTTTTAAGCTTGTATTTTAGGATATCACTTGTGAGATCGAAAAAGGATTAGGAACTATAGTTGTAGTTGGAAGAAGAACTCATGGAAACATCTATCAACTCAAAGGTGGTGATGGTCAGTGTTTTGTTTCTTAGATTAGCGAGATTTGGATTTGGCACTAGAGGATGGGACATGTGAATTTTGATAATCCGGTTAGGATCGATTCTAGAGAATTTGTGAGAGATCTACCTAGAATCACAAAACCTTCAAATTCAATCTTCAGAAGTTGTCAGATGGGAAAAAAGAAAAGGAACAATTATAAAATAAAGGATCAATCATCTACTAGAATTCTTGAATTAATACACACAGACCTTTGTGGTCCTACAAGAAAAGGAAGCCTGAATGGTGACAGGTAATTTATGCTTTTTAATTGATGATTACTCTAGGATGACATGGGTTACATTTCTTAGAGAAAATTCTCAAGCTATTGACAGATTCAAAGTTTTTAAGGAAAGAGTAGAAAATGAAGTAAACTTGAGAATTGAATGCTTAAGATTTGATAGAGGTGGAGAGTTTACATCCAGGGAGTTCAATGCATTATATGAAGAGCATGGCATAAAAAGACAATTTTTTTGCTCCTAGAACCCCACAACAGAATGGAGTTGTAGAAAGAAAGAACCAGACTGTCCAAGAGGCAACCAGAACTATGATGAAAGAAGAAAATATTCCTAATGTGTATTGGAAAGAATCCATTCACACTGCTATTTACATTCTAAACATATTTCAATTCAAAGATAACAACACTAAGACTCCTTATGAGTTATGGATTGCTAAGACTCCTACTGTGAAATAATTTAAGGTATTTGGAAGTAGATGTTACATTAGAAGAGATGAAGAAAATCTTGGAAATTTTGATGCTAGATGTGATGAAGTAATTTTCCTTGGATATTCAAATAACAAGAAGGATAACTAAAGTTGAACCTGATGAGCCTATCTGTGTGCAAATACAAGAAGAAGAAAAGAAAGAGAAACAAAAAAGTGAAGAAGAAGAAAAAAATCTGAAACCTACACCTAAGACTCTGAAATATGTTTCGAAAAATCATCCGGAGGAATAGATAAGTGGAGACAAAATTGAAGGAGTGAAGACAAGAAGCAAAGTGGTTGAGGTAAAATTATGTTTACTCTCTAAAATAGAACCTAAGACTTTCAATGAAGCATACATAATGATGAAAGTTGGGTTAGAGCAATGAAAGAGGAATTACAATAAACAGAGAAGAATGAGACATGTGAACTAGTCCCTAGACCTACAAAAAAGAATGTAATTGGTTAAAAATGGGCATTCAAAAACAAATTGAATAAAGATGGAGAAGTGGTAAAGAAAGAATTGTATGTAAAGGATATTCATAGGTTGAAGGAATAGATTTTGAAGAAAAATTTTCACCTATGGCAAGAATGGAAGCCATTCAAATGTTCTTGGCATTTGCAACTCATAAAGACTTCAAGGTATATCAGATGGATGTAAAATCTGCATTTCTGAATGGGGAACTAGAAGAACAAGTATATATGGAGCAACTGAAAGGTTTTTCACTGTTAGAAAATCTAGAGATGGTTTGTAAGTTAAAGAAAGCATTATATGTACTAAAGCAAGCTCCCTGAGCTTGGTATGCTAGATTGGGTAAATACTTGACAAAACAAGGATTCAGTAAAGGGTCTACAAACATCAATCTTTACTTCAAAGTTGAGAAAGACAAAGCATTGATAGTTGTTGTCTATGTTGATGACATTATTTTTGGTGGTAATGAAGGTATGTGTCAAAATTTTTCTGAAGAGATGCAAAAAGAATTTGAAATGTCTATAATTGGTGAACTAAATTTCTTCCTTAGGCTTCAGGTTAATCAAAGTGAAAAAGGGATATTCATTTCACAATCTAAGTATGTTAACGAATTGTTAAAGAATTTAGGAATGGATGATTCTAAAATGATATGCACCCGTATGATAACTGGATGCAAGCTGAGTAAGGATAATGGATCTACTAAAGTTGATCAAAGCATGCACAGATCCATGATTGGAGGATTGTTGTATCTTACTACTACTAGACTGGACATTATGCATGCAGTATTCTTAGTTACAAAATTTCAAGCAGAACTGAAGGAAGCACATGTTAAAGTTGTGAAGAGGATATTTAGATATCTTAAATCAACTCCATACTTTGGACTATGGTATCTGAAGAACAATTATTTCACTTTGAATGCCTACACTGATGTTGATTGGGCTATATTTCTAGATGACAAGAAGAGTACAAGTGGAGGAGTAGTCTTTCTTGGAGAAAGACCAGTCTCTTGGTTGAGAAAGAAGCAAGATTCAGTTTCTTTATCCACTACTGAAGCAAAGTATATTTCAGCAGCATACTATTGTACACGGCTTATTTGGATGAGCCAAAATTTGATGGACATAGGCGTGGTGAGTGATGAACCTACTTCTATCTTTTGTGACAATACAAGTGCTATAAAATTTTCAAAGAATCCAATGATGCATTCTAGAACAAAGCATATATCTATTAAGTATCACTTCTTGAGCGAGAAATTATTGAGGAATGAAGTAAGACTTGAATATGTACCTACCAAAGAACAAGTTGTAGACATATTCACTAAGGCCCTTCAAAAGGATACTTTTGAGTATCTTAAAGGGAAGCTAGGGGTTTCTGCCCCTCCCTCCTTGAAATAAATGCACATGGAGGTGCATCAGTCTAGTGGATTCAAAGACTAATTTTTTCTCAACTGATGATAGGGGTCTACTCCTCAGGGAGAGTAGCGAAGTGCATTGTTTCAATATGTGATGTGGATGTACTCCTTAGGGGGGAGTGAAAAAAGCTTTATATGGTAAGAATGTCCTTTTCCATTGATGCCAAAGGGGGAGAGAGAATCATGTGAAAATTATATGCTTCGCAGGTTATCACTTCTGAAAATCATGTGAAACTTTTGTATGGCAGGTTGTTGCTTCTAAGAATCTTGTATGTTGTCTTTGATGGTTTTTTCACATCATGTGTTTCCATCAATGAAAAAGGGGGGGATTGTTGTGAGTATGGATGTGTTTTGTGGTGTTGTCATTAATGTTGTCATTGATGTCAACACTATACAGGTTGAGTTAGTTGGATTTTTCCAAGTCCTTTTGAGAAAATTTGAAATATAATGAAATGTGTGTTGAAGTATGTTCTGAGCATGGTCCAGTATTGTGGTCCGCATTTCTCTTGTGTTGAGAAAATTCCTATGCAGATCTATAGGTGTGTAACTCATAAGCTTAAATGGATTGTATAATCTGAGTTTTAGCTTGTAGTTTGATGGAGAGAAAAAGTTATGTTCACCGGTGTGTGAAATGGTTTTTCAGAGTTATCTGGTTGTTGACTATGAAAAATGTTTTGGCTCCACATTCCTTTGGTATTTGGTTTTAGATCTTGCGGATCTGGAAAAATATTCCCTTTGATGGTTTCTGTCATCTGAAAAATTTTATTGTGGTTTGGTGCTCTGGAAGACCTACTCTTGAGTCTCTATGTTTTGCTCATTGTCCTGGTTGAATTTGTGAAGTTTTTTCTGCAAATGAAGTTTGTTGAAATTGTTGCGGATGTATCTGAGTTGTTCTTAGACATGGTAAATTGACTGGTGAAGCCTGTTGAGCGATCCACATGTGTTTGTATTGTTGGTGATGTGTGTACTTGAAAGTTCATTGGTGTTTTCATTAGGTTTGGCCGACCTGGTGTTTACATGGTACATTATGTTTTTGCATTGACTTGGGGAAGTGTTTATGTTATCGAAGATGTTGTTTGGATCCCAATTTAATATTTATTTGGTCCCCTCACATTCTTATCCACCACAAGAATGTTGAGTAGCTGACCTAGTTTAAATTTGTAATTTGAATTTGAATAGCTGACCTTGGTGAATGTTTCTAAGGTTGAAGATGATATAAAAGAAAGTAAATTTGTAGCGAATTTAATATCCATCCATCATTTGATTCAAGCAAGAGAAGAGTGTGTGAACAAGTGTGAAAAAAGAGTGTGGAAGAGTGAACTAAGGAAATAATACTTCATTGTATTCATAATATTCTGATCAAGTTGTGAATTGTGTGTAACTCCTAGTGGTGGATCATTGTCTATTTCTTTGTAAGTTTTGTAGGCAGTGAGCCTCTCTTTCTGGGCAGTGAGTCCTAAAGTAGTGTTCCATTGATTTGGGTAGTGAGCCTTTGTATTTTTGCAATGAGCCTGTGTATCCAGTATTACATTACTACTATATTGTGAGTTAATCCTCACCATTTTTTTTCCCTCATTAGGGTTTTCCATGTAAATCTAGTGTCTCTGGTATTGTGTTTCTATTATCTGCATTTCATGTTCATACTTAATAGCAAACTGAGCTTAAAGTGGAATTGATTAAGTTAATAAGTAAATAATTTGATACAACTAATTCACCCCCCCCTCCTAGTTGTCTTGGGCAATTGAATAAACCCCCATAAGAAAATCAAGCCTATATTCTATTTCGTAGGTCCTTTTCATAGATTTAGATTTAGAAATCAATTTGGGAGAAAAGAGAATGTGTTGAAGTGCATATTTGAACTTTGGATTCTTGAAAAAGTAGAATGAGACTAATATGCCACAAGTGGCGTATGACTCCCACTATAGGAATTTTTCAAGATTTTTGCAGATTTAGATACCCTTTTTTTCTAGAAACCAGTTCCTGTGCAAAAACCCTGATCTAAGACTGATTCACCTTGACTAGTGTATGAGTCCTAGTAGGTAAAATTTTTATGTTTTTCAGTGTTTCAGAGTTCATTCAAGTTTTCTTCAGATTCTCAGGTGCACACATTTCATCTTGAAGCTATTTTTTTGTTTTATATGCATTTTTACTTTATCCTTGATTGAGATAACTGGGAAGTGGGTCTCGCTCTATATTATAAACCATATGAAAGCATCTCCCCCCTTTCCCATTGTTTCAATGTCAAAGGGGGAGATGACAAAAATGTGAAAAGATTATCTACTAAGAGGGAGAAACAAAAAAAGGTGTATTTAGAGCTAGTGTGTTTTCTTTAATGGTTTTTCACATCATGTGTTTCCATCAATTGCAAAGAGGGATATTGTTGCTAGATTGAAGGTGTTGTCATTGATGTCAACTAGTTAACTAGTTATAAAATAGTTGGTGTTGTCATTGATGTCATGGATGAATGTTATTGGTTGTATATGATGAGTATATTGTGAAAATTGTAATGAAGAAAGGTTGCACGTATTTAGTTTTTTCTTGGGGATTTTCTCCTATGTATGTGTGATTTAGATATGTTGATCATGGTTATTGGAAGCTTATTTATCTATATTTTGGGTTCCTAGTTCATTGTATAGTATAGGTTATTTTCACCAGTTGTGAACTATGTTTTTTAGGGTATTTGGCTAAGGTCCAAGAGAAATGTAGTTGCTCTGAATTTCTTCTTGGTTGAGTCTTATGACTCAAGCAGTTGTAGAGTTAAGCTATTATTATTGTATTGAAGATAATTTTGTTGTCTAGAAAGATTGGATCATGTTAAGGGGGCTTAATTGTTCTATGTTTTACACTAGTTTGGTTGACCTTGTGTTAAACACTACTTTCAAAGTTCATGAAGCATGTTGGGACTTATTTGAGTCCTCATCAAGTGTGTGTTTGGGTCACCCTCATTGTAATTCCACCCTATAATTTTTTGGTGCTGACCTAATTTGAATTTAAATGATGCATGGCTGACTTTGGATAAGTTTCAAAGTTGAATATGGTATAAATACAAGATGAGATATTGGTGAAAGGTATGCAAAGAAATAGAGCAAGATAGATGGGAAATAGATGTGATACACTATGTATGTTATTTGATTTTGGAAGATTAGTGTGAAATCTTATTGTTGATTTTTTGAATATAGTGAGCTAAAGGTGCACTCTATCATTCATGCATGTCTGCAAGTGGTTAAGTGAGTCATGGTGGAAATACTTGTTGCATTGAGTTTTTCTTCTCTTTTTAACATATCTCTTCTATATTCTTTGTATTTGTGTGGCAGTGAGTCCTCTAGGTGGTTAACCCTTGTTGGATAGTGAGTCCTATTTTGGCAGTGATCCTACTTTGGTAGTTAACCTACTTTGGTAGTGAGCCTTTATAATAAATTTTGATAATCTTTATATATTGTGAGTTAATCCTCACTATGGTTTTTCCCTTATTAGGTTTTCCACATAAATATGGTGTTATTGTGTATGTATGATGCTTTTCATTTTTTGCCTTTGGACTTAATGTTTAATCATTTTAAAATATTAAAGGATTTGTGGTTCATCTTTAAATTTCTAATGAAAGCTTTAAAGATTAAAATTTGTCACAATTGATTCACTACCCACTCCTCAATTGTCTTGTTCAACATAAATTAGTAAATTGTCTTCAATATTTTTCCAATCCTCTTTAGATCTGTAACATTCACATTCAAAAATAGGAGAAGGGTTGTGCCATATAGGGGCTTTCCTCAATCAAACCCTAGATTAGTATTCCTACCTCCACAATTGTAAAATTCATAATAAAGAGAGTTTATCCTTTCAAGGGATAAAGGGTAAATGCTAAATTAATAATGAATCAATAACTCATTGCAAGTCACCTCTCAAACCTAATCTCCTTGATGGACTGTATTCATGCTCACCACCTTCATGGATTGATTGAAAATTGACTTGACTTGATCTGAAGACCTATAAGTGTTAGTGTTGAAAAAACATGAACAAACTTATATCAAAGTGTGATGAAGGATTGAAATAATGATTGACTAAAAATAATGTTGTAATAATATTGATAAATCTACTCTTGATTTCCCTTGACTGATTTTAGGATCATTAGTTAGCTCAATAAATTACCTCTAAGTTGAAATGATAAAATAACTAGGTATTTAGATGCAATTAAATTCTAATTTCCTAAAAATTAAATACTAATGGATGACATTTTGGATTTGAATTTGAAATAGTAAATTAAAAACACTGACATATTTAAATTTGGTGCAATTTTAAGAGGACAAGGGCATAGGGAGCTGTAGTCCACATCCTACTTTTTTGATAGCCAAAGTGTCAGGGGAAAATCATTAAATGCATACTTTCATCTTGCATATTTGATTTCCAATAAATACTAAAATGGGCCATATAATTCATAATTTAGGAAATTAGGTGTATAATTAGGTCCAAGCACATTGGATGGAGAAAAATCTATTGTGAAATGGTCAAGGGTGATAATTTATGATGCTACATAATTAATATTTATATATCAAGATATTGTTACATTT
Source organism: Sequoiadendron giganteum (assembly GCA_007115665.2). Classification (NCBI taxonomy): domain Eukaryota; kingdom Viridiplantae; phylum Streptophyta; class Pinopsida; order Cupressales; family Cupressaceae; genus Sequoiadendron; species Sequoiadendron giganteum. The sequence continues at coordinate 328,172,064 of CM021110.1, forward strand.
TTTATAAGAATAAAGAATTTTTTTTAGGAAACCTATATAAATTTAAATTTTAATATAGTATTTTTTAAACCTATCCAATTTATTTTATAAAAAAATAGTAGTCTTTATAACCTTAGCTATTGTTGGCTCCTCTTCAGGTATGATGGAGACAATCGGTTCAATTATGGCATGGGCAGGTTTGTTGATGGTGAGGAAAGTGCTATAGATGAATATGACAGCTCTACTAATGGAAACAAGGTTATTTTTGTTGGTGATGGTAGATTTGAGGGGGGAGCTAAAAATGTGGGTTTCCCTATTCATGAGGGTTGAGAGCCTGAATGTGTTGATGCCACTTAGGATGATTTTCAAACCCTAGCGATGAATTTCTCTTCTCTTTCTTGTGATAGATTTGTCTTAGATTTCTCTAAGTATGGTGTCTCTATTGTTGTAAGAATAAGGAGTTTGTCTCTGATATTTCTATTGGCAACATGAGCATGCGATATGAGCATAAGGTATGAGCATAAGTTGTACAGTATGTAGTAGAGTGTTGTCATTGATGTCAACATTGGTATTTGGTGTAAAGATCATTGTGAAGAACATTTTATATAACTTGACAATGTTTATAGATGGGTATCTAGTGGATATTTTCAAGAAGGTTTGATCTAGTGAAGATAGATAAAAGGAAAAATTGGCTAAGTGTCAAATAATATTTTAAGTGTATAGGACATCTAATATTTTTTTCCACATTGGTCCACTGTGTATAATATCGCTCTTGTTTTTGGTGTAAATTTTTAGGGTGTTAGAAGAGTCTAAATATAGAGTTTCCTAGTGTTTAAATATCTGTTGTTGAAGTTATTAATGACAAAAAAATTGATCTGGCAATTATAGTGTTACCTCTATAGTATGTATGTTTTTGAGGATCACATCTCTCCATGGATTGGTATTTTTCTTTGTAAATTTTTGGAGATGTTGACATGTGTCACTAGCACCTATATTCCAAGTGGTATGAAGTTTTGAGGTTTCCATGGTTGTTTGAGGTTGAATAGTTGATGAATTTTGATGTTAGGTCATTACAGATGTTGATCTAAAAAGTTTTGGGTATTGTAGGGTTTTGATAAGTATTGATCTATTATGTGGAAGCAATTAAAGGTCCACTTCGACCTATTTGGACATGTTATAAGTTTTGAATCATGATGCAAAGTATGCATATGTGTATGTTGAGCCCATAAGTTACATTTTGTATATTTTGTATGATACATCTAATTAGACCGACCTAATTGGTGTCATAGGTGTTTGTGGATAAAGTGGATAGATATGTAATATAATTTATAAAGATGATGTGAATGCAGAGAAAAATAGAGTGTTAGTGTCGATCAATATGTAGTGTTTAAAGTTTGTATATTGAACTTCAATGGAACTATAATCCAGCATGTTGTAGATCTATTTGTAAAAATTCATTTTGCCTATGATTTTTCATTGTTTTCTATGGGTATGTGTAGGATCATGATGGGCCAAAAAGTGGTGATATGTAAGTGATATGATGGCCAATGTGGCTGATGACTTTTTTTTATCCAAAATTGATGAAACAAAAAGGATTTTTAAAGGAGATTCTCAGCTTTCCACCAAAATAAATTATGATTTACTTTGAATTTAATAAATAATTATTATTAATTTTCTATTTGGATTACCACTAAAGTCTTGATTGATAGGTTGATTGAAAAACATGTATACCTTTCAAACGGTATCACATTTTTTAAATCTGAAACATGTGTGTCATATTCTATGCTTTGCATACTATAGGATTAAAAGAAAAAATTGAATTTCATGAATTTTTCACCAAGTTAAGGTGGTCAGACATACAAGTTTTTATATTTTTTAAAATTTGTAACAAAAAAATCATAATTAATTATTTACTTGGAAAAAAAATACAAAATAATATGCATCACATCTGGACATGAGTCCTCTACTTATATCTAAAACATTATAAAAAAATATTGTCATTTTATTATGGTTAGGGTGGTCAGACAAACACCTAATTATTTTTTCCCTGAAATTTAAGTAGTACTACATTGAAATTTCAAATTTTCACCAAATAGATTTTTTATTTTTTAAATACACCTAGTAGATTAGAAACTACATTCAATTTTCTATAGATTCTATTCTTACATATTTTTGAAATAATATAGCTAACTTATTCAAATTTTTACATAAAGTTGCCTAACTCTGACTTTTTGAATTTTCATCACCACTTAAGGGTCTATTTTTTCCATGATGATCCTACACATAGCCCTATCTTTTATTATTTCTATGAGTAGTGAGTCCAATAGGACAGTGATTCCACCTACAATGAGAAATTTTGTAATACCCTATAACCATTTATAAGATATTGTGAGCTAACCCTCACTATGTTTTTTTCCTTTTGGGGTTTTCCACATAAAAATCTAGTGTTCATTTGTTATGTTCCTTGATGGTTTATTTCATGATTTCCTTTTTCATTGTAAATTGAATACACTATGTGGAATGATTTTTTAAATGTTTAAGTGGTTTCAAGAATATTGATTAATGCCCCCCTCTCATTATTTTGAGTTTTCAACATCTATTTATGAGGAAAATGAGTGGTTGAGTGATCTCACTAAAGAGGAAGATGAAATCCTACTTGAAATCCTTTTTGAGGATCATTGGAAGATGGGAGGGATTGACGTTGTTGGGAAGAAAGTGGAGGAGACCCATAATGGTGATCATTTTTTGAGTTGCATAAGGGTGATCCCACAATACTGCTTTACAATTTTTGGGCAAACTGGACACCAAACTAATTTTTTTTAACTAAATCTCCACTTTCGGGCTCCTATACCAGCTAAACCATGAGGAATTTGAAGATGATGAAAACTAGTTATTTTTGACATTTTGTCTATAGATTCTAATGTTTTTTGGAATAAGATTGCACTTATTTTTCCATCTCCTTCAAAAACTAGTTTTAAAAAAAAAAAACATTTTAAAGGAGTGACGCTCACCGTATACAACATAATTTTTTTTGTATGAAGGATAAAGTCCTTTTTTTTTTAAATTTAGATTTGTAACTACGATATCTAGCACTTTCATTTGGTTTTATAGTGTTTTATTGAATAGTTTTTCCTCAATCAAGTTTTGAAGTCAAACTAATTATAATTCAGACATAGGCAGACTGTATTCAAGATAACTTTTTCTGTATATATCAAAATTCAATTTTTATTTTTTTAATGGATCAAGGACATCAATACCCAGCCCAAACATAATTTTCAAAATTTAATTTTGATAATCTGCTATTTTTACACATGTGCAGAACATAGAGCTTGATTTTTGGTTAAAAACCTATGTTTAATAAAACTAAAAAAAACATATACATAATAAAACCAAAAAATATTAAAATTATATTCATTGGATAGCTCGTTCTGAGGACTACCATAATAATTTCAAATAAATTTTAAATGAATTAATTTGATCCCCCAAAAGGTAAATCAGAAGTGACTTTTTATCAGCATTTTGATAGGTGTAAAAGAAACTCATTTATAGGTATGGTTTAAAACTAGCGAGGTTCTATCAAAGGGGGTTTGATCTAAGGTGGTTTGATCAAACCATCTTCAATTGGAATCCTTAAAATGGAACTTTTTAAGGCTTAAATCATTATATTTTCTAAAAATATGTGATTTCAGCAAAAATCAGTTCCTCTCAAAAATTGTAAACCAGCTTTGTGGGATCACCCATAAGGGCTTTCTTATCCCCTATCTTCATAGGACCTAACTCTTATCTAAAAGAAGTGCATGTTGTAGATTGATAATGGAGTGGAGGATACTTACACTCTTTTGCTCCTGTTTCCCCTAAGGTTTTTGAAGATCTGTGTTTGGAGGTAGCTTATAGTTTGTAAATGAATGAAGGTTTGGATTGTGAAGGTTGTGGTGCTCCTAGGGTTACTACTTATTCTCTAGACTATGAGGTGATGGTTGAGTCTACTGTGTCTACTCTTCTCTCACCTCCTTTGGTTGTCTCTACTCTGAAACCTATGATTTAGAGGATCTTTGTGCAAAGATATAAATAGATATTACTAATTTTATGCATGTTGACTTTTTGGATTGGTTCTTGATTTCACTTGTTGGGAGATTTAGTGGTAATCATCCTAATATTAATTCAATGAGAAGATGGGTTCTTAGGGTTTGGAATCTAAGAGGTCAGTTTGAGGTAACTATTATGTGGAACATTATTTTTCCTTTTTGATATGGAGGAATGCATAAGGATTCTTCAAGAAGTTCCTTGGTTCTTGGGTATGAATTTCCTTTGTCACATAAAGTGGTCTCTTGGTTTCAACCCAAGGAATGACTCTGAGTTTCTTGTTTGGGTTTGCTTGTTAGGGATGCCATTGGAATATTAGAATGAAAATATTTTTATGATCATTACCAATTATTTTGGGTAATTTTGTGCTACTAACTCTATCACCAAATAAAATAAGCATCTAGTGTTTGCAAGATTTGTGTGTTTATGGAGAAGAGCAAGGTGCTTCCAATTCAATTTACCTTATCTTCAAAATATGGTAATTGGGCACAATAAATTGAATCTGAAATCTCTCCTATTATTTTCAATGCTTATGGGAACATGGGCCATGCTACTACTACTTGTTTGGACAATAAGGAACATTAGTTCACCTAGAGGAAAAATAAACAAATGCCTTCTATTATTCAGTGGTCTTCTTCTTCTTGCATGGACGAGTAGATAGTGGAATATAGGGGAAATTTTCCCATAGATAATTTCACTTTTTTGAAATAGATGAGGGTTCATGATGGATATGTTGGTGTCTTTTTAGATTCTCCTTGTAATAAGAAAAAGAGATTGGAAGAGAATGATCCTAGGTCTAAGTTTAACCAATAATATTTAGACAATTTTTATTAAACACCTTAATTTTTTATTTTTTTTTAGTTGTCTCATTTTAGTTCATTCGATTTTTTAAAGTTTTATCATTCTAGTTCCAATTGGTTATTCCTTGTTATTTTATTCTGCACAAAGCTTTATCTTTCTCTGGGCCCTTTCAAAACCCTTCTTACCTAATAAAAAATATATTATAATATTAATAATTATTTATCTATAATTTATAATATAATAGATAATGTAATGTGATATTTTTTATAAATTTTATGTTTAGTTACAATATTTATTTAAATGTTAACTTAAAAGATTAAATGATCTTCAGAGTTTTTTCTAGTGTCATTTTAGATGATAACATAGTTTTAATTACTATATTTCATTTTATATTATATCTTTATATTTATTATATCATTAGATATCCATAATATATTATTTATTAAATTATGTATTATAATAAATACAACTTAATCATTTAAAATATAGTAAATGACTAAGTAACTTATATATGTTTTTTATAGTACATGCTATAAATATTAGAATGTATTTATTAAGAATATTATATTGAATATAGATATAATCATAACTATAAATATATAATAGTGCATACAATAGTCCTTAGGCATTTTTTCCTATTGAGTATATTTTTAACTCAATGAAAATATTAGACCATGAGGAGGAAGTGGAGGTTAATGTGGTCTCTTTGGTTGTGAACTTAGACCATCTCTCAAAACCCTACAAGATTGGAAGAAAGAGAGAAAAATAATAGAAAGGAAAATAGTGACCAACAAATGGAAGACATATAGACTCAAAGGACTAAGAAAAGAACAAGTAAAAAACATGTACCCAAAGAAGATAAATAGGAAAAGATTAAAAAAATTCACACAAATTGAGGATATGCTAGTTAGAATCCTTTTGATCATGAAAGAAATGATGGATTGTTCTACTCATTATATAGTCATTTTGTGAGAAGAAAATAAAAGAAGGAAAAGAAAGATGGAGGAGAAATTAAATAAATCTAACATGAAGTTGAAGAACATCATAATGGCTAAGAAGGATAGTGAAGAGAAAAACTTAGATGAGTGGAATGAAAAATTGAACCAGCTAGCTAATGAGTGGAATTCTCTTAGGAGCCTCCACAACTAAAATAAATTACCTAGGTGTTTCTATTGTTCTTGTCTATTTGGTTTATTGTGTGTTCTTTTTTCTCTGCTTTGTGCTACATTGGTGTAGTTGGTTGTCCTTATTCTATTGAACTATAGTTTTTTACTATTCTTGTAACTTGTTAGGTGTGGACCCTTTTCCCATCATTTTTTATGAACAAAATTAAATAATGGATGATGTAAAGTTTTATTAGTTAATTTTTTTAAAGGATATTTTAAATAGATGATTCATAATTAATATTAATTAAGTTTTTTAAATTATTTATTATTATCTACAATTTCACATTTATTATAGCAATAAAGACTACTCAATATGATTTTTTTTATTTTAAATCGATGAAGGTGAAATAAAAGAGCATTTAGCAATATATTTTATTTTTTACTATGAAACATTGATTAGTTTATGTAAGTTGTTACAATTTTCATACAACAATGAAATAAAAAAAATTGGCTTTGTGCTTTTCTCTTAGGTTTTGTTGGGTTTTGATCTGTTGTTTGTAGATCTTAGGGTCTTTGCTTGGTGTGGGACCTCTTTTTGCTCTTTTCTCATTTTACCTTGACTCTCTTGGCAGAGTTCCCTAGCACCTTATGGTTGATGCTCCTATGGGGATTTATGGTGGTGTTGGATGTGGTGGTCTTTGAGGTTGTCGGGTTTCTTGTGTGTGTTGTGGCCTTCATAGGCTTCTTTTCTCTTGTGGCTAAGCATTGTTTGCTCATGTTGCCCTCTATTGTGCCTTGTTGTTGGGGGTTGGAGTGGCTTGTGGAATGGTTGAAGGAGGATTTTTTGTTTCCTATTTTTCTCACATTGTGGCTTTAGTTCGGTTTTGTTGAGGATAGAAATCCCTTTTTTGTGGTTTAGACCCCTTTGTTTGTTATGATTTCTTTGTTGTGGGGGTCTACTTTGATTTATGGGTTCCTCTTATTGTGATCCTGAATTTGACAGATTATGCTGCCATAATCTATGCTAAGAAGAAGTTCTTGTATATCCTTTTTGTTGTGATTCTCTCATATTTGGTGAAGCTCTTTGTTATGTAGGGAGTTTTATTTTTATTTTAAGAAGGGTGTTTTAGGTTTCTAGTTGAAGACACTTGTGCTTGTAATGAAGTTTTCTCTGGTTGGTGCTGGTATGCTAGTTGATGTGTCATTTCCTTTGGTCCATCTTTTTGAACCTTGTGAGGAATGCTATGCTCCTTCCTATTTGCACTTGTTGCTTTTGATGCTAAAGGAGGATATGGTTGCCCTTCCTACTAAAGTCACTTTTTGCCAAAATATCTAGCTTATGTTTCCTATAGAGGGGGAAATTGTTCCTTTTGAGGTGGAACCCTCTTCTATTGAGGTGGAGCTTTTGCGGGTTGGTGCAGAGTGGTTCTGGTGGGTTGGGGATCCCTCTGTTTTAGAGGTAGAGATTGGGTTGACTTTCCAAGTGGGTTGGTGTTGCAGGGAGGTTGACACTTCTTACTTTTATTCTATGTTTTCCAAAACCCCTATGGCGGTGGGGTGTCTGGATTATTGTACGGAGTTTGGATTTGTTGGGATCAATTTTTTTTTTTATTGAGCAGATGGTTTCTTGCAGCCTGGTTGCATTGTTTCCTGATTGTTTCAGGTGTTTACTACTGTCAAATCCTGGTTATTTGGGTTAAAGGTCCCTTTGGTTCTTGTTGTTTGCAGCCTAAGATGTATTGTTCATCTTTAATGACAGCCGTTGTTGGGTTGTCGATGATTTGTTGATTTTTTTTGTTAGCAACTTTCTTGCTTTGGATTGGGTTGTAGATCCCATCAAAACCATTGTACTGGGTTTCGAGGCCCCATCAAAACCTATTTTTCCCATAATAAAAAACAATGAAATAAAAGTATATATATAACATGTACAAATGAATTAAATATGTTTTAATTATACGAAATGAGATATTACCTATCTTTCTATTCTAAAATATTATGAAAGAAAATAAATTCATTTAAAATACTACCAAAGAAAAATAAATCATAAATACACAATGTTACATGAAGATTGTGAAATTTTCTATTTGATTAGATTGCTTATCTACTATATTCAATGTTATGCAATAAGGTTTCCTTTTTTTTAGACAGTTGTTGATTATTCATCTAAATTAGATAAGGATAGTCACTCACAATTGTGTCTATTTCATTTATCAATCGTTATTTGTAAATATATTTTTATCTTGAATTTATGCATGACTATCTAGCACTTGTAAAATTGTTATTACATAAAATGCAATCTAGTCTAAGTGAACCTAGAACATAAGACAAAAGAACATGGATATATAATTTTTCACCTTTCAACAACTAACTCAAATCAATCATTTTATTTTAATTATGAAAATATTAAATATTTATTAGATTATATCACACATTATTATCTACACTTTCATGTATATTATAATAATAATGAGTATTGATTATGTAACAACTATTAGTTAAATGTCATTTTAAATTGGTGAGGATGAAAGTCAAGACTATCTTACAATAATTTTTTTATATTAAATATGAAACAATGATTGATATACATAAGTCACTTTAGCTGTCATGCAACAAAGAAATGAATGTATACCCAAATCATGCACAATATGAATTAAACATATATTTTTTACTTGCTTTGAATTTTTGTTATGATATAATAACTGATGGAATAAGACATTAAACAATTTTCTACTCAACTATTATCAAAGAAAATAAGTTAATTTGAAATGATGATAACAAAATAAAGTCTCAATACATGATACTGCACGAAGATCTTTTATTTATTTAATTAATTATAATTTTAATCAAAATATGATAGATTCCATAGAGTTGGTGATTATTTGTCTAAATTAGGTAAAAATAACCACTCATGATTATACTCATTTTACTTTTATATCATAAAATATATTATCATATTATATTTTATGAAAGAATATTTACCACTTATAAATTTATCATCATATAAAATGCATTTTAGTCTAAATAAACGCATAATGAATAAGACATTTATTCACGTACTCTCCCGAAATGACACCAAAGAAAACATGCATTTGAAAAGCGGCCAAATCAACATAAACATTTCAACTGCCGCCAAAGAAAAAAGTCATTACAAATGTCGCCAAGAAACGTCAGATCATTTCAAATGTCACCCGAAATGAATGCACGATGTTACTCACATTAATCTTTTTGATTATTTTGTTAATCAAACATATTGATGCGATAAAGTTTACCGAACTTTATAGAATTGATAATTATTTATTAAAATTAGATAAGGGATATTTTTTATTATAATAGGGGGAGTTGTTTACAATTGTGTCAATTTTATATTCTAATCATGATAGTGAGAGTCATGATGACTCATAGATACTCTTCTATATTAGAAGACCTTACTTTTTTGGTTAGAAGTTTTATAAATAGTTAGTATTGTATATTTCATAATTGTTTTTTGTTATAAATGTAGGGAAAGGGTTCTAATTTTGAAAGTTTTCAGAACATCAAAAGAAGATTAAGAAAATAGCAAATGGGCATGTAGGTCTCAAGAAACAACAAAGGGCACGCGGTCTAGCAGAACCACACAACAGAAAAAAATAGAGACCAAAAGACAAAAACACGAGAATCGACTAACAGATAAGGTCCCAATCATCCAGGAGTGCATCAAGGGAGATTTTTTATTCTTCCTTATCTTTTTGTTCAACAACATTGTTAACTTACATAGTCTCCTCTATATTACCTTTAGCTTGCTTTTTATTCTATTTGTTATTCTTTGAAAGACTAGAAATAGTACCCATAATAGCCTTCTTTATAATGCCACGAGTTAGCTTTATAATCTTAGGAAGGGCATTTTCCAATCAAGTAAACTTATCATTTAGACTGTTAGGAGCCAAATTTTACAACTCCAACACAAGGTTCTATAGCTTCTTTATGACCTCCATCCCTTTACCATTAGTGTTGTGGGTAGGACTATTAGAAGGGAAAGTATCCTCCCTATATTGTTAATGTTGTTTGTAGGGATACGCAAAGGAGGGTTAGAATAATTTTGCACCTCTGGCGCCACCTCAAAAGTATGGTTGTAGCCCATATCAACCTCATCATCATCCTCCACAACAACCTATTTCTCATTAGGCTCATTGTCGTACATCTCATGGAAGTCATTTTCCAAGTCATCCTCCTCTAAGCCCTCCTCATTTGAGTGAGGAAATCCTCTTCATTTGACTCATCCTGCTCAATATCCTCCTAAATTTGTTTTCGTTTGTAAGTGTTAGGGTTAGCAATGTACACGGAATTAACAAGTCCAACAGCCCTGCGCCCACCAAAATCTTTGATGTTAGTAGGAGTAGACTCCATAGCCAAATTCTCCAACCCCTTAGCATCAATTATTTTTATAGCCTTACCTTCATCCTGATTGAGGCTTTAAGCCTTCTTGTTAGATTTTCCATGTTGTTTGTCTTTCATACTAGGGGGATCCACTTTTATTTTCTTGATAGGTGAGATGTCAAGAAGCTCAAGTTGGAGGGTAGGGATCTCAACAAGGCCCTTGCCTTTAGAGCTCAAATCGACCTTGAGAATAGAGCAAGGTTTAGGTTTAGCAAGGGCAGGGGTACCTAGAAGGTTTATCTTTAATAAGATTAGTTTTGATCGTAGAATGAGTGTTTGGATTAGAGGAGGGCATAGTTAGTAGACAATATTTATAAAATCCCATGATTAGGCCTTGGTGTAAAGGATGGTATGAAAATCTAATAATACAAGCTTCAAGAGTGATAAATAGAAAGAAGAGGAGATTCATTTTCTTACAGTGGCAGATGTGATTCAGAATAAGAAAGTGATACCCATACATAGTTTTCAAGAAGCCTTTGAGGGTAAAGTACTTCATACAATGTAGACTCACTGAGGTCCAAGGAGCTGAATGTTTCTCATAGGTATGAAACAATAAAAAATAGGTTTATGCTTAATGTGGGATCCAAATATGTGGGGTGAGGTATCTAGTTTCCTTTATTTCATTAAGAAATGAGATCCCCGCAAAGAAATGAGTAACAACCCTTAGGTGAATCAACTCAATGTGAGAATCTTTAGATATACTTATGCTTTGAGGATGGGGGTCAAGTTCAAACAACACTTTTGGGAGAAAAACTAAATATAGCGAATCAACCTAATTATGGCAACTCAAACCTAAAATAACAAAATGAAACTCAATATTACCAAAAACAAAAAATTGATTGTAGATTTGAGAAAGGATATTTAATCGTAATGATATTTACCTATCTGCAAAAGTCACTTTCAGAAGGTTGTCATGGACTCATTCGCCCATGGGTGAATGCGTCTTTTGTTAGGGTTTTTTAGCAACTTTCAGGTGCCTCTAATGTTGATCTGTAGTTTCTTATTTTTCTACGTTTCAGTGTCAAAAATTCAGAAATTAGATTTGTAGGTTAGAATCCATGATTTAACAACTTTGATAACTTTTGCAACTTTGAGAACTTTTCCAATCTTGCTCTTCAAGAGGTCTTCAATTCATCTTCAACTTAAACCTACATCACACACACAAAAGGGGAAAAATAGTTTGTGTAGATACTCAAATTTTTTCCTCGCAATCATCCTATTTTTTGTCTATTAGTTAAATGGATATTATTATCTATTTAATTAATTCATTTAATACTTTCTTCTATTTTCATTAATTTTTAAATCATTAACATATTATAAGCATTATCCATTTGCATAATCATTTATCCACCATTTATCAATTTCATACACGCTTTATTCATGCATACTAATATTCATACATGAACCTTTACCCATTACATTTTTCATTAAATCATTTAAATATATAAATCCATTAAATTATTCATGCATTAATTTGAAAATGCACTTTATTCTAAATTTCTAAACCTACACCCTATCGTGAAGCCACTCATTTATCTCTCTCATTTCAATCAATTTCACTTGATTAAATAATATGGGATAATTATTCATTCCTCCACTTCACTCTTTTATCCCACATTTATCCCCTAACTCAAATATATCGTGAGGACATCTATATAAACCCTCTCTTCTGACCAAAAAATGCATTCATTTTTTATCATGCAATCCTGTCCTCCGTTCATCATAGCTTCTTGTTGCACTTGAGCTTGTGAAAATCCGAGAGCACCAAACGCATAAATCAAGATCCTGGTGAACAACGGAGATAGTTTTCTTTTGAATGCATGTTTTTTGGTTTTGCATAGTTTAGTTTGCATTTTTACATGTGTTTTCATTTAAGAAAGGCTTCATTGATATTATGTTCAAATTTTGATTTGATTTTATAAATTTAAATTAACTTTTTCAGTTTTCAACATGAACATAACGATGAACCCGACATGAACAAATTGCTAAGCAAACAGTTTATTTTGTTTATCTATACTTTCACATTTTGCATTTCCATCAATCTACATTGTGATATGCATTTTAAGGATTTCACATTTTTGCCTTTTGATATGCATTTCCAAGATTTTTCATGTTGACGTGCATTTGGTTACACGAAATTTTGAGAATAAACTTATAAACTTATTTTGCATATCACATTTTCGCCTTGTGAGGATACCCATGTCTTCAAAACACTGCAATAGTTGTCTTTCAAAATGATATGCATTTGCTGCTATGGGAAAGTTTATGAGAAGTTTTGACTTACTGTCGAAGTTACTATTGAATTTCCTCATCATCTTGAAAGTTTACGCAAAGTTTTGAGTTGCCTCATTAGTTTATGATATGCATTTATGCTGAAAACCGTTTGATATATATTTAATATACATTTTCTATACATTGGTAATAATTGTATCTACGCTGGTTATCGTTTGAAATACATTTACTATGTTGTGCCGAAGTTACTATCATATGCATTTTAATCTCCAATTTTGAGACGTCTTCAATATGAATCATTTTATCTCTCTGATGAATGTTTGTCAGTTCATTTATTTATCATCCTATAAACGTTTGAGCAGTTGTCGAATAAAAATTTCTTTCTGAGGTAAACATACCTTTCACCTATCAGATTGTTGTTTTTGTAAAGTTTTCTTTCAAGCAGTGAAATATGCTGATGAGCTGAATAGAATAGTTATCTAGTATATGGCAGATTTTTGCAGCCATAGAAATAGCTATTGTTTTATGTTGCAACGATAAAATAGCTTCAGTGCATTTTGTCAATTCACTAAAATTACCAATGACGTCCTAAGAAGGAGGCAACTGTGTGATTAACCTCTTTTTCTGCTGGAACTTACAAAAATGTATTTAAATTATAAGCTTTAAATTGAATCATCTAGCTACTGCTGCCAATTTTATTATCAGCTTTAAATTAATACAAAAAAAAACTAGTGCTATAAATGCATGCTTGGCTTGAGAAGTTTGAAATCGACATATGATTCCAACTCTCTATTGTTAACTAGGGTTTTTTGAAAGAATCGAAATGGAAAAGAAAGATGATTCTTGCTACATTCAAGGTTCTCTGGTCTCTGAAAACACCAAAGCGTAACATGTAATTTGATGTGCTACTCCCAGCTATTGACGAATTTCCTGACAGTTTGAATGTATTCTGCAATCAGGTTCTCCTATCATTTTGAATGTATACTGCAATCACGAAAACATTCCATGTTGAATGTATCTTGCAATCACATTATTTCACATTCTGAGTGTATCCTGCAATCACAACAATCCATATCCTCCAATCATAGCATTTTCAGAGCATTCTATTCTGTAATCACATTAGTTTATCCTACAATGAATCTTTCACGTTTTGTAGGAAGTTTCCATATGCATTTTGCATGGAGTTTTTTTAATTTAGATTTAATTTTAATTTAGGATTTGATTTTTAGCTAGATTTGATTTTTAAATTAGATTTAATTTTTAATTTAGATTTAACTTTTAATTTAGAATTGAGATTTAACTTAATTTAGTTTAGATTTATTTTTAATTTAAATTTAATTTGGTTTATAATTTAATTTAATTTAGATTTAATTCTAATTTAGATTTAATTTTTAGTCAGATGTAATTCTAATTCCAGATTTTGATTTTTAGTTGGATTTAATTTTAATTTAGATTTGATTTTTAGTTAGATTTAATTTTTATTTAGATTTGTTTTTTTAGTTAGATTTAATTCTAATTTAGATTTAGTTTTAGTTAGATTTAATTCTAATTTAGATTTAATTTTAGTTAGATTTAATTTTAATTTAGATTTAATTTTAGTCAGATTTAATTTTAATTTAGGATTTAATTTTAATTTAGAATTTAATTTTAATTTAAAATTAATTTAATTTAGACTTAATTTAATTTAGATTAATTTTAGTTTAGAATAAATTTTAGTGATTTGGATTAACTTAGATTAATTTTAGTAATTAATTTTGTTAATTTAGATTAATTTTAGTTTGATCAATGGTAGGTAAATTTTAATAATTAATTTGTTAATTTAGATTAATTTAAGTTTAGATTAATTTGGTTGGATTAATTTAGCTAGGTTTAGATTAAATTGTTAACTTTTATTAATTAGATTAATGTTAATTGTCCTTTTTAGTTTACTTTTGATTTTGTAGGTAATCTATGTTGACTAGTCTTTTGTGCAGGTTCACATGTCAGAGACTTGAAAAAATAAGAAAACTTGAATATACGTTTGTCGAAGACTTGTAGGCTTGAAACTATTAATGATATTTGGTGCAGGATGTTTATTGAAGATTTGGTTTTTAAAACCAATAGTCTTTTACTATAACAAAAATTTCAATTGGTTCTTAAAAATAACTTTCTTTATCGTGTTTGGTGCACTTGCAAACTATGTGTTACCTAATCTAGTGTGTATGTATCATCTCCCCTTGCGCAATTGTGTGATCCTAGGTGATGAGAAATACACATTAGTCTCACTTTTTTATTTTTAGTAGGAGGCCTACCTAGGGATTTCATCACCCCAGGGTTCGAACTCAAACACTTTTCGATGGGCTATATCAAAGGGGGTAGAATGGAAATTGTACCCTAAGGAGTGGCTAACATCATTCAAAGCCAAGCTGCAAGACCCTCGATCTACCGAGACTTGCTAGTGATGAGAGTGGGAGTGGGCCTCCCAGTTCTCAAGCTATTATAGATGAGCTCTCTATTCATGATAGTCCCCCAATAGACACCTCTTATTTTTAGTAGCCAAAAAAAAAATCCCTTTCACTTGCTAGCACAAGAATGATCATTCTGAAGCCACCCCACATTTTAACCATACATGTGTAGAGGAAAAAATTACTCTTTTGGGTAATGAGACTTAGTGTGCCCGAGAAGTGTGTGTTGTGGAGGGGAGCTAGTGCCACCAAGTCTCTAGTTGTCTACTTTGTTTGGTTTCATGGATAAATCCAAGTGGGGATCTAGTGAGTGGTATCTCTTGAGAAGCCTAGGTTGTGCAAAGTGTTTGTCATTTCACATCAAGATTAGAACTCAAACACATTATGCCTTCTTGTGTCTTGTGTGTGTGTTAAGAAAAAATCACAATGAAACATCACAGTTAGCAATTTGCAACATCTCAACCTTGCAAACCCCAAAAAGTCAAACAAAACAAAAAAATCCTTGCAAACTGAATCACAATTTTTTATAGGATAGAGCTCCCTTGCACTTCTAGGGTTTTGTACCTAAAAGGAGAAAGGTATCCCACAAAATATCTAGGGTTCACTCAAGACTAATGCTAATATGATTGAAATATGCCTAAATGGAATGTCTTAAATGCAATAAACTGTTAAAAGAGATGAATTATTAATGCAAAACTAATGAAATGCAAGATTTTTGAAAACACAATGTGATATGAAAAATGACCTAAGAATGAAAAAAAACAATAAAACAAACACAAGGGATTGGAGAGGTGCACTTGGAAACTAAAATATAATGTAGAGAGGCTCTGGAATCTTGTAGAAATTGTTGTTGAAGAAAGCTAGGACACTTATACCAAGTTGGGTGACTTAGTCCTATTTTAGGGAGATTCTTCTTGAACAGGTTTCAGGAAACTAGGTATCTAGAACTGCAGAAATCACTTTTCAAGCCCAAAAGTGGGACTAATTCACCACTGATGGAAACTTAGTCCACCTTCTACTTTTAGGAATCTTGAGGATGCAATTTGTAGCTTTGGATATGTACTTCACAACCTGACAAGAATTTGGATATGAATCTACAGACTTTAACCTGTGGGTGATCTCCAAGCTTCTTTTAGGGATTTGTTGAATTTGAATAACTTTGAAAAATTGTTGGCACATTTTTAACACCTTCATCTTTGACAAATCTGCATACAAGACCCCCAAAACACACATGCAAAGAGGGAAAAATGGTTAAGGGTTAGAGAATAGGGGTTTTCCTAAGTCAAACCCCGATTTGGTAGTTAAACCCTTGAAAATGAAATGAAATAGAAAGAGAATGATGAATGAAAAAAATGCAATGCTACAACTCACCAAACCCTTGATTTAGAAATCTGAAGATATGTAAATAGATGCTCCAATGGATGAATGCTTGATAATGCCTAAGATGACTGATAATTGCTCTGAATGCTTGGATGCTTGAATAAATGAGTGAATTAATTAGCCAACTTGTTAGATAGATAGAGAGAGAGAGAGATTGATAGATAGGATGAAAATGAGGGAACATCCTTTATTTAAACATGATTATGCCATATTTCCCAAAAAACACCTCATGACAGGTCGACCTCAAGGTCTTAGAAAATAAAAACCAGCTAGAATTATAAAATAATTTTGATTTTTAATCCAAATGGGACTAAGTTGCCCCAAGTGGCGACTTGATCCCACTAGGGCAGTTTTACTGGGTGTCAGGAATTAAAGTCTATTTAATGATGTTTAATGAGACTATTCTTTGAAACAAACTTAAGTAATGCTTGTAACTGCATAATGGGGCCATTTAAACATAAGAAAGGGTCAAATTATTGATGGAAAACCTTGAAAAGTGTGAGAATTTTTTACAACTCCTTACAACACTTTAAAATAAGGCTTGGTAAATGATAAAAATAGGTTATTTAACTGAAATACATTAGAAAGGTCCTAGAAAAGTGTGAAAGTGTGTTGCAACACTTCACAACACCTTTACAAGACATCATAAAGTTTTTATTGATTTATAATAGTTCAAGACATAATGTGAATATGGTGGCTACATTACAACATTAAATCTAGGCAAAACTAGGCCAAAATCCATAAGAAAGACTCAAATGTGTGTAAAAATGTCCAAAGATATATTTTTTTGTGACACATTTCGCCCCCACTTTAGTGAGCGGATGAACTTGATTTAAACTCGCACTAAACTACCCCATCATGCTTATCAAGAGGGATCCAAATGCATTCATGCTAGCAAGATGAGACAACAATAATCAAGAGGGATGATCAAGCCCCTGCAATCAACATCCCATGGCAAACCAAAAATTAGCGCAGAGGAACACATAAGAAAGTGATGTAAAAAAATGAATGGAAAAGGAAAATAGAGAGTCAGATTAAGATTCAATAATTTGTCCAACCTGTTGTGGATCAGATCTAGGTTGTTTGTCTAGAAAACACATACTCACTCTAAGGTGAAAAAACTCATGGTTGTCCATCGGCTAAGAAGGCCCAAAAAGGTGAGAAGCATACACTCATGGTTGGTATGGACTCACACACACGAAGGTGGCTATGGGAAAGTCATCCCTTAGAATGGGCTTCCCGCTCAACCATACCAAAGTTATACCTCCTAATAACTTTAATAATGAGCCACTTTAGAAAATTCTTTTGTAAATGATTTTGAATGTCATGTAAAAAAAATTGTTAAAGGGGATTTTTCTTTGTTCATGTAAGGTCTTCTTCTTAGGGAGAATTGCGCCTAATGTCTCCAAGAGAGGACAAGTCAAAGTGCTAGATCATTTCCAATGGGATACCTCATTTGCATCACGCCATGTCAGTAGATCATACTGTTGGATGACATCAAACCCAATGACATCACCAAGAAGAGGAGACATCACAAGAAAAATAAAAATCATGCCATGAATTTTTTGCCAAAAGATGTTGTCTATGTATGCCCCCACTTTAAAGCGGTTGCTAAACCATCACTATGAGCAATTCCTTTAAAGTAGCCAAGGATTAATGCTAAGAAGACATGAAAGCCAACTTCGAAAGCCCTATTCCAAGTCATATGTTTCTGAATTAAGCTACATCATGAATAAGTACATCGCATGTGAATCAACTTAAGATAGGCCATCCACATCCCAAGATTTATATTATATGTTCATGAAAGGTTAAGGAATAGCCAAAAGAAATAATAGTAGGTGACATACAGGGATAAGGCTTCTTAATCCCTTGACCCCACTTAGTGCAGGACAAGGGTGAACCTGAAATGAATGATGATATGTTTCTCCTTGCAATGAAGGCAAAAGATGCAACTATGACAAGGAGAAACAACTAATGTTATTTATATCAATAAGTAAACAAAGTTTCTACTTGGTACATATTTACTAAGATATCTATCAGTTTCGGATGTACCAAGGTCAAAGTTTTTGTGGAAGAATTATTTATGATGGTTTTGAAATTGAATGAAGATTTTTTTTTTAAGGGAGAATAACCAAGATAATTAGTCATTTCTTGCATTTTACGCTTTATAGGGACATGGATACCTTGTTCTATAGCATCATAGCCTATCCCAAGTTGCGTTATAGGTTGAAAACATCTTCCAAATAAAATTTTCACTTGTTTTGGATTCGATAATTATTCAACTTCTTCAAAGTTTGTCTTGGATGTTGTCTTTACTTGTAAGGTGGTTGAAGTGGATTTTTGTGACATCACCTCTTTTTTTGTTCCCTTTGTAGATTATTTCATTATGATCATGTATTCTCCCATGGATATAGGTATGAAATCAATGTTTTTTGAATCCTCTTCCAATAACTTTGTGGCTTCATCAATTTTCTTTTGTTTTTTTTAATCATTTTTCTTGGTACTAATCATAGCACATGTAACCTTTTTTTGTAGGAGTATAAGGTGAATTTTCATAAACTCCTAACATTTGGTTGAAGGGTTGACCCATATCAAGCAATTCAGGATGCTTCAAAGTGAGGTTGATTTTTTTTTTTCACATGATAGATTTGATGTTTTCTTGCACCATGATACCTTCCCTATTAGGAGAGTGTTTAGGAGAACTACAAACAAAATGTGCATGACATTCAATGGCTGGGTCTATAATATTGTCTTTATCACAATTAAGGGAATGATCCATGGTTGGATTTTCTTGATTGGAAATGATGGTGTTTCTTTGTTTGATAATGTTTTCCTCATGATTCTCATCAATGGGATCTTGTAACACCATAATATATTATTTATCAACTGGAGAGATATTAGAAGAGGTGGAAATTTTAATGTTGTCCTTAATGTCAGCCTTTTTCTTTAAGGTCTCATTCTCTTGTGCCATAATATTTACCAGCTTTTAGGAAAGTGACTAGCAATAGGTTCATCACAATTAATGGTTGGATTTGATAATGTAGCCTCATTGCTCATAGGAGAGGCATTAAGAGAAGGATGAATAGGAGGTTTATGGTTACCAATGATTGTATTTGTTTGTTCAAATAGGTCCTCCCAAATAGTAGGGGCATCAGGAGAGGGATGAATAAGATTCTCATGAGTCTCAATAAGGATATATTCGAACACTAAACTATCTTCTTCATGTCTAGAGAAGATAGTAGGAGAAGAAAAGATTTGATTGTCATAATTTTCTACGTTTACATCCCCATGTACTATAATGTCTTCTTGAGCAGGATATGTAGGATTATCATAGCTTGCAACTATAAACATCTCCTCCACACCAATGTTTTTATCATGAGTGTTCACGATTGTATTCTTATTCATTAAAGCATTGTCACAAGTAGGGGAGGTGTTGGGAGAGGAATGGAGACTAGGCAAGGTAGTGGTCATGATTTTAGATTTGTGTATCATAGTTTTTTTGCAAGAGGGAGGAGGAGGAAGAAAAGAAAGAAGTGCAGGATCATCATGGAAAAAATAGGCCCTTAAGTGGCGATGAAAATTCAAAAAATCAAAGTTAAGCAACTTGACGTAAAAATTTGAATAAGTTATCTATATTATTTCAAAAACATGTAAGAATAGAAGTTATAGCAAATTGAATGTAGTTCTAAACTGCTAGGTTTATTTAAAAAAAAATCTATTTGATAAATAATTGCAATTTCAATGTAGTAGTACTTAAATTTCAGGGAAAAATAAGAAGTAGGTGTCTGTCTGACCACCCTAATCAAAATAAAATGATAATATTTTTTTATAATATTCTAGATATAAGTAGAGGACTCATGTCACAATGTGATGCATATTGTTTTGTTATTTTTTTCCAAGTAAACAATTAATTATGAGTTTTTTATTACAACTTTTAAAAAATATAAATACTCGTATGTCTGACCACCTTAACTTCGTCAAAACTTCATGATTTTTTTATTTTCTTAATCCTATAGTATGTGAAGCATAGAATGTGATGCATGTTTTAGATTCAAAAAATGTGATACTGTTTGAAAGTTATAGATGTTTTTCAATCAACCTATCAATCAAGACATTAGTTGTAATTAAAGAGAAAATGAAGAGTAATTATTTATTAAATTCAAAGTAAAGAATAATTTATATTGGTGGAAAGCTAAGATCACCTTTAAAAACCCTTTTTGTTTCATCAATTTTGGGTACAAAAAAATGTCATTTGCCAGATGGGCTATCATATCACTTACATAATGCCACTTTTTGGCCCATCATGATCTTGCACATAACGAAGTTTTCATGATCTTTAATGATTGTTTCTTATTTTACCAAGATATCTTCATCAACAATGGGAGATATATTAGAAGAATAACAATTATGATTATCATGATTATTGATAGTTTCATACTTTTGTGTCAAATATTTAGTGGATGATTGTAGTGAGAATAATTCCCTAAGGGATTCATCTTTAGTGGATGCTGTCAGCAATGAAATATTCTCTTACCCTTAACCCTTTTTTCCCTCTTTGCATATGTGTTTTTCATCCATATTTGTGAAAGAGAAAGGTGTTAAAATCAGCCAATTTTTTTTCAAAGTCATTCAAAGTTATCAAATCCCTAAAATAAGCTTGGAGAGCACCCACAGGTCAAAGTCTGCAAATTTGGATCTAAATTCTTGTCAGGAGCTAAAGTACAGACCGAAAGATATAGATTGCATCCTTAATGTTTCTGAAAGCTGAAGGTGGACTAGGTCACAATTAGTGGTGAATTAGTCCCATTATCGGGCCTGAAAAGTGGTTTTTGTCATTCTAGATACCCAGTTTCCTAAAATCTATTCCTGTAGAATCTCCTCGAAATAGGAATAAGTCGCCCAGCTTACTGTAAGTGTCCTACTTGGCTTCAATAAAAATTTCTTTAGGATTCTAAAGCCTCTCTACATCAGATTTTAGTTTCTAAGTGCACCTCTCAAATCCCTTTCATTTTTATTATTTTTTGTTTGCATTTCTAGGTCATTTAGTATATGTTTGCATATCAGAATGTGTTTTCAAACAATCTATATTTCATTAGTTTTGCCTTAGTATTCAATCTCTTTTATAAATTCTCTGTATGTAGGACATTCCATTTAGGAATATTTCAATCTTGTTAGCATTATTCGTGAATGAACCCCTACATATTTTGTGGGATACCTTTCTTCTTTTAGGTTCAAAACCCTAGAAGTTCAAGAGAGTTCTATTCTACAAAAAATTATGTTTCATTTTTGTGAACCTGAAGTGCAATGAACATACTAACCCTAGATCCATAGATCCCTTATATGTTTGGTCTTTTCATTTCGGGGAAAATCCCTTCCCTTTTCCTCTCTTTTCTTTTCTCTTGCATGACACAACTTTACTTGGAAACATATGACTTGGTAGAGGGGCTTTCCTAGTTGCCTCTCATGTCTTCTTTATTTTTGAAATTTTCATTTTTCTACTTTAAAGTAATTGCTCACAGTATCGTGTGTAACATTTCCTTTAAAGTGGGGGTATACATTGGAATTATTCATTTACATTTTTTTCTTTTTCTTCATTCTTAATTCGACCTTGTTATTTCATATGATGTGTTTGTCACTTTGAGGATAAAATTGTGTGTAATGTCCTTCATGGACATGATTTATCTTAGCATATTGCATTCCTCTTGGTGGATTGATACGATACACTACATCCCCTAAGTTGCAAATTTTTAATTCTTTGATCAATCCTCTCTTGGAGACATTAGGCACAATGTTCCATAAGTTAAAGATCTTGCATGAACTAAGCAAGACTCCTTTGAACATTCTTTTACATGTTGCATTTGGAATTTTTTATATGGCCACGTTGCATAACACAACTTGCATGCCTATGGTGCCATCCTTTTTTGTTCATGAGCTCCAATCACATGAAGTTTTGCTTGTCTCGTGAATCTCAAAATATCATTTTCCTTTGTGGCACCTTATTAAAGTTATTAGGATGTATAACTTTGGCATGGTTGAGTGGGAAGCGCATTTTGAGGCATGAATTTCCCCATAGCCACTTGCATGTGCGTGAGTGCATACCAGCCATGAGTGTGTGCTTCTCACCTTTTTGGGCCTTCTCACCTAGTGGATAGCCATTAGTTTCATCACCTGAGAGTGAGTATGCATTTAAAAAAAAAACAACCTAGATCTGATCCACAACGAGATGGGAAAATGATTGAAGATTGATTCGATTCTTATTTTTCCTTTTCCTTTCATTCTTTTACATCACTTTCTTGTGAGTTCCTTTGTGCTAATGTGTGGTTTACCATGAGATTTTGATCGTAAGCGCTTGATCATCCCTCTTGATTATTGTTGTCTCATCTTGCAAGCATGAGTGCATTTGGATCCCTCTTGATATGCATGTTGGGCTACTTTAGTGTGAGATTGAAGGAAGTTCATCCTCTCACTAAAGTGGAGGCTATATGTGTGGCAAAAAATGTATCTTTCAACATTTCTATGCTCATGTGAGTCTTTATTATGGATTTTGGCTTGATTTTTCCTAGATTTGTTGTTGTAATGTGGCCAACACATTCACATTAGGTCTTGAACTCTTATAAATCAATCAGCACTTTATGATGTCTTATAAAAGTGTTGTAACACACTTTAACACTTTTCTAGAACCTTTCTAATGTATTTCACTTAAATAACCTATTTTTATCATTTAACAAGCCTTATTTCAAAGTTTTGTAAGGATTTGTAAAAAAAATCACACTTTTTTTAGAATTTTCAACAATAATTATACTTTTCGTATGCTTTAATTTGCCGAATTTTACCCTTACAGGCCTTATTTAAGTGTATTTTTGAGAATAAACCCAATAAAAATCATTTAATACATCTTAATTCCTAACACCCACTTAAAATTCCTAAGTGGGACCAAGTTGGCACTAGGGGCGACTTAGTCCCATTTGGCTCAAAAATAAAAAATATTTCAAAATTCTAGAGAGTTATTATTCTCTAGACCTTGAGGTCGGCCTGTGATGAGGTATTTTAGGGAATTGGGGCATACTCATGTATAAATAGATGGTTTTCCCCTCATTTTAAATCATATCTATCTATCTATCTAACAAGTTGGCTAATTCAATCACTCATCCATTCCACCATTCAAGCATTCTAGGCATTTCAAGGTTTCATCCATTGGAGCTTCTATTTGCACTTCTTCATATTTCTTCGTCAAGGGTTTGGTGATTTGTAGCATTGTATGTTTTTCATTCATCATTCTCTTTCCATTTCAATTCATTTTCAAGAGTTTTATTACCAAACCAGGTTTGACCAAGGCAAACCCCTATTATCTAAACCTTAAACCTTTTCCCCTTGTTTGCATGTAGATTTGTCAAAGAGAAAGGTGTTAAAAGGTGCCAATAATTTTTCAAAGTCATTTAAAGTCAACAAAGACCTACTAGAAGCTTGGAGATAACCCATAGGTCAAATTTTCTAGATTCAGATTTGGATTCTTGTCAGGGGCTAAAGTACAAACTGAAATCTACAAATTGCATCCTCAAGATTCCTAAAAGCTAAAGGTGGACTAAGTCGGCATCAGTGGTGAATTATTTCCACTATCGATCCTGAAAAGTGGTTTCTGTAGTTTTGGATACCTAGTGAACCACCAAAAACATATACAAACAAGGGAAAGAGTGTCATGTGCAAACCAAGTGCTCCTTAGGTGAAAAACCCTAGGGGCTAGGTAAGGGAATCCTCTTTCCCTTATTTGTACATATGTTTTTGGTAATGGCACAAAACAAAAGTTTTAAAGGTGGTGAAACATCCACACAATTAGGGAATCATTTACTTAAAATCTTTTTGATCCTGAAATTTCCTTTTACTTTCTGTATTGCATACATTTAGGTCATTTTAGAATAGTTTGCATTAGTTTACATTTACTTTATTTACATTTCATTTTTAGTTTTTAGCCACATCACAACCTTCATCAATCAACCCCCTTCATTTGAATGAAATCACCAAAAGCATATCACCAAAGTGGAAAGAGTGTCATTCCCAAACCAAGTGCTCCTTAGGTGAAAAATCCTAGGGGCCTATTAAAGGGAATCCTCTTTCCCTTGTTTCTTTATGTTTTGAGGTAATGACATAAAATAAAAGCTTAAAAGGTGGTCAGATACATACACATGGTTGGTATGCACTCACACACAAGAAGGTGGCTATCATGAAAGTTGTGTTGCTAGTTGGGCTTCCCACTCAACCATACCAAAGTCATACATGTTGGTAACTTTGATAAGGCATGAAAAAGGACAAGGGTGTGGTTCATGAGACAAGAAAAGCCTTGGATGCTTAGAACTCATGAAAAAATGCAATATGGCACCACAGACATGCAATTTGTGTTATGCAAGGTGGCTATGTATGTACAAATGCAAAATTGTAAAATGTAAAAGGGTGGAACACCACAACACCTTAGACTTAACTTATGCATGAATGCAAAAGTGTAACATGTAAAAGGGTGGAACATCACAACACAAGGCTTGGGAAAGGGTAAAAGGGTGTTATTTATGTGAATTGTGTTGAAAGGGTCTTCGAAAAGTGGGAATATGTACTACAACACTTCACAACACCATAATAAAACACTATTAGATTATTATTGAATTGCAAGCTTTCAAGATTGAATCAAGGTAAAATAAGGCCAAAATTCAAGGGAAAAGGAAAAAATGAGTGAAAAAGTGCCAAAGGCTACACTTTTTGGTGACACATTTAGCCCCTACTTTAGTGAGAGTATGAACTTACTTCAAACTCACACTAAATTAGTTGAGTCATGCATGTCGAGTGGGATCTAATGTAATCATGCTACTAAGGTGAGATTACTATGATCAAGAGGGATGATCAAGCCCACAAGATCAAGATCCCATGGCGAACAAAACATAAGTACAAAATATCACACAAGGAGTGATGTGAAAAATGTGAAGAGAGGGAAAGAGTTAGATCAAGATTTGACTGTTTTCCCAGCTAGTTGTGGATTAGATCTAGGTTTTTTGTTCGAAATAAAAGGATGTACTCACGCTTGGCCTATGAGACTTTTGGTTGTTCACTATTTGAGAATGCCAAAAGGTAGTGAGATACATACACATGGTTGGTATGAAGCTACACACAAAAAGGTGGCTATGGGGAAAGTCATGTCACTTGTTGGGCTTCCTGCTCAACCATACCAAAGTCATACCTCCTGAATACTTTGATAAGGCACCACAAAGGACAAGGGTACGATTCATGAGACAAGAAAAGCCTTGGATTCTTAGAACTCATGATAAATTTCAAGATGGCACCACAATCATGCAAGTTGTGTTATGCAAGGTGGCCATGTATGCATGAATGCAAAAGTGTAACATGTTGAAGATCATTCAGCAAGATTTTCTAGATTTAAGCCTAAAGTGTGTAACATGTAATCCCAACTTAAGTGTGGAAAATCATAATACATTTCACATTGGGTTCACCAAAATGAACCACCAAAAATATATACAAACAAGGGAAACAAGATTCTCTTTACTAGGCCCCTAAGGTTTTTCACCCAAGGAGCACTTGGTATGGGAATGACACTCTTTCCACTTTGGTGATATTCTTTTGGTGATTTCATTCAAAGTAAGGGGGTTGATTGATGAAGGTTTTGATGTGTGTGTCTTATGTGGCTAAAAATAGAAAATGAAATGATTGTAGTCTAATGTATGAAATGTAAACAAAGAATTTAAACTAATGAAAACTATTCTAAAATGACCTAAATGTATGCAATACAAAAATTTAATGGAAAGTTGGAAATGAAGGGTTGTAGATGAGGAGACCCATAAGGTTCTGGAATCAGCTTGAAATGTGAAAAAATAGATTTATGCCAAGTTGGGCAACCTAGTCCTCCTGTCACAAAAATATGTCGGAGTGGGTTTATGTCAAATGCATACTAATAAATGTAAGTCTCCTTGAAAAACAAGCTTAGAGGGACTAGGTTGCCATTATGGGTGACCTAGTCCTCTTTTGGGATTTTGGGAATCTTAAGGCGGAGATTAGGGCCTTCGGTCTACACTTCGGGTCCCAGCAAATGCCTAGTTCAAATTCTAAAGAAAATAGGTTGAACGAGGTCTCCAAGCTTCAACTAGGGCTATGATGACTTGAATGGATTTGATGAGTTGAGAACAGCTCCTTGGCACCTTTCTCCTTGACCAATGTGCATACAAAAACCTACAAATCACAAGCAAAGAGGAAACAAGGGTTAGGGTTAGAGATTAGTTGTTTTCCTTAGTCAAACCCCTTTGATGATAGTAAAATCCAAATGAAATAATATGAAAGGAATGGATGATTGAATGAGAAAACAATGTAAACACTTACCAAATCCTTTGTTGAAGATGTTTGCAACATGCACGAACCAGCTCAAATGGAGGTATCTTGTGGTGCCTTGTGCCTAATTTCTTGCTTGCAAAGTCTTGAGTGCAAGAGTAATTTTGTTGAGATGTAAAAATGATCTTGGGAGAGAGATAAAGGACGGTGAAAACCCTTATTTGTACATGAAAAACCCTCATTTTCCTCAAATGCAATATGATAGGCCAGCACTAGGGTTTAGGAGGCAAGACTCCTGTTAGATTTTTCTTAAAATTTGAATTTTATGCCAAAAGGGACTAGGTCACCCAGAGTGGTGACCTAGCCCACTTGGGCAATTTCAAGTGGTGGTCAGGAATTAAATAATGTTTAATGAATTTTATCAGCTTTTCCTCCTGAAACACACTTAAGTCGGGAATAAAAGTTCATTAAGGGGAAAAATGAGCATAAGAAAAGGGTTAATTAATCGATGATAAGCCTAGGAAAGTGTGAAAATGCCTTACAACACTTTACAACACTTTGACATGAGGTTTGGAAAGGGGTAAGCGGGTGTTGTTTAGGTGAATTTTGTTGAAAGGGTCTTAGACAAGTGAGGAAATGTGTTACAACACTTCACAAAACCTTAGTAAAACATTGTTAGATTATTGCTGAATTGCAAGCTTTCAAGACTGAATGAAAGCAAAACAAGGTCAAAATCCAAGGGAAAATGCCAAAATGAGTGAAAAAGTGCCGAAGACTACACTTTTTCATAATTGATTTAGCCCCCACTTTAGTGAGAGTATGAACTTACTTCAAACTCACACTAAATTAGTTGAATCATGTGTGTCAAGTGTGATTGAATGTGATCATGCTAGCAAGATGAGATAACCTTAATCAAGAGGGATCATCAAGCCCCTAAGATCAAGATCCCATGGAAAACTAATCATAAGTACAAAATATCACATAAGGAGTGATGTGAATGGGTGGAAAAAATATTGATCAAGATTCAACTATTTGTCCAGATAGTTGTGGATCAGATCTAGGTGGTTTGTCCAAAATAAAAAGGATGTACCCACTCTAGGCCGATGAGACTTTTAGTTGTCTACGAAGTGAGAATTCCAAAAGTTGGTGATATACATACACATGGTTGGTATGCACTCAGACACAAAAAGGTGGCTATGGGGAAATTTGTGCCACTAGTTGGGCTTTCCGTTCAACCATACCAAAGTTATACCTCCTGATAACTTTGATAAGGCATCAAAAAAGACAAGGGTACAGTTCATGAGACAAGCAAAGCCTTGGATTCTTAGAAACCATGAGCAAGTGCAAGATGGCACCATAGACATGCAAGTTGTGTTATGCAAGGTGGCCATGTATGCAAGGATGTAGAAGGTGCAATATGTAAGATGGTAAAATGCAAAATGAGATGTTCAAAGGAGTCTTATTTCATTCATGTGAGGTATTTTACTTAGGAAGCATTACATCTAATGTCTCCAAAAGAGGACCAATCATAGGATAGAAAATTCACAACTTAGGGGATGCAGTGTGTCACATTAGGCCACTAAGAGGAATGTAATATGCTAAGATAAGTCACACTTATGATGGAAATTACACCCAATGTCACCCACTAAGTGAGAGAATCACTGGATGAAGTGGAAAGGCTGCACTAGGAACCAAGGACAAAGAAAAATGTGAAAAGAAAGAGTGCTAGTGTATGCCCCCACTTTAAAGGAATTGCTACACCGTTTTGTGAGAAATTTATTTAAAGTAGAGAAAGAAAATATGTAAAAGGGACATGAGAGCCTTACGTGAAAAGCCCAACATCAATTAATATGTTTCCAAGCATGGCTACATCATGGAAAGGATGGTATGTCACATGCGAGTTAACCTTAAGACGTGTCATCCACATCTCAAGCTTGCTCTTGTATGTTCATGAGATGCTAATGTCTAGTCAAAAGATGCAACACGTGACATACGAGGACAAGCCTAATGAACCCCTTGCGCCCACTTAGTGCAAGGAAAAGGTGATTTGAAAGGATGAAGGTATGTGTTAGGGAGAGGAATTATGTGCCCCACAGAAGGGAGAGCACCATGCTCTATGAGAGGTTTGAATTTTATTGGTTCAAGGAAATGGAGAGGAGGGAGGTAACCCTAAATATTTCTTGAAAGAGAATGATATTTTAGTTCATGTCATGTGTTCATTGCATCCATGTACAGGAAGGAGATAGTGGTCGATACCATAACAATCTTCCAAGGTAGATGAAGGGGTTGTTTTTTTTGGAGAAGGATTAGTTGCTATATAAGAACACAAATCATTTTGAGTGTTATGTGTTGCTCCTTCATGAGGGATGAGGGTTATATGGCCCCCATCACCGGCATGGGATAATTTTTTTGATTTAGAAAAAAGTTGAGCATAGAAGACATAGGGTGGTTTTGGTGTAGGTTGTGAGGTTACACACTCTCCTTTAAAGGGAGACGTAAGACCCCAATTTTTATTAGAAATTGTATCTGAAAATGAATTGTTTGTATATGACTCCTTGGAAGAAGATGGTGAGAGTTTGGAGTTTGTAGTGAAAGGAGGTGTAGAGTCTAACGACCCCTAATGATCACAAAATTTATTTGTTGTAGGTTAAGGGGTAGAATCAACTTGGATAAGTTTCGAGCTAGGAGTGAAAGGATTAGGGGAGTTGGGAATGTCATGATTAGTGGATTCATAGGTTTGATCATTTGAATTCACCATGTATACATTGTTGTATTAAAATTTCATTGTATGGTGAAGGGTAGATGGGACTCCTTTCATAGGATGAATCCATGGTCTCCCTGGGAGGAGATTGTATGGAAGGGGTCCTCGCATGATATGCATAGGAGTAGGAAACACTACTGGTCTGACTATAGGTAATGTGATCATCCCTAGTGGTTGTTGATTAATATTATCGAAGCCACAAATATGAACATCATTAAGTTGAATGATAGTTTTGGCCATGCCAAGTGTATTGAGAAGGTCCACGCTACAAAGATTAATTTCTGACCCATTGTCTATGAGAGTGTGCATGACTGGTGTTTCATTAATTATCACCTTTATCATCAAGGGATGATTCTTGTGTTGAACCTCAAGTGAGGGAAATTCATGTTTAGAGAATGTTATGTCGGATTGGGTTACTTGCATGGGATGAGGGGGGGATGGGATATTGTTTGATTTTATGTAGGATGCAATGTCCTCCACATGTATTTGCACCATTTCTTGAAATAAAAATTTGACTGTAGATGAAAGTTGAATAAGTTCCCATACAGATATATCAGCAGGAGCCTTTTTAAGGTACTCAACACTAGGGACTCTACGTTGAGAAAGGGGTAATCATGTAGGAGTGATGTGTGATCCCCTAAATTTTTGAGTCACTAAGTTACAACTTAGTGGCTACAAAACATTTTTATGAGTAGAGTGCATCATGGATTTTAAGATATCTCTTAGTTTTTTATGTGATTCACTAGTGGGAGGAGACTTAGGAGGCTCATTAATTAAAGGAGATCCCACTTGTGGAGTCATAACTTCAAGAATATTGTCTGTAGTTGTATGATTTGTTGGTGAAGGGGATTGGAATGTCACTTGATTATCTTCTCCTAGGGGAGGTTGAGTGGTTGAAGGATAGGTGTCAGTTTTCACATGTTTTGGCACCATGATAGTCTCCTTAGGAGATGAATTTTTCAGGAGAACTACAAATCAAATTTTCTTCACATTCAAAGGTTGGTTCTTCTAAAAGAACTTCATCACAAGGAGGGTAATGATAAATGGTGGGATTTTCATGTTTAATAAGGGGTTCCCTAATAGAAGGGAGACAAC
The DNA here is from genome assembly GCA_007115665.2 of Sequoiadendron giganteum. Taxonomy (NCBI): domain Eukaryota; kingdom Viridiplantae; phylum Streptophyta; class Pinopsida; order Cupressales; family Cupressaceae; genus Sequoiadendron; species Sequoiadendron giganteum. Next base: position 328,202,678 of record CM021110.1, read on the forward strand.
CAAGATACACATGACTATCATCGATTGTATCCTTTATCGATAAAGTATCATATTTGCAACTAGGAGAGATACTAGGAGAAGGAGAAAGTTTATTGTCATGATCCCTTATGGTTATGTTATGATGTTGTTTAAGAGAGGTAAGAGGAGATAAAAAACTAGGGTTCTTGGAAATCTCATTAATTGGTTCTTTTGACACAAAAATCTTTGCACGAGTAAGAGGAGAGAGATTACAGGAAGAACTAATATGATTGTTCATAACGTCCAATGTTGTATTCTCTATCCTTAACACACTCTCATAGGGAAGGGCAGGGAAGGTTTCTTAGAATATCAAGATTTTTATGATACTAACATTGTTTTAACAAAACTAGCAAATGGATGTAACCATTGCATGCACCATTTCAACAATATAAACAATGTGGATACAAATGTACATAATATTTTGATCCAATGTATGCTAAGTCTGAAGAATATAAAAAATGTATATCAAAGAATGAAAAATAATTTTAGCAAGCTTATGCATATTTTAGAAAAATTAAAAAGTACTTTTATCAATGTGAAGCATATTTTCATAAATGGAAGCATTTTTCTGATCTAATGATGAAGGTATATAATAAATGAACACCCCAAATTGATGATTTCGAGTTTAAAGCATAAAATATATGTTCTCAGAAATTTCTAGACTTATAGTATATGGTACTAGGAGGTCTAGGAAGCATAGAAATAAGGTTTCTGATGTTGTAACATGCAGTTAAAAATCTGAACAGGGACTAGGTCGCCCAAAATGGTGAAATAGTCCTAGTTAGGGGTTTTGTCAAATTTTTTGAGTTTTTTGAGTGGTTTGGATGTGTCTCAGGCTATATGATGTAATGCTAAGATAAAAATGAAGGATTTTTAGGATTTTCAATGAAATTATATATGCAAAAATGCAAGTTAACATTGTTTTTCACTATTGCACTTTTTTAGAAACCCTAGGGTGCAAAAATTGCACAAACCTAGTGCAATGCAAGATTTTTCCTAAGATGAAATGAAAATTCAGAAAGTTAACAAGTTTTGGACTATTGGGTTCACCAAAATGAAGCACCAAAAAAATATACAAAAAAGGGAAAGAGGATTCCCTTTACTAGGCCCCTAGGGTTTTTCACCTAAGGAGCACTTGGTTTGGGAATGACACTCTTTCCACTTTGGTGATATGCTTTTGGTGATTTCATTCAAATGAAGGGGGTTGATTGATGAAGTTTTTTGTATGTGTGTGTGTTGTGTGGCTGAATAAAACTAAGCTAACTAAAGAATGCAAATTAAATCAAATATAAATCTAAATACAACTAAACAATATGATCTAAATGTGTGTAAACATAAAGTAATCTGGAAATAATAGAAGGGTGCACCTGGAAATGAAGGGTTGTAGACGAGGAGTCCCAGAAGGCTCTTGAATCAACTTGAAATGTGCAAAAGGAAATTTATGCCAAGCTAGCCGAACTAGTCCTCCTATTGGGAAAATCTGTCAGAGAGAGTTTATGCCAAATGGGTAACCCAAAATGTAAAAATCCCTAAAAAAATAGCTCAAAGGGACTAGGTCACCATTATGGGTGACCTAGTCCTCTTTCGAGTTTTTTGGAATTTGAAGGTAGAGATAAGGGCCTTCGGTCTGCACTTCGGTTCCCAACAAGTGCCTAGTTCAAATTCTTCAAGAAACAGGCTGAAATATGTCTCCAAGCTTCAACTAGGGCTATGTTGACTTGAATGGATTTGATGAGTTAAGAACAACTCCTTGGCAACCTTCTCTTTGACAAACCTACAAATAAAAACCTACAAATCATGTGCAAAGGGGAAACAAGGGTTAGGGTTAGAGATTAGGGGTTTGCCTTAGTCAAACCAAGCAAACCCCTTTGATGATAATCAAATCCAAATTAAATAAGCTGAAAGGAATGAATGATTGAATGATAAAAAAATTTAAACACTTACCAAATCCTTTGTTGAAGATGTCTGCAATATGCATGAGCTAGCTCCAATGGATATTTCTTGAGGTGCCTTGTGCTTGATTGCTTTCATGTAGAGTCTTGAGTGCAAGAGTACTTGTGTTAAGATGTAGAAATGAGCTTGCGACAGAGAGAAATGAAGGTGAAATCCATTATTTTTACATGAAAAACCCTCCTTTTCCTAAAATGCAATATGATAGGCTGACACTAGGGTTTAGGAGGCAAGACTCTGGTTAGATTTTTCTTAAAATTTGAATTTTATGCCGAAAGGGACTAGGTCGCCCAAAGTGGCGACCTAGTCCACTTGGGAAATTTCAAGTGGTGGTTAGGAATTAAATAATGTTTAACGAAGTTTATTAGCTTTTCCTCTCGAAACACACTTAATTTAGGACTAAAATTACATTAAGGGGAGAAATTAGCTTAAGAAAAGGGTTAATTAATGGATGATAAGCCTAGGAAAGTGTGAAAATACCTTACAACTCTTTACAACACCTTGACACAAGGTTTGGAAAGGGGAAAGAGGGTGTTCTTTAGGTGAATTGTGTTGAAAACGTCTTAGAAAACTGAGGAAATGTGTTATCTTAATAAAACACTGCTAGATTATTGTTGAATTGCAAGCTTTCAAGACTAAATCAAGACAAAACAAGGCCAAAATGAGTGAAAAAGTGCCAAATACTACACTTTTTAGTGACACACCTAGTTTCCCAAATCTTTCCCTGTTGAATCTCTCCAAAATAGGACTAAGTTGCATAGCTTGGCATAAGTTACCCAGTTGGTTTCAACAACAAATTTTGTAGGATTTTGGAGCCTCTCTACATCAGATTTTAGTTTCTTGGTGCACCTCTCTAGTCCCTTTCATTTCTGTTATTATTTGTTTTCATTTCTAGGCCATTTAGTATATGTTTGCATATCACAATGTGTTTTCAAATAATCTATATTTCATTAGTTTTTCATTAGTATACAATATCTTTCATCAATTCTTTGCATTTAGGACATTAAATTTAGGCATATTTCAATCCTATTAGCATTAGTCTTGAATGAACCCCTAGATCTTTTGTTGGATACGTTTCTCCTTTTAGGTGTAAAACCCTAGAAGTGTAAGAGAGTTCTATCCTAAAAAAATTTATGGTTCATTTTTGTAAACATACTACCTTTTCATGACATAGCTTATTAGGGATATATAGAATTGGAAATGGGCTTTCTAAATAATGTCTCGTGTCTTCTTCTAGTTTAAAGAAATTTCTCATAGTAATAGTGTGAGCAACCATTTTAAAGTGGTGGAATACACCAAAACTCTCTTGGAAACATTAGGAATAATGTTGCCCAAGATGAGACATTTCAATTTTCCTCTCTTGGAAACAAGATGAGACCTTTTTCACTTTTCCTCTCATGGACACATTAAACATGATCGCTAAGATGAGACCTTGCACAAACTAATTAAATCCCTTTGAACATTTCTGACACTATCCTGCATTTACATTGTCTATGACTTTCAAGAAAACAATTTTTTTCTTTCCTCATAGAGGTCAAAGATCACTTTGGTGTTCCGCCTTTTGAAATTTATCAGGAGGTATAACTTTGGTATGGTTTGAGTAGGTAGCCCATTTTGATGCATGAATTTCCCCATAGGCACATGCATATGCGTGAGTGCATACCAGCTATGACTGAATGTTTCTCACCTTTTTTGGACTTCTCACCTGGAGGAAAGCTAAGAGTTCCATCTCCTTAGAGTGAGTATGCATTTTTGGAAAAACAACCTAGATCTAATCCACAATGTGTTAGACAAACTGTCAAAGCTTGATCCACCTTTTTAGCTTCGTTCTTCTCTTCCTTCTAATTATTTCCATTGCATGATTGTGTATCTTGTTTTGCTACAGATCATTTACCTTGTGTGTGTTCTTTTGTGCTTATGTCAGTTTGACTTAGGATCTTGGGTCCTAGGGGCTTGACCTCCTCCTACACCTTTGTTATCCTAGACCATCCACATTGGTATTATTGGACCCCTCTTGAATGTCTACTTTAGTGTGAGTTTGAATCAAGTTCATCCTGTCACTAAAGTGGGGGCTAAATGTGTCACAAAAAAAAGTATCCTTGAACATTTTTACGCTTATTTGGGCCTTTTTTGTTGATTTTGACCTAGTTTTGCCTAGATTTAATGTTGTAATGTGACCAAAAAATTCACATTAGGTCTCATACCCTTTTTAAATTAATGAAAAATTTATGATGTCTTGTAAAAGTGTTGTGAAGTGTTGCAACACACTTTCACACTTTTTTAGGACCTTTTCAACATATTTCACTTAAATAACCTCTTTTTATCACTTACCAAGCCTTATTTCAAAGTTTTTTAAGGATTTGTAACAAACTCTCACAGTTTTCTAGGCTTGTCATCAATAATTGTAGTTTTTTTTAATGCTTTAATTGGCCCCATTTTACCCTTACAGGCCTTATTTAGGTGTATTTTTTAGAATAAACGTGATAAACATCATTTAATACATCTTAATTCTTGACACCCACTTAAAATTCCTAGGTGGGACCAAGTTTCCAGTAGGGGCGACTTAGTCCCATTTGGCTCAAAAATAAAAATATTTCAAAATTCTAGCAGGTTATTATTCTCTAGACCTTGAGGTCGGCTTGTGATGAGGTATATTAGTGAATTAGGGCATAATTATGTATAAATAAAGGATTTTCCCTTCATTTTCAATCCTATCTATCTATCTATCTATCTATCTATCAAGTTGGCCAATTCATTAACTCATCCATTCAACCATTCTAGATATTTCAAGCATTCATCCATCCATTAGAGCTTCTATCTCCACTTCTTTAGATTTATACTTCAAGGGTGTGGTGAATTGTAGCATTGCATGTTGTTCATTCACCATTCACCATTCTCTTTCAATTTCACTTCATTGAAAAGGGTTTGATTACCAAACAAAGGTTTAACCAAGGCAAACCCCTATTCTCTAACCCTTAGCCCTTTCTCCCTTCTTTGCATGTGTGTTTCGAATGAAAATTTGTCAAAGAGAAAGGTGGTAAAAGGTGCCAATTTTATTTTTCAAAGTCATTTGAAGTCAACAAATCCATACAAGAAGCTTTGAGATCACCCACAGGTCAAAGTCTGTAGATTCAGATCTAAACTCTTGTCAGGTGTTGAGGTACATACCGAAAGCTACATATTGCATCCTCAAGATTATCAAAAGATGAAGGTGGAATAAGTCACTATTAGTGGCGAATTAGTTCCACTATTTATGCTAAAAAGTGGTTTCTATAGTTCTAGATACCTAGTTTCCTGAAATCTGTTCCGATAAAGTCTCCACAAAATAGGACTAAGTCACTTAGCTTCGTATAAGTGTTCCAATTGGCTTCAACAACAACTTTTGTAGGATTTTAGAGTCTCTCTACATCATATTTCAATTTAGAGGTGCAACTCTTCAGTCCCTTTCAATTTTTTTATTGTTTGTTTGCATTTCTAGGTCATTTAGTATGTGTTTGCATATCACAATGTGTTTTTAAAAAATCTATATTTCATTAGTTTTACATTAGTTTTAAATCTTGTTTATCAATTCTTTGCATTTAGGACATTCCATTTAGGGATATTTCAATCCTATTAGCATTTTTCTTGAATGAACCCCTAGATCTTTAGTGGGATACCTCTCTCCTTTTAGGTGTGAAACCCTAGAAGTGTAAGAGAGTTCTATCTACAAAAAATTGTGGTTCATTTTTGTAAACATACTACCTTTTCATGATGTAGCCTATTGAAATCATATGGACTTAGAATAGGGCTTTATGAATAATTTTTCATGTCTTCTTCTACTTTAAAGAAATTGCTCACAGTAATGGTGTCAACAACCATTTTAAATTGGGGGAAAACATCGACACTCACATTTCATTGTGAAATTTTATTTTCTTGTGAATTCCTCTCTTGGAAACATTAGGAATAGTGTTTCCCAGGATGAAACATTACACTGGTCCTCTCTTGGAAACAAGATGAGACCTTTTTCACTTTTCCTCTCTTGGAGACATTAAACATGATGTTGCCTGAGATGAGACCTTGCGCGAACTAAGTAAAATCTCTTTGAACATTTCTGACACTATTTTGCATTTACAATGTCTATGAGTTTCAAGCATATGAATTTTTTCTATCCTCATAGAGCTCAAAGATCACTTTGTTGTGACACCTTTTCAAATTTATCAGCAAGTATAAATTTGTTATGGTTCGAGCGTGAAGCCCATTTTGAGGCAAGACTTTTCCTCAAAGTGAGTATGCATTCCTGGACAAACAACCTAGATCTAATCCACAATGTGTTGGAAAAATTGTCAAAATTTGGTCCACCTTCTTACTTTCATTCTTCTTTTCCTTCTAGTGCTTTCCATTGCATGATTGTGTATCTTGTTTTGCTGCAAATCATTCACCTTGTGTGTGTCCTTTTGCACTTATGTCAGTTTGACTTAGGATCTTGGGTCCTTGGGCCTTGACCACCTCCTTCATCTTTTTTATCCAATACCATCATCTTTGGTATGATTGGACCCCTATTGAATGTCTACTTTAGTGTGAGTTTTAAGCAAGTCCATCCTCTCACTAAAGTGGGGGCTAAATATGTCACAAAAAATGTATCCTTCGAGTTTTTTATGCTTATTTGTGTTTTTTTTAATGGATTTTGGCCTAGTTTTACCTAGATTTAATGTTGTAATGTGGAAAACACATTCACATTAGGTATTTGACCCTTGTAAATCAATGCAAACTTTATGATGTCTTGTAAAAGTGTTGTGAAGTGTTGCAACACACTTTCACACTTTTCTAGGACCTTTTCAACATATTTCACTTAAATAACCTCTTTTTATCACTTACCATGCCTTATTTCAAAGATTTGTAAGGTATTTTAACAAACTCTCACACTTTTCTAGGATTTTCATCAATAATTATACTTTTCTTATGCTTTAATTGGCCCCATTTTACACTTACAAGCCTTATTTAAGTGTTTTTTTGAGAATAAACTTGATAAAAATCATTTACTACATGTTAATTCCCGACACTCACTTAAAATGCCTAAGTGGGACCAAGTCACCACTAGGGGTGACTTAGTCCCATTTGGCTCAAAAGTAAAAATTATTTTATAATTCTGGTAGGTTTTTTATTTTCTAAGAGCTTGAGGTCGAGCTGTGATGAGGTATTTTCAAGAATAATGGAATAATCATGTATAAACAAAGGGTTTTCCCCTCATTTTCATCCTATCTATCTATCTATCTATCTATCTATCTATATAACAAGTTGGATAATTCATTCACTCATCCATTCAAGCATCCAAGCATTCAATGCAATTATCAATCATCTTAATCATTATCAAGCATTCAACCATTGGAGCATCTACTTGCATATCTTCATATTTTTACATCAAGGTTTTGGTGAGTTGTAGCATTGAATTTTGTTCATTCTATTGGAAAGAGACACTTTGAATATCATTTGGTGTTGTCATTGATGGAAAACCTAGTCTGTGATTAGATCCGTGCATCATCATTTGATCATACCGATAATCAGATTGAAAACAATCACAGAAGAATAGAGCATCCAACAGTTTTGTGTTCATTGATTCACATGAAGATTTTCTATTATTTTTTTTTTTTGTGTATCTCATGGAATTCTGTTTGGTATATGATCACCATTTCTATTGAATCATAGTGCCTCAGATTGATTTGTGTGCAAGTTAGAAGATTCAGTGTCTTAATTATCTGTTTATTTGTACAGAAGCTCACTTCATGGATATAACATGTCGCATAAGTTCAGGAAATAATTTTTTAAGTATTTTTATATTCATACATGTTGATGTTCATCATTTCTATTCTATAGCCAATTTTGGTTGGTATGCATTAAGGGTTACTCATGATTTGAGCCGACAGTTGTAAATATTTTGTGTTCTATTAAAGCTGACATATTGTAATTAAATTCTTAGTCATGTATATATATAAGAGATCATTCATATCAATTTGATATATGAACAAGCTGTGTTGATGTGAGTTGTGAACTAGAGAAAAGTAGAAGAGCGATAATGCATAGTTTCACTTGTGCATAAAGTATTTGTCTAGTGAATCAAAACAGAGCAAAGAAAAAGTACATAATCAGTCTGAAGGAAAAAAGATCAATTGTTGAGCCTAATCGGAATTGTAATCAAGCATATGTTGATGCTATTCTCTCAGTTCAACTTCTTAGATGGATTTAATCTGATTATATTTGTAAGAAAATGAGTCTTCTTTAAGCAGTGAGCTCTAGGCAGTGTGCTTGAATGCAAGTGCATTCCCCATATTAAAAACTTCATTTTGAGTATACTCAGATCATATTGTGAATTGGCCATCCACCATGGTTTTTCCCCTAATAGGGTTTCCATGTAAAAAATCCTGTGTTATGGTGTTTTGGTTGTTTGTTTCATGGTCATGCATATTTATTTTGAATGAATGTTTTAAATGCTTGAAGGATCATATCAATAAAAATTTAAAATTGCACAAAATTGATTCACCCCCCCTCTTAGTATTGCTTGATTCCAACACATTCATCATTGTATTTCCATTTCATTTCATTTTCAAGGGTTTAATAAACAAACTAGGGTTTGACTTAGGCAAATCCCTATTCTCCAAGCCTTAACCCATTTTCCCCTCTTTGTATTTGTTTTTTGCACGTCTTAAATGCATATTTTTTAAAGAGGAAGGTGTTAAAAAGGTGCCAAATTTTTTTCAAAGTCATTCAAAGTCAATAAAGCCCAAAAAGAAGCTTGGAGATCACCCATAGGTCAAAGTCTGCAGATTCGGATCTAGATTCTTGTTAGGAGTTGAAGTACAGACTGAAAGCTACAAATTGCATCCTTGATATTCTTGAAAGTTGAAGGTGGACTAAGTCACCATCAATGGTGAATTACTGTTGCTTCCAGGCCTGAAAAGTAATTTGTCCAGTTGTGGATACCTAGTTTCCTGAAACCTATTCCAATAGAATCTCCCTGAAATAGGACTAAGTCACCCAGCTTGACGTAAGTGTCCTACCTAGCTTCAACATAAATTTATGTAGGATTCTAGAGCCTCTCTACAATATATTTAAGTTTCTAGGTGCCCCTCTCTAGTCCGTTGTATTTATGTTATTATTTGTTTTCATTCTTAGGTCATTTTGCATATCAAATTGGTTTTTCAAAAATCTTGCATTTCATTAGTTTTGTATTAATAATTCATCTATTTTATCAATTTATTGCATGTAGGATATTTCATTTAGGCATATTTCAATCATATTAGTATTAATCTTGAGTGAACCCAAGATATTTTGTGGGATCCTTTCTCCAATTACGTGAAAAACCCTATAAGTTCAAGGGAGCTCTATCCTACAAAAAAATATAGTTCATTTTGGTGAACCTACATATTGAATATCATGTTTCTAATAAACAGTGTATTTACATCCTAGGGATAGCTTACATTAGCCTTAAATTGCATTTTTCATTGTTTAATTTGCATTATAGGGTTTTAAATTTTTCATTACTGAAAATCTCATATATCTTGCATTCTTGTAGTGCATTTCATTCAAATAATCATAATTTTGCATATCCTTATGATATATGTATCTGAAAAACCTAAAAATCATAAAAACCCATTAAAAATACTGAAAATTCTGAAAAACAAATCCCCATTGGGACTCATTTGCCACCTTGGGTGACTTAGTACCCTTTATCCCCTGAAACTACCTTTCACAACACCGAAAATCCTATTTTAAAGAATTTTTTTGCTTCCATTAACTATTTGTATCAGTTTGTTGAGTTTTTTTAACATGCATTTCATTAGATCTAGCTTAAAATAGATCTAGTTAGAAATAAGAATTGTTTACATTTATGGATATTATAGATAGCCTTAGAGTTTTGTAATTATCTTTTTCAGAATTAGTTCCTAGTTCATTTAGATCAAATTCATTAGAAAACAAAATGAAAAAATAAAAAAACATCAGAAAAAACAATTCAGAAAATGATTCAATTTAGAAAAATCATATCATCGAAGCCCTTTATTAGTGATGAATTAGATGTGTTAGATGAAGCCATTAAGGACTTCCTATATCTACAATCATCCACTAAATATTTGACACAAAAGGATGCAAGGATCGATAATCATGATAATCATAATTATTTTTCTCCTGATATCTCTCCCATTAGTGATGAAGGTATCTTGGTGAAAGAAGACACAATTATTGAAGATCATGGAATTATTTCTTGTCTTCCTCCTCCTCCCCCTTGCAAAAACATTATGACACATGAATCTAAAATCATGATCACTACCTTACCTAGTCTCCATTCCTCTCCCAACACCTCCCCTACTTGTGAAAATGCTTTAATGAATAAGATTACAATTGTGAATGCTCATGACAAAAACATTTGTGTGGAGGAGATGTTGATAGTCACGAGTCATAATAATCCTACCTCTCCTACTCAAGAAGACATTATATGACATGGTAATGTAAAATTAGAAAATCATGACAATCAAGCCTTTCCATCTCCTACTATCTTCTCTAGACATAAAGAAGATAGTTTAGTGTTAGAAGATATCCTTATTGAGACTCATGAGAATCTTATTCCTCCCTTTCCTGATGCCCCTACTATTTGGAAGACCTATTTGAACAAACAAGTCCAATCATTGATAACCATAAACCTCCTAGTCATCCTTCTCTTAATGCTTCTCCTATGATCAATGAAGCTACATTATCAAATCCAACCATGAATTGTGATGAACCTATTTTTGGTCACTTTCCTAGAAATCTCTCCTACTAGGGTAAATATTATGACACAAGAGAATGAGACCTTAGAGAAAGAGGCTGACATTATGGACAACACTCAAATTTCCACCTCTCCTAATATATATCCTATTGGTGAAGAATATATTATGGTGTTACAAGATCCCATTGATGAGAATCATTAGGAAAACATTTATCAAACAAAGAAACCCCATCTTGTAGACCCAACCATTGAATTCCATGGACATCTTTTTTGTACTTATCCTAAACACTCTCCTCATAGGGAAGGTCTCATGGTGCAAGCAAATATCAACACTATCATGTGCAAATAAATAATCAACCTCACTTTGAAGAATCTTGAATTGCTTGGAGATTTGTAATTAACCCTTATTCTCTAACCCTTAACCATTTTTAACCTCTTTGCATGTGTGTTTTGCATGCAGATTTGTCAAATAGAAAGGTGTTAAAGGTGTTGAAAATTTTTCAAAGTCATTAAAAGTCAACAAAGCCCAAAAAGAAGATTGGAGATCACGCACAGGTCAAAGTCTGCAGATTTTGATCCAGATTCTTGTCAGGAGTTGAAGTAGAAACTGAAAGCTATAGATTGCATCCTCAATATTCCTGAAAGTTGAAGGTGGACTAAGTCTCCATCATTTTTGAATTAGTCCCACTACTAGGCCTAAAAATTTGTTTCTGTAGTTCTAGATACCCAATCTCCCAAAACCCGTTCCAGTAGAATCTCCCTGAAACAGGACTAAGTCACCCAGCTTGGTGTAAGTGTCCCAGTTGGATTCAACAATAATTTATGTAGGATTATAGAGCCTCTCTAAATGATATTCTAGTTTCTAGGTTCACCTCTCTAGTCCCTTTCATTTCTATTATTGTTTGTTTGCATTTCTAGGTCATTAAGTATATGTTTTCATATCACAATGTGTTTTCAAGAAATCTATATTTCATGTTTTGCATTAGTATTCATTCTCTTTTATCAATTATTTGCATTTAGGACATTCCATTTAAGCATATTTCAATCCTATTAGCATTAGTCTTGAATGAACCCCTATATCTTTTGTGGGACACCTTTCTCCTTTTAGGTGCAACACCTTAGAAGTACAAGAGAGTTTTGTGCTACAAAAAATTGTGGTTCATTTGGGTGAAACACAATTTTTTTGTAGGATAGAAGTTCTCTTTCAATTCTAGGGTTTTTCACCTAAAAGGAGAAAGGCATCCCACAAAAACTTGGGGGTTCACTCTGTAGGCGCGCAAAATATACATACATCGAATCTAGAATCACTAATTTCATTTCATCCTTAATTATTCCTCTCCTAAACATTTTAATCAAATAATCTTTATCAGATTAAAACTCATCATATTTCCTCTTTTAATTGAATAAACCAACCTTTATTTAATCAAGTCACCATATTCATCTCTTTAATTAAATAAATCAATTTTATTTAATTAATCTCCTAAATTCATCTCTATAATTAAACAAATAAATTTCTATTTTTATCTATTATAGTTCCTTCATTTAATTAAATCAATCCAAATATTTAATTAAATATCTAATGTCCTTTATCTTCTCATTTAATTTAAATAAATCCAAATATTTAAGTTGAATGTCACAATCAACTAACCTCCATTAAAATTAATCAAATCGTGATTAATGCTAATCTAATCCCCCAATTCTCTAGATTTTGTAACTTGCACAATAAATCAATTTATTTTATTTATTATTTCTTCTATTATCATTCAAAATGGCATCTTTAGGGAATATTCTTCAAATTTCAAAAAGTATCTCCAAAAGGACTTTTCCTCCAACGTGGCATTAACTCCTCTTACATTGTCTCTTACATGTCTCCAATTTGGCCTTTAAGACTCTTTCTTCTCCCTCCAACAAGCCAACCTTCAAATTACAAAATCCAACTAGTATCATTTATTGGCTCATTCACCAAAATATGCTCATGCTTCCTCCATTGACATCTTGACAAGTGGAACTTGGCCATTGGATGTTGAATGATCTGACATTGCTTCATTTTTTTTTATTCCTGCATCTTCTCTTTTTATAAATACAAAGCTCTTCTACTTAATTTGCATCCGTAGTTTGAGCATTTTTCACTATTGGAATTTTGAGTTCATTCTCATCATATTGCATCTTTTGTTGATCATCATCTTGAAGCTTATGAAGGATTGGGAAAGGGATCCTTTTCATATCAAAGGTGCACCAATCCAGTATGGGATAGGTATGCACTATGCTTCCTTTCATGCTTTCATTTGGTTTACTTGATCTTTTGATTGATTTGATTACGTTATGAAGTAAGTTGTAGTATCTCATTGTCGATTAGTTTATTTGCTTGGTTTTAAACTAACTATACCAATGTGGGTTTAAGTTTAATCTATGTTGCAGATGTACATGCTCACACACTCAAGTATATGCTAATATGATTGAAATATGCCAAAATGTAATGTCCAACATGCAATAAACTGATAAAAGATTAGTGCAATATTCTAAGTGTTTAAAAATGGGATTAAGAGTTAAGGGTTGATGATTAGCTAATGGCAGCAAGCATAAGCTTTAAAACAAGATTTTTAGTGATGTGAAAGGTAGTTTCAGGGGTAAAAAGGGACTAAGTTGCCCAAGGTGGCGAAGGAGTCCGAGTGGGGATTTTTTTAGAATTTTCAAAAAATTTAATAGGTTATTATGATTTTTAGGTTTTTTAGATGTAGATATATGTGATGATTTGAATGAAATGCAATGCAAAAATTCAAGCTATGTGAGCTTTTAACTAATGCAAATTTTAAAACCCTGTAATGGAAATTAAATAGTGCAAAATGCAATGCAAGGCCAATGTAAGCTATTACTAGGATGTAAATGCATTGTTTATAAGAAATATGATGTTCAATACATTAGCTTCACTAAAATGAACCAAAAAAAATTGGTAGGATAGAGCCCCCTTGCACTTCTAGGGTTTTGCACCTAAAATGAGAAAGGTATCCCACAAAATATTGAGGGTTCACTCAAGAATAATGATAATATGATTGAAACATGCCTAAATGGAATGTCCTACATGAAATAAACTAATAAAAGAGATGAATTATTAATGAAAAACTAATGAAATTCAAGATGTTTGAAAACACAATGTGATATGCAAAATGATCTAAGAATGCAAAAAAACAATAACATTAATACAAGGGACTGGAGAGGTGCACCTGGAAATTTAAATTTGTTGTATAGAGGCTCTGGAATCCTAGAAAAAAATTGTTGAAGCCAACTAGGATAGTTACGCCAAGCTAGGCAACTTAGTCCTATTTCAAAGAGATTTTGATAGAATATGTTTTGGGAAATTGGGTATCCAAAACTACAAAAATATCTTTTCATGCCTGGTTGTGGGACTAATTAACCACTAATCGTGACTTAGTCCACCTTCATCTTTCAAGAATCTTCAAGATGCAACCTATAGCTTTCGGTCTATACTTTAGCTCCTGACAATAATCTGGATCCGAATATGCAGACTTTGACCTATGGGTGATCTCCAAACTTCTTTTAGGGCTTTGTTGGCACCTTTTTAACACCTTTCTCTTTGACAAATCTACATACAAGACCTACAAAACACACATGCAAAGAGGGAAAAAAGGGTTGAGGGTTAGAGAATAGGGGTTTTCCTAAGTCAAATGTTGGTTTGGTAATTAAACCCTTGAAAATGAAATGAAATGGAAAGAGAATGATGAATGAACAACATGTAATGCTAAAACTCACCAAACCCTTGATGTAGAAATTTAAAGATATGCAAGTAGATGCTCTAATGGATGAATGCTTGATAATGCCTAAGATAATTGATAATTGCTTTGAATGCTTAAATGCTTGAATGGGTTAGTGAATGAATTAGACAACTTCTTAGATATATAGATAGGATGAAATGAAGGGAAAACCATTTATTTATACATGATTATGCCCTAATTCCCAAAAATACCTCATCACAGGCTGACCTCAAGGTCTTAGAAAATAAAAGCTACGAAAATTATAAAATAATTTTAATTTTTAAGCCAAATGGGACTAAGTCACCCCAAGTGGAAAATTGGTCCCACTAGGGTAATTTTACTGAGTGTCAAGAATTAAAGTTTATTTAATGATGCGTAACCGGATTATTCTCTTAAACACACTTAAGTTAGGACTATAAGTGCATAATGTGGCCATTTAAACATAAGAAATGGTCAAATTATTCATGAAAAACCTACAAAAGTGTGAGAGTTTGTTACAAATCCTTGCAACACTTTGAAATAAGGATTTGTAAATGATAAAAAGAGATTAGATAAGTGAAATACATTAGAAATGTCCTAGAAAAGTGTAAAAGTGTGTTACAACACTTCACAACACCTTTACAAGACATCATAAATTTTTTGTCGATTTACAAGAGTTCAAGACTTAATGTGAATGTGTTGGCCACATTACAACATTAAATCAAGGAAAAACCATGCCAAAATCCATAAGAAAGACTCAAATGAGCAGAAAAATGTCCAAAGATATATTTTTTTATGACACACAAACCCCAAAAAAGTCAAACATCAAAAACATCTAAACTAAACCTATCATTCAAATCTCTTGTGGGAATTATTCTTCAGTTCTAAACTTTCAATCCTTTCATTCCACCTAGTTATTTCATATCCATTATTCCTCAAACAAACCTTTAGCTTGCACTTAAGCCAATCTCCCTAGGTCTTGAAATCAAACCTTTGGCTATTAATCACCCATATCACTTTAGGTTTATCATCCTTGAGTAGGGTAATCTTCTTGGATTTCATCATCTCCTACACTAGGATTCCCTCTCTTGATCATTTTTCCTTATTTCTATCTATCATAAGAGAATTTAATCCTTGCATCATAACTAGCTTCAGACCTAGAGTTGTTTTTGAGCTCCTACATTCTTATTATATCAAGCTTGTTATGCCATACCATACCATACCATTCTCAGCATGCATCATCTTATATTGGATTGAAGATTAGAACAATCACCCATGACCCCTAGAATAAGAGAAAAAATGTTTCAAGAAGGGAACCCTTGGGGAAAAGACTTTGACGGGGAAGATCACATTAGTGTTTCAACTAGTGAAACAAATGAAACTGATAATGAAGAAATAACCCAATCCCATATAAATAAAGCACTCAATGATCATAGATTCACTAAACTGCTTATAGAGGTAGTCAAACATAACCCACAACAATACTTCAAGGCCCTTGCTGAAAAAGGAATCAAAATTCCTCCTAATTTTGATATATCATTACTCACAATGAATGACCAACCTAAATCTAGTGAATCTAAGCATGCCAAAACAAAAAATGATGATAGAATCAAATATCACAGACCATTTTATTTACAACCAGGTTACAAGAAATCTTCAAAGACATCAAAACCTACACCTACAAATAATCCTATTTTGGATGAGCTTATAACACTGAGACAAAAATTGGATACTCTCAAAAATAGTAAAACATCATCCCACAAGTTATCCATTTAAGATATATTTCCTTATCCTTTCGATCTGAGCATACCAATGCCAACTTTTCCTGTTCATTGGGACATACCAAAAGTTGATAAATATATGGGAAAAGGAGATCCTAAAGACCACTTAAGAGAATTTTTTGCTACTACCATGGAATTTATAGTTCATGAGACATACCTTATGATATTATTCCCTCTCATTCAAGGAGGAGAAGTTATGGAATGTTTTTCACGATTACATATAACCATCAAATCTTTTCAAGAAGTGGCTGATAATTTTTACTCCAATATAGTTTTAACTATGAACTTAAAGTGACCATGAAAAACCTTTTTAACACCAGAAAAAACCAAGGAGAATATTTTGTGTCATTTTTACAAAGATGGAGACATATAACAAAATGATTACATTATGAAATCCCAAACAAATAATTGGTTGTTCTCTTTTTTCTAAATTTGAATAAGGAAATTGGAAGGGAACTTCTCCTCAAATTATTGGATTCCATTGATAAAGCTCTAGAAATGGGATTTTAAATCGAATAAACTCTCATCGATGATGGAACTATTAAAATTAATAATGACAAATATGAAAAATCAGGTTCAAGCAACAAGACACCTTTTTGGGTAAAGAACAAGAATGTATTCAATGACAAAGTTGATGCGTAAAAAGCTAAAGTATCATCACATATCTAAAACCTTAAAGGCTCATCTTTGGAAAAAGGAAAAGAAAAACAAAGAAGCTTCCCTAAATGAAAATTTGCAACATTGGGATAATTGCTTGAATCTGCATTAAGAGAACTCCTTGAAAATAATATTATAACGCTACCTAAGATGAAAGAATATAATCCACAAGTCAAAACCCCATGGTGGAATGAGGATCATTTCAGTAAATATCATAGATACAAAGGACATAAGACTAATAGTTGCAATAAAATTCGACATCTAATACAAGACCTTATTGATGACGGTAAGATAGTAGTTGATAGACACACTCCTTTTGGTAACTCTGATCATGAGATGTTTAAATACCCTTTCCTTAAGCATGAAAATGATAAAGGAAAGGCCCTTGAATCTGGCGATGGTGTAAATTGTACTACTATTATGTATGATTATATCATAGATAACATCATTTAAGTTGTTAATCATATAAACACTTTCATTATAAATGGAAAATAACCTGATTGCAATGTTACTACCCATAGAGGCACAATTACCCTTAGAGGTCCTAATTCAAAACCCTCTACACTAACATCACGATACAACCTCATAGAGAATTTAGGTAAAACACCTATGAAAATTTCTATACTTGAGTTGCTATGCCTATCTCCTGAGCATAAAGCTATCCTAGATAAAGTGTTTGTTAATACTATAGTGGCTAGAAACCTACATGTGGATATATTCCAAGCTATTGTGGGACACATCACCTCTCCTCACACTCTCACTTTTATTGAGAATGATGATTGCTCCATCCAACAACCATAAAACCCATATTTACACATTTAAGTCATTGTCCATAAAATTATGATCAAGCAAGTTTTGATCGACAAAGGAGGTCTTAATATTTATACTCAAGAACTAGTCACAAAATTAGGGTTCTCTAAAAATGCAATTGATCCAAGGAAAAGGGTTACCATAAAGGCATATGATGAAGAGGAATTCTCATCTAAAGGATCACTTACTTTACCAATCAAGTTTGGGCCTATGGTGAAGGATGTGGTTTTCCAAGTCTTTGATCTCCCTCTGACCTATAGTATCCTCCTTGGAAGACCTTGAATTCATGAAATGTAGGCAATACCTTCTACATACCATCAGTGCATTAAATTTCCACACAAAGGAGCCAAAACCACAATACAAGGAGATCCAGAACCTTTCATGTATTTCCATAATCTAAGCCCTAAAATTGAAATCACAATCCCTAGCAATCGTGAAGCACCTCCTTTCATGCATATGTTGATCCTGAGTTCTTCAAAGCATCCACTTCATTTACCGCACCATCAAACCCCAAGGTCCAAATCCATGATATGGGATGTGGAGAATGTTGTATGGATAATTTATCAGCAAAAGACAATGCTAATGTCATGGAGAAGGGTCAAACATCCAATAAGGATGCTAAGACAAATGCAGAAGGAATGAAAACAAATGGTCATGCTTGGATTGAAATCTTTTGGGATCTTGATGATACATCTACCTTTTCCATATCTATGATAACCCCCTATTTGACCAAGACATCTACGATAACCCAATCTTTGATCATGACCCTGCTAACGATATCTAATCATCATTCTTCCATCCCAACTACCCTAGGCTAGGATATGAATCTCCTATTGTCCCCTCCACTAAGCCATCCTACCAAGTCATTAAGGATGTGCAAGCTTCCTTTGATGTTAGTAGTACAAAAAGGGATAGTCCCAAAGAAACCATTGATGGCATCGTCCACTAAACATTTCTGTCACTTTTTTGATTTCATCCATCTCACACACATCTACTTGCATCATAGACATGGATCAACAAGTTATATCTCAAGGAAATAATAAAGGAAAATCTCCGATGAACAAGCTATCTTTAAAAGGAGATCAAGAATCGAGAGACATAATAAAAATTAAACAAAATAAAGACAAGTCCCTTAGCCAAAATAAAAACCTATTGGACAAATTAAAACCAAAATAAGATCAAGAAAAGTCCCCAAGAGAATATAGAAAAGGTCTCAGAGAAATCAAAAGTAAAATTCAAAAGTGAAAGAAAACAAAAGTTGATCTCAAAGTATGCCTCTCCATCAAAAATCAAAAGGGAATTTTATCAAGAAAAAAAGTTAGAAAAATATATTTTTTATCCAAGGTCTCCATCAACGTCACTCTCACTCATACCATATATTCCATTCACTCATCCGTGTTCACATATGTATCATATCCCTCCATTGGTGATGTTTTTAAATTTACCTTTGATGATGACCCCTTCAGGTACTCTAGCTCATTGGTCACCCAAGCTCCTTTTTATGCGTGATCCCACAATACTAGTTTACAATTTTTCACCAAATCGAAAATTCAACTAATTTTTTTTAACTACATTTTCACTTTTGGGCACCTATAGTAGCTAAACCATGAGGAATTTGAACATGATGCAAACTAATGATTTGTGACATTTTTTCTGTAGATTCTAAATATATTTTTTTCAAAAGTTTTGGAATCAAATTGCACTTCTTTATCCATCTCCTTTGAATACTAGTCTTTTTAAGTAAACACCATTTTTAAGGAGTGTTGGTCACCATATACAACATAAATTTTTTCCATGAAGGATAAAATTCAATTTTTTTTAATTTAGATTTGTTAATACGATATCTAGCACTTTCATTTGGTTTCATAGTGTTTTATTGAGTATTTTTTCCTTAATCAAGTTTCAAAGTTAAACCAATTATAATTCAAACATAGGCAGATTGTATACAACATAACTTTTTTATATGTATCGAAATTCAATTTTTTTTGTTGGATCAAGGATTTCCATATCTAGTACACTAATATTTTAAAAAAAAAAAAATTGATAATTTGCTATTTTTCCACATGTGTAGAACAAAGAGCTTGATTTTCGGTGAAAAACCTACATTCACAAGAAATAAAAAATAAATATAATAATAAAACTAAATTTATTTAAAATTATACTTTTTGGGAAGCTTATAATAAGGACTACATGCTCACAAAAAATAAATTTTAAATGAATTCATTTGATCCCTCAAAAGGTAAATCAAAAGTGGTTTTTTATCAGCATTTTGATAGGTGTAAAGGAGACTCCGTTATATGTATTGTTTAAAACTAGTAGAGTTCTATCCAAGGGGGTTTGATCTAAGGTGGTTTGATCAAAACCTCTTCAATTAGGAATCCTTCAAATGGAATATTTTAAGGCTTAAATCATTATATTCTCTAAAAATATTTGATTTCAACAAAAATTGGAATCTCCTAGAAATTGTAAACCAGCATTGTGGGATTATCATCATCTGAAACTTGATGGCCCATGTAGTGTGCACATTAGGGATCATACCATAGACTCTTTCATGTACCACATCTATTGTCCTTCATATTTATCATTCCGACTCCTCATCCCGATCAGGTCCTTTCATCTGACAAATTCATCCACATAGGATCAGGGCATCGTCAAGGAAATCTATGGATCTGAGTCTTATCAATTTTATACCTAGCTTTAGAGAGCTAGGCTAAAACTGAAAAATACAAAAAAATGGAAAAGAGTCTTGAAAAATTACAAAAAATGGAAAAAATTCCTATAAAAATATATAAAATGAGAAAAAGTCTTGAAAAAATACAATTTTTTTTAAAAAAAATTAAAAAGTAAAGAGAAATCACTTCGTTCAATGATGAAAATCCCTTCGGTGGTGCCTTGATCAAGTACCATGGTGAAAAATAAGAAATTGATACCATGTATAGGGGATTTTATCTTCTTTCCTTTGGAGCTCCACTTGATCTTTCCAATCCATTTCCATTCACCCTCCACTTCATAATGACATTTTCACGCTCACCATGGCTTGTGAATTTTTTGACATTCTCCTCGCTTGTTCACTTTTCCATACGTACTAGGTTTGTCCTATCCCTCACTAGGGCATTTCCTCAGCCTTAGCTATGGGTTGGGATACTCAGCATCTCGCAATCAAAAAATTATCCTCTTTGTTTGTATGCTCACTTGCAATTCATCTAATTCTGTCATAAAACCTGTAAAAATTCCAAAATAAATCAAATATTTCAAAAATCCAAAAAAATCAAATATTTTGAAAATCCAAAAAAATTAAATATTTCAAAAATCCAAAAAATCAAATATTTTGAAAATCAAAAATAAAATCCAAAACTTAAAAAAAAATAGATATTCCAAAGATCCAAAAGATAAAATATTTTAGAAAATGCAAAAAAATCAAATAAACTTGAAAACAAATTCCAAAATAGTGACACTTTCAGATTACCACAAAGCTTTGAACTTCAAAAAAATCAAAATGTGCCATGATTTACAATCAAGAAAACATTACAACATACCTATCAATCCATGTTTCAAATCCAACCAAATGCATAAACTGTTACAAGAATCAGATCTATGTCGGAGCATGATGTTTGTCTATTTATTTTTCTTTTGATTATTTTATGATTTTATCTTTGGTGGCATGTCTTTTAGCTTCTCGTGGATGTCTTGGACTACAGAGGTGAGGATGGGGCATGTTCACTTTTTTTCTATCTATGGATTGTTTCTTATTCACAAGATGACTTGTCTTAAGACATGATTTTCTAAAATCATCAAGGACCTATGAGTCTACTATGAATGAGAACATTCCTTGTCTGATAGTCCATTCTAGGCAATAATTATTCAAGTCATCTAAGGTCCTTAAACCTAGATGTTTATATTTCACTGCTAAATAAAAGTCCAAACCATATTTAGGTTGTCTAGATGTTCATGTTATCTAGACGCTTACACTAATTTGCGACATGATAAGCTCTATGATAATAAAGCACTCTATAAAGAAAAATAAGCTTCATCACTTTAATTTCCTTCATATCTCTTTTCATCCATTATTTCTTCCATTATCCATTTCCTTTATCACTCCATTTTCTTCAAGCTCCTTATCTCAAAAGGGTAATTAATTAATTTATCTAACTAATGCTTGTCTTTTAATCCAAATATCAAATCAATCAATTTTCATTTTAGCATGGGACTCCAATGCTCCCTAATCACTCAATCTATTAATCAATCATTGTGTTATTATAGAATCGATTTTAATCAGCTTAATGAGCTTATCAACTTGGCTATACTGATAATTTCCATTAATTGTTCAGTTATGCTTATCATTTGTGCATTTTCATCAAATTTACATCACCGCTTAATCACTCATTCAATATCAATTATCAAATTTTCTCCTCATGATCTATCGAGAGATTAATCTTATCATATCTTGTTTGATCAATCTCTCGAGAGGGAATACAATCCTTTCCAAGATATCCCTGGTGCATGTATCAGTTAATCAATTATTTTTCTTTGAAACAATGTGACAAACTGCATTGTCTGAAAGAGGGGAAAAATGTAGACACTCAAGATTTATCCTTACAATTGTCCTAAACCAACACCCTATCATAAATCCACTCATTTATCTCTCTCATTTCAATCAATTGCACTTGATTAAAGAATATGGGATAATTTTTCATTCCTCCACTTCACTCTATTATCCCGCATTTCTCCTGTAACTCGAATCTATCGTGACGAAATCCATATAATCCCTCTCTTCTCACAAAAAATCACATTCCTTTTCAATCATACAATCCTTTCCTCCATTCATAATAGCTTCTTGTTGAACTTGTTCTTGTGAAAATCTAAGAGCATCAAATACATAGATCAAGATCTTCATGAATAGGAGAACAATGGAGTTAGTTTTTTTTCGAATGCATGTGTTTTGGTTTTGCATAGTTTAGTTTACATGTTTGCATGTATTTTCATTTAAGAAAGGCTTCATTGTTGTTATGTTTAAATTTTGATTTGAGTTTATAAATTTAAATCTTTTTTTAAATTTTTCAGCATGAATAGTTTATGGTGAATGGGGGTTTTCCTTGGTCAAACCCCATTTTTTGTAATCAAACGTTGAAATGAAATAAAGCATGAAAGAAGGAATGATGAATGAACAATGCTATGTTACTAGTAAAAAAACCCTTTGATTAATCTTTGAATGTAAATCTTAGAAGGTCTACAATGTGCAGGAAATGGCTTCAATAGATGTGGATCTTGATAATTGAATAATGCTTTGAATTCTTGACTTGAATCTTGAAACCTACATCACAATGTTAGCTCCAAAAACATGCATGATGCAAGAAGACTTTGACATGATGAATTAAACTTGAATTCTACAAATATCTGATAAGTATGCTCTTGAATGCTCTTGGTAATCAAATTTTATCTTATGAAATTTATCTTCAAAATTCTCTTAAGATATCTTGAAAATGCTAAGTAAAAATTAGTGAAATAACCTTGTATTTATAGGTATGTATACTTAATTTCCAGAAATTTAAATATCACAAGATGACATTGAAATATGGATTTGGGGACCTTAAAATATTGTGAAAAACATATTTTAAATTTAGTTTCAAAGGCTTAGGGAGGACCCATTCTCCCATGGGTGAATGGGTCCTTGGTCCCTATTCGTAGAACACACATTGGTCAAGGTAAAGTGTTATGTATTGGAATTAATTATTGTCAAGTTTTCCATATTTAGGAAATGTAAAATATTAGGCTTGTAAATGAAAAATAGGGCTTATGAAGGCCTAATTAAGTCCAATTTAATTAAAATGTCCAAAAAAAGTGTGGAAATATAAAGGGATATAAATTTTTCAACACTAAATTAAGGCATTATTAATTCCATTTTAGTTAGGAGGGCCCAAACAATTGTGAAAATGTAAAGAGATACATTTTTCTACACTACATTTAGCCCCCACTTTAGTGAGAGGATGAACTCACATCAAACTCACACTAAATTAGACAACTAAGAGAGGTCTAATCGTACAATCATTGGAAAGATAATATGGAAAAGATCAAGGAGGATGGTCAATCCCCCATGACCTAAGAGCTTATGGAAAAATGAACAAAGGAACAAGGAGACACATGCCTGTGTTAAACATATATATGCAACAACGAAAAGATACTCAATCATGCAATGTCAAAGACTCAAAGAAAGGAAAGAAAAAAGAAACTAAAAATGGATAGATCAAGCCTCAAATATTTGTCCAACTTGATGTGGATCAAGCCTTTTTTTTCCCAAAAATGTGTTCAAGTGGAACTCACTATCCATGAAGCAAACAAACATGGATGCTTACATGGGCTAGTGAAATCTGTTTTCCACTAGGTGAGGCCCCAAAAGTATCAAATGAGAGAATATTATTAGGCTCCCATTACCATACCGAAGTTATAACTTCAATATCTTTAATAAGGAACCACACAATATGAACTTCGAGCTTCATAAGGCTTAGCAATTTGCATTATGCTAAACACTTATGAACAAACATAGCTCCACTAGCAAGAAAAGTATGTTATGCTTGGTGGCCATAAAAAAGGGTTGTAACTTCAAGCATCATAACATTAGAATGTTGCATTATGCTAAACACATGAATAAAATTAAAATAGGATAATAAATGTTCAAAGGGGTTTTTCTTAGTTCATGTAAGGTCTCCTCTTAGGAAACATCATGCCTAATGTCTCCAAGAGAGGAAAAATCTAGGATATAATATTCGCAACTTAGTGAATGCAATGTGTAGTATCACCACTAAGAGGAATTATTTATGCCAAGAAAGGTCACACTATTGGAGGACATCAAACCCAATGACACCACCAAGAAGAGGACACATCATGAGAAGTAATAATACCACACTACGAAACTTAAGATATAGTTAAAATTTGAAAATGATAATGCCAATGTATGATCCCACTTTAAAGAAATTTCTAAAGAACATGCTATGAAATTACTTTAAAGTAGAAAACGATAAATTCTAAACAAGACATTAGAGCTTATTTGGAAAGTCTTATGTCAAGTATATATTTACAAATTTATTTGCATCATGAAAAGAGGTTGTCCCCAAAATGAGATCCCAAATAGATAAGGGATCCATGGATTCAGTGTCAGTGTATGTCTTTGGTACAATAATATTATAGTGCACTGAAGAATCATCATTCCCAAAATAACTCATGGAACTTGAAGAATGATACATAGTGATTGAAATCAAAATAAAAGCTTTTGGGTCAACATGGAAGAGACTTAAATGTATCGAGGCCTTTAGTCATCCCCAAAAGGAAAGCACAAGACAAAATAAACAATAAATACTTATGAAATATAGAAGAATGTAGATATAAATAGAGGAATGAACATGAAGACACGTTAAATAGAACAATATGGGTGCACCTTACACACATTCAATCACACAAAGAACATGAAAATAAAACAAAGAAAAATTCTAGTAAGGAACATGTGAGTCAACCTATAGCAAGTCGTTGGCATCCCAATCTTGTTCATAATATGTGAAAGGCAGGCAGCTAGTCAAAGGAAAAAATTCAAGTGCTAAATTAGGAAAATCACCAATTTTAGCCTATGGTGAATCACTCTTTTTAGTAGGATCATCACTTAATCTCATGGAAAAGAAAAACAATAAATTCAACTCATTATGCACTTCATCACCAATTTTTACAATTTCATTATCATCATCTAAGTTAATCACAACATAGGGTATAATGCTAATATCCAAGGTTCTTGTTCTTGTTATGGTTGAGATATATGGTATTCTAGTTTTAGAAAAGGTGAATAATCTTCATGCATTTCTTAAGGTAATTTTTTATTTTTATTTTGTATTTTTTTCTTTTCTTTTCCTTGTCACAAATGAGAAACATGACATATATGGCTATGCTCTCTAGTATTTCGGTTTCTTTTCATTTAATTTTCATGATGTGATTGTGTAGGATTTGATTTTTCAACCATAGGTTTCTTTTCTTCCCTTAGGGGATGAATGGAAGGAACCATGGGAGGTTGTTCAACCACTTTATCTTTACCTTTATAAACTTGTTTTATTTTAGGAGGCACAATAGGACTTATTTTGTTATCTCATGCTCTCTTATAGGAAATAGGTGAAGGATTTGCTATGTTTCAATATTTTTTACTTGGAAGGGATTTTGGTTCAATCATGGTTTCATCAAGGATAGGAGGCTCAATCGTGGGCTGAGGCATATTGCTAATGAATAACTTTGATGTGTGTTTTTCCTAATTTTTTTGATAATATTTGAAAAATAAATCCTCATGAGGCCTAATAGGTTCCATAGGTCTCGGAAAAAAAAAAATCCAATTATAAATTCCCACGAGAATACATAGGATTAAAGCCACTATTATGAATAGTAAATATCTCATTGCCAAATAGAAAATCTAAACATTTATGCACTACCAACAGGATGGATTTCATGGAGTGAATCCATGGGTAGCCTAAGTTCACATGAAATTAGTCCAACAACAAGATGATGGAGAATGAAACACTTAATGTTTTCAATCCAATTTTTAAAGGAATATTTATCAAACCTATTGTAGGGCAATTAAAACCATTATGTGTTTTTATCCATGCATTCGATTCTTCATAAATATATTGATAAAGCTCATGCAAAAAATAAAACTATTTAGTTATCACATTCTCTACATAGATAGGATAAATTAATATCCCATTATTAGGATTTTCATTTATTCCTTTAGCTATGTAAAGAGGACCATCAGGTGTATGTTTAATTATGTCATATTGTGAGATAGTTATGTCAAGGGGAATTTTGGTTAGGCCCTTACAAGGTTGAACTTCAATGAGTCCATCATATTTTCCATTTATTTCATGTTATCATCCCTTCTATAAACATTCATCACATTATTCTTTGTTTCACTAGCTTTGACAAAGGAGATGTTATGATTTGGCATAGGATTAGTTAAGATTTGCAAATTTTGGTTAGGACGAGCTACAGACTTGTCACCTTGATCATTAACATCACTAAATTGAATTTAATTAGGATCAATGAGGTCTTACACAATACTCTTATGATGCTTTCAATTTTTTGTATCATGTCCATTTTGTAGGTGAAAATGGTAATAGGAATTTTGTCTATAGTTTATAGGTAAGGGTCTAGTAGGATTAGGAGCTCTAACAAAACGTAAGGAAATTAGGTTCTTATTTAAGAGTTGCAACATGGTTTTATGAAGGGTATCATTAGAGGGGTAAATTAACTATTCCTCTCCCCAAATATTTAAGATTTTTTTATATTTATAACAACCACTTGAGTGTCAACATGTTGAGTTCGTTAATGGGGATTAAGTTGTAAAAATAACTTATGTTGTTTCTTGAATGGTTGATAGTTTTTATTCGGCATGGATTTTGATTTTTTAGGATGGTTAGAGGGAGTTTTAACTTCACAACTACTATCTTAAATTTTGTAATCACGAAAGATGGTACAAAAGTTTTTAAAGGAATGAAATTTCAACATCTCAAGTTTAATTTGTATTTTGTTCTACAAATTGGAAATAAAAATTCTTTGAAGGTCAACATCGAGAATCCTATTTTTTATTTGTGAGTAAATAAATTGGTATCATGATATGAAATTAGTGAAATTTTCATCATCCTTTTATTTGCATGTCATTAAATCAACTAAGGTCATCTTAGGACCCATATGTATCTGGAAGTGATTGAAAAATGAATTGATAAGTTCATTGAATGAACGTATTGAGTTATTCAGTAAAGAGAAAAACCATTACAAAGAAGTAGAAGTAGCCTTAAATGATCTATGGAATATTTTAGACAAGATTTAATCCTACAAAATGAAGTCACTACTTAGGGTTGTATATGCAGAAATATGGCTAAAAAGATCTCCTTTCGCACCATATTTCTCAAATCTAGGAATCTCTACATCTTGTGGGATTTGTGTTCTCAATATATCTAAGGATAAGAGGTTTATTTTGACATATTATGAAGGTTTCCAATTTTTATTTTGACTCAATGTAGCAATTTTTTGTTGGAGGGATGAAACATTTTGCAAGATTTGGTTAAGGATGGGATCATTCTTAATTTCGAGAGGTGGAGGTGTACATGTATTTGGAGAAAAAGTGAATTGAAAAATTATGAGGGGGGATGGGTTAGGAGATATGATATTTGAATGCACAAAGCTAAAGGGATTCCCAATGGAAATACCTAAGTATTGACATTTATAGTAGGTTCTATAGTTCTTGTAATCGTTGGATTAGTTTATGCTAGAATAAAGGTCATGGTTTTGGAAGGAGGAATCAGATTTCCACCTTGACTTTGGGTATATCCCAAAGCTTGAGAACAGCTAGTCATTGTAGGTACATTTTTATTAATTATATGAGATATAATACACACAACTTCTATTCCTTGTTCATTTTTAATTATTTTACTCAAGTATCTATTACAGGAAGCACAACACCAACAATGTATTTAGAACTCACAAAGTCATGCAATTTTTCTAGTTATTCATCCATTATTCTTAGGTTATCTCGAGGGACACTATCAACCCTTGTTTAACCATCAATCACATTGGTTGTTGGTAAGGATGTCTAATGAAATCAAGTGTGAAGGATATGGTCCATAGTGGGTTGACTAGTGTCAACACTATGAGCGAAAGAGTTAGAAAACCAAAGATCCATGATGAGTGATGTATCATGGGATGACATGAGTTCCGAACTACATCTCATGATAATATTGGTAATAGGACAACAATCTGTGAAGCTCATACAAATCCCACAAACCCATGGTGCACCAAAAATGGAGAATAAGCATAATGTAATAAAATACCCTAGAATGCAAAAGAAGTTTCTAAATTTAAAATAAGATAATGTACTAATTATTTTATGCAATAATATCAAAATATGTAAATTAAAATTCAAAAAATGCACTGATTTTGATAAATTAACATTAATATGAATAATTTCAGAAAAAAGATAAATTCTTGAAACTGAAACAACAAACTGAATGCAAGAACACATAATGTAAAAATAGTTTTTTTGATGCACAAATATTCAAAAAAGCCCTTATTAGGGACTCATTCA
The DNA here is from genome assembly GCA_007115665.2 of Sequoiadendron giganteum. Classification (NCBI taxonomy): domain Eukaryota; kingdom Viridiplantae; phylum Streptophyta; class Pinopsida; order Cupressales; family Cupressaceae; genus Sequoiadendron; species Sequoiadendron giganteum. The sequence continues at coordinate 328,231,481 of CM021110.1, forward strand.
CCCATGGGTGAATTGGTATCACTTCAGGGTTTTAAAAAATAAATTCATATATTTATAAGGTGATTTTTATGCTTTCAGATTCTGGTTTCAAACATGTTGTTACAATTTCATATTTCTAGAAAATTAGATCTAAATGCAAGTGAAAAATGAGGTTAAATGACAATCAAAAAGACCTAATTAGAGATATAATTTTGATTTGGTTTTCTAATTTCAATGATTGAACATGTAATATTATGTAAATACTATGCAAATTTATTGGGATTTTTGAATTTTCTAGATTTTAACGAATGCAAAATAATTTAATAAAACAACCCTAAATGAGATTGAAATCAATGCAATGCAATGCAATGAAAATTAATGAAAATCCTAAATCTATGGTTGAAAATGGACTCCAAAATTAGAAAATTATGATGCTCAAAACTCGGGTTCACCAAAATGAAACAACGAAAAATAGGTTTATGTAAAATGTGGTATCAAAATATGTTGGGTGAGGGACCTATTTTCTATTATTTCATAAGGAAATGAGATCCCCACAAATAATTGACTAACAAACCTTAGGTGAATCAACTCAATGTGAGAATCTTCAGATTTCCTTATGCTTTGAGGATGGGGATCAAGTTCAAACAACAATTTTGGGAGAAAAACTAAAAATAGAAAATCAACCTAATTATCCAAACTCAAAATTAAAACAAAAAATAAAAATCAATATTAGAAGAAATAGAAAATTGGTTGTCAATCTGAGAATAGCATAATGGTGTTTACCTATCACCAAAAGTAAATTCTAGGAGGTCTTCAAGGACTCATTCACCAATGGGTGAATGGGTCTTTTGTCAAGGTATTTTAGCAAATTTCGAGATCCTCTAATGTTTAATTGTATCTTTTTTATTTTTTATAGGTTTCATTTTTATAAATTCAAAAATAAGATCTATAGGTTAGATTCTATAATTTGACAACAATATTGACAACTTTTTGAATCTTTCTCTTAAAAATCCCTTCAATTCTTCAAACTAAATCCACATCACACACAAAAGGGTAATTTATTTTTCTTGGTGAATGGGGGTTTTCCTTGGTCAAACCCCATTTTGATAATCAAAACTTGAAATTAAATAAAGCATGAAATAAGGAATGATGAATGAACAATGCTATTTTACCACTCAACAAACCCTTCGATGAATCTTTTAATGGAGACCTTAGAAGGTCTATAACATGCATGAAATGGTTTCAATGGATGTGGATATTGATACTTGAATATTTCTTTGAATGATTGACTTGAATATTGAAACCTACATCACAATGTTATCTCCAAAAACATGCATGATGCAAGAATACTTTGACATGATGGATGAATCTTGAATGCTACAATATATCTCTCATAATTCTACTCTTGAATGCTCTTGATCATCAAATTTTCTCTTTTGAAATTTATTTTCAAAGTTATCTTGAGATATCTTGAAAATTATTGGTGAAAAGTATTGAAATAAGCTTGTATTTATAGGTATGTATCCTTAATTACCCAAAATTTAAATATCAGAAGCCAAAATTAAAATATGGATTTTGGGACCTTAAAATAATACCAAAAAAATATTTTAAATTTAGGTTTAAAGGCTTAGGGAGGACCCATTCACCCATGGGCGGATGGGTCCTAGGTCCTTATTCCTAGAACACAAATTGCTCAAGGTAAATTTTTATTTATTGGCATTAATTATTATCGAGTTTCCTCTTTTGAAAATAAAATTTAGTAGGCCTCTAAGTGTAAAATAGGGCTTATGAAAGCCTAATTAAGTCCAAATTAATTAAGAGGGCCCAAAAAAGTGTGAAAATGTAAAGGGATAAAATTTTCAACACTAAATTAAGGCATTATTAAGTCCATTTTAATTAGGATGGCACAAACAAGTGTGAAAATGTAAAGGGATACATTTTTCTACACTACAAGCTATAAAACATAGCAAATTTCTCTTTTTTTCTAAATAAGTTAGGAAGGAACGTTTTGTAATCTATGTTACTCTTTTCTTTAAACTTGATATCCTCATGAAGGAGACTCGTGTCTTTGCCAATCATCTTGTTGAGAACCTTAAACCTCACACTACCAATGGTGATAACTCTTTGAGACTAGGTTTTAATAAATTTTGAGGTTAAATTTTCATTGTAATCTCACATGGTTTCAAAAAAGGAATGAGACCATTTATTTTGAAGAGTTCCCAAAGATCAATATTTTGTGTAAGAGCATCACGAGAGACAAGTTTCATGTGGAGTCTCAAACCACCCATCTTAGCATTCGCATACACCCACTAGAGAAACAAGAGAACTGAGAAAGCCAGAGGAAGGAAGTGGGGAAAAAAAATATATATATATTTAACCCTTTTTATGAAATATCTAATGTTATTTTTAGTGTTCAAATGACAGTGTAAATAGAAATAAATCTTATTTATTCTATCAATATCACTCGTAAGGGAGGTATAAAGGCTATGATAATGTATATAACCCTCACCATCTTATGGTGGGAAATTATAATGGAATTATGAATGATAATGAGATGGAAAGATCCCTTGAAATAAGAAAGAAGAGGGATCCACAAAAGGGCATGTAGGTATCTAATTTTCATCTAGGTGTGAGCTGCCAAGTGTGTGTAAGATTAAGAGTAACACCCTCAACCCTTAAATAATTATTTCCCTATAATCAAAAAATAATTAAAAGTTAGTAAAAATATGGGTGATACAATCCCTTGTGAGAGCCTTAGGGATAGGATTATTAAAATACATGTAGATCTACTTCCTTGAAGTAATGGAGAGAACAAGAAATATCAAATTATTAAGGAATTTTAAGAAAATATTTATTAAACCATACAAAAAATCTTCCAACTGACTATCACCAACCTTATAATAATCTAAAAGGTTCCTAGAATATTTGAATTCAAATTCCAATTAGTCCACTTAGCACTTTACAATACAAGTTGCATACCAAGTTCACCACACCATTACCTCCTTAGAAGATATCAAAAATTTAACCTGATCAAATCCACTAGGGTACGTTATGAAATTTTAAATAATTCTACATATCTAAAAAAGAGAGGTCTTTTAATTCAAGAGGAGATTCACCACAAGTTGGGAGTCACCTTTGATCTACACTTTATGTAACCCCAAGCAAAAGAGCTACTTAATTCCCCATTAGGTCACCATAGCATTAGCAACACTGTTAGATTTAACACAAATGGTGTAGCTAAATCTTTCAATAAGGCTCTATTGATCATCTCTTGCAACTCCCCCAACAACAGTGGCCCTAGGTTTACCCTTAGAATAGCCATTGAAATTAAGCTTATCCCACTCTTTGTGAGGTCTCCATTTTTCCATTTGTCTAGTAGAGATATTACACCAATTGAGATTAGTTAGGCTTTGGGATATTCCCCAATTCCATTGAACCCTTATCTCTATATAATTAGGAATTATCTTAAAATGTTTGAATGCTAGAGTACAAGTTATCTAGATTTACTATTCTTGACGATATTAAATATGGTTTTTTTTTTTTTCACTAGTCCTTAAAAACCCTATTGTCCCTTTCTTTCTATAGCTACCAAGAGACAAGATAGGGAAATATTTTCTATATTTCATAAATGAAAGGGTGTTTGAAAGAATAGAATAAACAAAAAGAAATAATAAAATAACTTAGATGGAGGGGAAAAGTCTAAGGAATTGAAAAGAGGGTTAAAACCTCCTCCTAGACCTCTCTAGCAAGAACATAATGAATGAGGAGGTGACTAATAACTTATTCCATGCTGAGAAAAATTCTATATATCTATTAACACGTTAGAAGAATATTCAATTTAGGTTTTCAATCATAATGATATTTTTATGCATGGATTCCCACAAAAAATAACTAATTTTAGGTAAAACCTTATTATTCTAGACCATATTCCAATTGAACCTCAAATCATCTTTATCATCAACAATGAGAGTGTAGGAATATTTAATAAATAATAACCATGATAGGTAGCGAATCCAGTAGAAAACATCCTTCGAATCAATATAAAAAAGGAAGAAAGAACCAATTAGCATGTGTATGTGATCCACCTGATAGAACCCTTGATTTTTTTCTAGTTCGATTGGTCGTCCTACAAAATTTCTAATGTATCTATCTTTTGAGCTTAGGGTTTATCTATTGCTACTCTTATGAGGTTTTATGTGCCTTAAACCATTCCTCAATAATCCTCAAGCTTGTGTCTTGGACATGATTCTAATTCATCAATGACCTTCTATTTCCCATTTTTGGTTGTCTACAAACATCTTATGTCATCTCAGCCCGTAAGGTTAACGGCCCCTCGTGCCTAGTTATGAAAATATTTTATTTTTATAAGGTTGTTCAACTGGCCTTTTTGGGAATTTATGTCCTTTGACACCTATTATGTATTATTTCCTCGAGGCCTTTTATTCATCAACCTAGGTCATTCCCCATTTTAGAATAACTTATGAACACATGTTAATTGTCTTCACTAAAGTCCTGTATCACTCATCGTTGATCCATTTTAAGTTTGTGAGTTCAAATTGGTGATGAGCGATGAGCGGTGTTTTCTTTGATTCCACGCATCATAGATTTTTTCTAAATGTACAAAGTTATACAACCGATGTGTGATGGACTGTGTTATAACTAGTTCCTTTGGTACCATTGATTTCTTATGTACTTGGTAATCTGAGTGAGCAATACACGGTGACCTTTTGTGCTCATTGTTTTTGTTTTTCTCTCATTGTGGATCCATTCTAGGGTTTGAGTTTCTAATGGGTGATGAGTGATAAAGTCTTTATCTCAAGCTTTCTTTCACTGATTTGAAGAGATCTTAGGAGCGATGTATTTTGTGCCTTTTATTTTTCACATAGGTGCACGTGTTTTGATCCTTTTCGCCCATCACTACAGTGAGCTGAGGAATAAACCATGAATTAGCGATGCACGATGGAGAAGGGGAATGTAATCAAGGATGGGTATTTGATCTGATGGCTGAGATTTCATCGCATGAATGGCCACATCATTGATGAGACTTGTGAATGATGAAGTGTATCAATGATGAGTGACACCTTCCATAGAAGGGACAATGTGGCAACACTTGAGTGACATCATTCAAAGAAGAAAATAAATTAGCGAGGTGGAGGAGAACTATTTATGCACATATAAACACAAATAATCTACAACTAGGTTTTAAATAAGAATGGCTAAATGTCAGTTCTCTCTTGTGAGATTTCTATCAAACATTTATGGTCATAGGTTCCGCTTCCCGACAATAAAGAAGGTCGAAGGTTTGTTCCCTATACATTAGGAGTTGTTTAGGAGTGAAGAAGGAAGCTCGAGGCTGAAGGAATGGTGTGAAGAACTCTAGCAAGAAAGTTGCAATAGCATTCATGTCAGGCATTCACTCAGGTAAGCAATTTGACTATCTCTTCATGTTAAAATTTTTAAATTGTGATTCTTGAATTGTCATAAGAAATTGAGAGATAATTTTATTATGATTTGTCTAGTCGGGTACCTTCAGTTAGGGTGATATGTATATTATTATTGGTTTTGGATTTTTTGTTCTTTGCAATTTGTACATGGGGTCTTAAAGAAACCAGGTGAGCCTTTTCAATTAAGAATGATGTAAAACATAGTCCCATCACCTTGAAATTATGAGTGAGCCAGAGCCTAGTGAATACAATGCCATGTTAGAGAGAAAACAAAATCAAAAGAGATTTAAATGACTCAAAACCCAAGATGTTTCATCCACAACCAAGCCAGAGTGAGCTACAGTAACAAACCCTACATTGGGTACCCCTACTATGTCTACAATGTCAAGAGGTGCAGAAAATACTCAGGAGAGATTTATGGAGAGTACCTCTAGAGGAGTAAACATGGGTGGGTCATGAATTGGTAAAAGAGCCATAGGCAATGTTGCTATGATGACCTAATTGATTAACATTTATAGTGATATTGGAGAGTTGGCTCAACCCTAGAGTGGGTGGAAATTGTTCACATATGTGATTGATATGAGGTATTCTAGAAAATAGGCATGTTAGCTATGGGTGCTCAACCTTGTAATGCTAGTGGTACCCAATGTATTTCTAGAGGTGGATGTAATGATGGTATTAGGCATTCAATTATGAGCCTTCAAACAAAAAAATAAAAGGTGAAGGTGGAAATGTAGTCCTTGAGGAAACAAGGTATAAAATGATAGAAATATTTGGGTTCAGTCCCAATTGCACAGTGGAAATCAAGCGAGCAAAGATATATGGTGAATATGATAAAAGAAGGTTTCCATACATAAATAGATTGTTGGTTTGGCATAGAAAGAGCAAGGATAAATTTCTCTCCAAAGATATTGAGCCTTTTGAATGTGGAGATTTTATGAATTATTTCAAGAATACATATTATTTCTTGAATCAGGTTTTAGCTCGAAGTTTTGAGGCAAGGATAACTCTAGACCTATTGGTAATGACTACTGATATATAGGCACACAATCAAAACACTAGTTTTGATTATGCTTCTTTTATTTTGGATAAGATGCATCAAGATTTCATAAATCTATAAAAGTATGTACTTCCTTTGGATTTTTGTTGGATAGCTCATTTCAATGACTACCATCAACCAGTTTGGTCTATGAAGTCTCCTTCATTTTCATTGTCAACCTGAGCTTCGAAGTGCAAAATTCTAGACTTTTTTGGTGCTCGAGGGGGAGAAGGAGGGAAAAGGGGGGTTCAAGCAAACTCCCTCTCCACAATTATATTTTTTACAAGAATGGTGGGCCCCATCATTAAATGGGTTCACTCAAACCAAATAGTTCATTTGAACCCCTAAAAGCAATTTTTTTTTGCATGGGGTCATTTTTTTCAACTTTTCCTTCCTCACTCAAAGTGTCAACCACTTTTGTGGGTTTAACCGGTATTATGTATTATGTCCTTGAGGCCTTTTATTCATCAGCCTAGGTCATTCCCCCTTTTAGAACAACTTATGAGCATGTTTTAATTTTCCTCACTAAAGTCTTGTATCACTCATTGTTAATCTATTTTAAGTTTGTAAGTTTAAATCAACGATGAGCAGTGAGTGGTTTTTTCTTTGATTTCATGCATCAAGGATTTGTTCTAAATTTCCAAATTTATACGAGCGATGTGCAATGGACTATGTCATCACGAGTTCCTTTGGTATTGCTGATTGCTTATGTACTTGGAAATCTGAGTGAGCGATACGCGATGACCTTTTGTGCTCATTGTTTTTCTTTTTCTCTGATTGTGGATCCATTCTAGGGTTTGAGTTTCTAATGGGTGATGAGTGATGAATTTAGTGTTTGTTCCATTACTTATGGCAAATAGCTATTGGATTATACTTTTCAGATGGGTGATGAGCAATAAAGTCTTTATCTCAAGCTTTCTTTCGCTGATCTGAAGAGCTCTTATGAGTGATGTATTTTTTCCATTGATTTTTCACATAGGTGCACATGTTTTGATCCTTTTCACCCATCACTAATGTGATCTAAGGAATGAAAAATTAATTAGTGATGCATGATGGAGAAGGGGAATGTAATCAAGGATGGGTTTTTCATATGATGGTTGAAATTTCATCGCATGAATGGCCACATCGCTAATGAGAATTGTGAATGATGAGAGATGCCTTCCATAGAAGGGACAATGTGGTAGAACCTGAGGGACATCATTAAAAGCAGAAAATAAAGTAGCGAGGTGGAGGAGAACTATTGATGTGATTTTAAAACACAAATAATCTATAGTTAGGTTTTAAATAAGAATGGATAAATGTCAATTCTTCTTGTGATATTTCTATCAAACATTTATGGTGATAGGTTTTGCTTCCCAAGCATAAAGAAGGTGGAAGGTTTGTTCCCTATACATTTGGAGTTGTTCAGGAGTGAAGAATGAAGCCTGAGGCTAAAGGAACGATATGAATAACTCTAACAAGAAAGCTGCAATATCATTCACATTAGGCATTCACTTGAGTAAGAAAATTGACTATCTTTTCATGTCAAAATTTTTTAATTGTGGCTCTTGAATTGTCATAAGGAATTGAGAGATAATTTTATTATGGTTTATCTAGTTGGGTATCTTCAATTAGGGTGATATGTATATTATTGTTGGTTTGCAATTATTTTTCTTTGAAATTTATACCCGAGGTTTTAAAGAAATCAGGTGAGCCTTTTCAATTAAGAATATTGTAAACCATAGTCCCATCACCTTGCAAATATGATTGAACCAGAGCCTAGTGAATCCAATGTCATGCCAAAGAGAAAACGGAAGAAGAAGAGAGTTGAAAGACTCAAAACCCAAGATGTTTCATCCATGGCCAAGCCAAAGCCACCTGTAATAGCAAACCCTACATCAAGTACCCATGTTGTGTCTATAATGTCAAGTGGTGCAACAATTACTCAAGAGAGATTTATGGAGAGTGCCTCTAGAGGAGTAAAATTGGGTGGGTCACGAATTGGTAAAAGAGCCATAGGTAATTTTTCTATGATGATTTGATAGATTCATACTATTTGTGAAATTAGAGAGTTGGCTCAGCCCCAGAGTTGGTGGAAATTGTTCACATATGCCTTTAATAGGAGGTATTCTAGAAAATCAACATGTTATCTATGGGGGATCAGCCTTGGAATGCTAGTGGCACCCAATGTATTTGTCGAGGTGGATGTAATTATGGTATTAGCTAGGAATTATGACCCTTCAAACAAAAAAATCAAAAGTGAAGATGGAAATGTAGTCCTTGAAGAAAAAAGGGACAAAATGATAGAAATATTTGGGTTGAATCCCAATTGGACTATGGAAATCAAGTGTGCAAAGCTACAAGGTGAATATGATAAAGGAAAGTTTGCTTACATAAATAGATTTTTGGTTTGGCATAGAAAGATCAAGGAAAAATTTCTCCCTAAAGATATTGAGCCTTTTGAATGTGAAGAGTTTTTGGATTATTTCAAGAATACATATTATTTCTTGAATCAAGTTTTAGCTCAAAGTTTTGAGGCAAGGATAGCTCCAAACCTATTGGTAATGACTGTTGATATACAAGCACACAATCAGAACACTGGTTTTGATTATGCCTCTTTTGTTTTGGATAAGATGCATCAAGATTTCATAAATCTACAGAAGGATGTCATTTTCATTTTCCACACTATTCCTTGTTGATGCATATGTTGTTGTTTGAAGGTAAATATAATTGGAAAAATATGTTGAAATTGAGGATGAGGGACAATGAAAAAAATGTTCTACCTATTTAAATGAGGACATATATTTCAGACCAGGATTGTCCCAGTTCCAATTATATAATGTTTGCAAATATTATCAGATATGGTATTCTTGAAATTTTAGGTGTGGCACTTATTCATAGGCTTTCCTGGAAAATCATATAAATTATGCGTCCAAGAGAGGTGGTGGGGCTAAAAAGAAACATAATTGGGAAGATGGGTTTCTATTCTAAGAGTATACTCTAATTAGAGCTTATGGATCTAAGGTGGGACCATGACACTTGCCTCTGTATGTTTCTAAGCAATTGGCCTTCATGGAGTTGATGTGGAAAATTGATTTTATGGATTATGAAATGTTCAGGATACCTAGTAATGGTAGTGTTGTAACCCCTTAGTGTTCTTTTTCTTATTTCATAGTCAGTACCCAAGAGGGGTACGAGAAATTTGGAATCATGGTAAATAACATTAGACTACCTCTTGATGAGGTTAGGATTATTGACCTAGACGGTTTTGTTTTTGCAAGGAGAAGAGAGAAAAATTTATCAGAGATTGGCCATTAGTTCTTGTATTTAGATGATGTATTGAGGAACTTGACAAGTGATGAGGCTGTTATATCCAAGAAAAGGGAAACGGAATGGACATTCATAATGGATATTGAAGAGATAATTAAAAGGAAGAATTAATTCTAAATAATTCCTTATGATAAAATTGTAGATCCTTTTGAAAGAGCTTTTACAAAGTGAAGATATTATCAAAGTGGTGACTTCAAAGCAAAGGTGAAAGAGGTTGTTGAGAGAGCACAAGATTTCTTTACACAACACTCCTAGGCTATGGATATCCCATAATATCCTACAAATGTGCAAGAAGAGAATGTCCATGAAATTGAGGTAGAAAAATGGCTAAACATGTGCTTGATGATGGGGAGGTGGAGAAGAAGTTCCCTCCACCTGATGTTGAGGATACTATATATTTTGAGGTTCCCTAGTACAAAATTATTCAATGGCACTATGATGAGACAAATGATGATGAACCTAGGATTAAAAATTATAATGAATTACTTGCAGATGATAAGTTTGTAAAATCTAAGGAATTTCCAAAATTCATGATTTAGCAAAGAAGCAAAGAGATAAAAGAAAGGCTTGAACAAGCTAGGTCTAGTGTTGAGCCTTCTCAATAGGAAGAGGCTAAGAAGGCAGAAGAGGAGAAGATTAGGGTTGAGATTACATAAATCACCCTTGCTAAATAAAGGAAAATTGTTGCATATAGTGGACTCATGTGTTTAGTAGGATGGACTATCACTTTAGCTATTGCACTCGATACTATAAGAAGAGATCACCAGGCTTCAATATCTGAGGAACATATGGAAGATATGGTATTTGGATCTAGATATAGTCTGAAGTTGCATATACATGCAATTTTGTCTATGACACATAATATTTGAAAGCATGAGGTGGCTCGACTTAATGAAAATTTCATGGGTTCTTTAGTGGTGAAATGGGCCACTGATATAACATCAGTCGAGGTTGCTATATTAACTACCCATGTTGTAATGCTCAGTATTGATACTACACAAATAAATCAGAAGTATGATTCCTTGGTAAGGAAATATAACAAGGCCCTTGATGAAATGAATAGAATAAGAGCCACTCTCCAAGCTAATCAATCAGTAAAAAAGGTATCTACACCTACTTCTTCCTATTTTGATATGTCTAGACAAGATCGTGAGAGCTTATCTCTAAGAATTGATGATTTAAATAAGCTTTTAAGGGAAGAAGCGAAAAATGTCAAGAAGGGAAAATTTGAAACTATTAAGATGGCTAATGATATTTTTGAAGATGTATTAAGGTATAGACTAACCAAATTGGTCAATAGAGTAGATTATGTATGGGCTAGCTATAAGAGCATTCATGAAGAAAATATAAGATACCTGCAAGTTCAACAAGCTTTCATGAATGAGTGGAGCAAGTGGATCACTAGAGTGGGTTCTTTAAAAGAGATGATACCTAAAATGGAAGAAGATCTCGAGGCACCTACAAACATCCTTGAAATATTGTAAGTTATTGATTTGGTAAGTGAGATAAAAAAAATTCATGGAAAGTTAGGAATGCAACTCCATAGCAAGCTAAATGCATTCAGCGAAATGGAGAGGCACTATATGATTGGGATATTGAATCAAAATGGTAAACTAAAATTTTTCAATGAATGTAGGTGTGATTTAGGATAGATTCCCACTTCAGAAAAGATGACATTAACTACTAGTGATTACTCCATGTTGAATCCACATATTGATATAATTATGGAAATTGAAACAAGGATGGATGCTTTTGTCAAGGAGGCCAAGGCCCTAATTGATGCTAAATATAATCACTATAGTGTGAAGGTGCAGAGGCTTCTAGATAAAAAATGGCCCGATGAGGAAGAATACATCACATGGTTGGATAAATATACTGAGTAAGTTTGTAAGAGGATGATCATCAATAATGGAGAGGAGAAGAAAAATACATAGCTTGAAAATAGTATAGATTAGGATTTTGATGAAGTATTGAACAATATTATTTTCTCCTCAACTGGAAAGATGGTGGCATTGGTGTTGATGTGGATAAATTACTTTAATATTTTTATATGCTTTTAAAATTTTCAAAATTTGCTAACTAGGTTTCCCTATGCAAACACTTTTTGAGCACGTGCGATATATTTCTTGGCTATTGTAACAACAAAAGAATCCTTTTCATGGTGGGGCCAATTCTCCAACAAAAAATGAAGAATAATTTTGCTTCATGTTTATTCCCACCACCTAAGTGCTTGAGTGCAACAAAAAAGTGAATATATGTTATAGTGGTCCAATAGAAGGATGATATGTGTTCTTTTTGGTCCAATGCTTGTTTTTCTCCTTTGTTTCTATAAGAAATAATTCAAGACCAAAAAGTTGGGGATCATCGCACTACAATTGAAATAGTGAATTGTATAAGGAATACAGAGTATATTATGAATGTTTTATTTTTTTCTTTGGTTCTGAGTCAGTAATCATGTATGTGATTTTGATAACAAGATAGAAAATATGAAGTAGAGTGGTTCTAATTTCTTGGCCATTTTATCTCCTTTATATATATCTTATGAATCATGAATAATATAATCAAGGATTGTTTTATTCATCTCTATTGTTTCTAATGGTTGTGTAATTTCCTTCTTGCTATTTAGCTCAATGAGCTAGTATAAGTGCTTGAAAGAAGTTATTGATTCATAGAAATTATATGCTAGGATACTTGAAGAAGTGGTGGTTGCAAATGTAATATGGGAATACTGTAATGCAATGTTTCTTGAAGCCTATATGTTGCTATATAAAGGATTTTTATCAATTTTCATAGGTTTTTGTTGGCTCCATGTTTAGGATAAGGTATTGGTCAAATTAAAGTACTCAATATAGTTCCTGGATTAATTCATCAGAAAATCACTCTTTATTTAAAATATTTCAAATGAATTACTATTGTAGTTATGTTGAGTTTCATTTCTCGCATGCTCCAATTATAGTATATTTTTAAAAGACTTGCCTACCTTTTCAATATATTGCGTTGTTGAGTGGTTACATGAGAAGTATCTATGTCGGAAATGCATTTACATAATATTCATATAAATTCTTGAATATACATGGTGGGATCACCCTCTTGGGTTTCATAGATCCTAAAGTGAAGGAGTGAAAGTTTTACAAATTTTACTCATTTGTTAGCCAATCCCTTTAGATTGATAATTTTTGGAAGTTACAATATCCATCGCTAATTTAGAAGATTGGTTTGGTTACCATAAAAACAACCAGCAGATTGGAAACTATGTTGGGGACTGTCAAGTCCAAAGTCTCTAGTTCAGATCTAATATAGTCGGAGTCGCGTAGTTTCTTGTTCTTCACTTTTTGAAGAATAAGTATTTTAGAAGATTTAGGTATAAAAGTTATGTCCATTCTTATGTGTCAGGGGCTGGTCCTTTCTTTCACTTTGTGTTTGGTTATGTTCAGAGTCTTGTATGAATTTTCAATTACTAAATCAAAATATACTCAAATTCTATTTCCCAACATTTTGGGTGGCAACTCTGAAGTCTCATATACTAGTGAAAATATTAATTCTGAAAAAGAGCTAAAGGAGAAGGATTCTAACATATTGTTAGAAATCATGAAGAAGACTAGGAGTTACACAAAAAAAATTTGGAGTAGAAAACAAAATACTCATTGGAAAAAGATAAGTAGCCCTTATGGGTGAAGAAAACCACTGAATCGAGTAAGTCTATTAAATCACTTGTTGAAGCATCACCTACTTTTAATAATGAAGTAAATAGTGAAAACACCTAGGAAATTTTGCATGAAGTTGATGTATCTAGGGTAGATCAAGGAATTTTCGCTATTGAGAAAGTTATTGATAATGAACTTAACCTCTCAAGAGAAGAGGATAGATGAGGCTTTTGGGATAAGGATAATTTTTTTTTTTAACCTTTGACCCTTGGAGTCGGGTCTATTTCCAAAGGAAATAATTTTAAGCCGAGAGGTAAAGCTTCTAATGTAGAAGTGCACTTATCTCTTGAAGAAGACCAAATTGATCAGGCATACTATACTACTACACCAAGTGAAGTTGGAGATGTCTTGGAAAATGAAGAAGACATTGACAAATACATGCAAGCCTTGGAGGAGGAAGAACTTTCGCTTAAGCTGGAAGAAGAACATAGGTAGAAGGGGTTGAAAGAAAAATAAGATAGGATTAAAGCTATGCAACTTGAGAGGGATACAAGGAAACAAAAAATAGATAAAATGATTGATGATGCTACTAGGTGGAAGCCCTTTGAGGAAAAAATTTCTAAGTTTACTACTAGCATTACCCTTGAAATTCCTAAGATAACCATCCAAATGGGGACCTTTGTTACTGATAACTATACCACTTCTATTGCAACTACCAAATCCTTAGACCTTTCGACTACCACTAAGAAATCATCATTTATAGATCAAAAGAAGAAGCCCATTTATCAGACAAAAAAGACCACCTTCAATACTTTTAATACCAAAATTCCATCGATCAATACCACCAACCGAAATGCCAATATTGATTCTACCCCATCTGTTGCACGCCCAAAACCTTGAAATTTTGAAGTTGTAATTGATAAATGAAAAATTGTAGGAATAATTGAAAAAGGCTTAAATAGAAGTTGTCGATGTAGAAATAGCTTGGAAGATTGCTTTTCTCGAGATTTTTGGACCAGTCCTAGAGGCCTCAAAAGAATAAATTTGAAGGACATACAACCAATGGAGGTGGTGGTGGGGATCAAGTTGGTGGAGGTGGAGGAAATAGTAAGAATAAGAATTATTATTTTGAAGCTGATGAAGGAAATGAGAAAAGAGGTAGTAATGAGGGAGATGAAAAGGGGAAGGATAAAATTTAGTTTCATAAAAAAGGGATGATGAGGAAAGAGATGCTTGTAGAGATAGAAACAGTAGGAGACCTATCCAAGTTGATAGGTATCAAAAATTATGTTTTGTTGGAATACCTAGATATCCTAACCCATTCCTTGAAGATTTTAGGCCAGTTTCTCTTGTCAGATTTACTAGAAACAATACCTTTAGTTTGGAATACCACCTAAAATATTTTGCAAACATTATGGATTATTTTGAGGTAGAAGCTAAAGATGTCATGATGAAGTTATTTATTTAGTCTCTTATTGAGGATGCTCGGGAGTGGTATAGGGTTTTTCCTATTGAGAGCATTAGCTCTTGGGAGGAATTCAAAAGGGTATTTAGAGAACAGTATGGAGACAAGACTGAATCAATATTTTTCTTAAATCAGTCTAATAACATTGTAAGAGTTTCTAATGAATCCATGGCTAATTTTAATACAAGGTTTCAAAAGGCTAGGAAGAGGTTTCCCCGTCATTTTCAATTGAATGACAATGTGTTATTGGTAAATTATTGCAATGATTTTGATGAAAATATGAGTTATCATTTGTTGGATAAGAATCCTTTGTCATTGAGGGAATCTTACAAAATGGTAGAACATATCAAAAATATTAGCAATGCAACTAGAAAATTCGACAGGAGAGACGACCCATAACTCTTTAAGAACTCAAAGAAGGAAGATAAGAGTTCGGATGCTAAATGGGGTTCTCTTGACGATAAGATTGATAGTTTCATGAAAACAATAAATGATAAAATTGGAAAAAAAAAAAGGCTCAACCAAGGAACTATCAAAGGAATGAAAGACTTCCTCGGTTACAGGACCACCGATATAATACCAACTAGTCTAATTGGAATTTTATTCTTGGTAATTAGAGAAACGTTCAAAATAAGGTTCCCTTGGATCCTCTACAAAACAATTTAACTAAATTTGTTGATGGTATTCCTTGGTGTACAATTTGTCAAATGTCACACTCTCCTCATCAATGTGCAGTTGCACAAGCAGTTGAAATGGAGGAAGATGAGCCTAAAAATTGTGATCAATCCAATGAAGAGGATATTGATATACTCATGACTATGGATGATTCCCACCTTGTTGATAATGAATGTTCTTCAGATATAGAGAGTCAAGAAATGGATGTTGATGACCAAATTCATATTGCAAATGATTATCACCAGCAGGTTGTCTCAAATCAGGATATGGATAGTGATAATGAAATATATAATTTTTAAGAAATAAAAGATAATATTTCCATGAGGATATTGCAAGATGCACTGTGGCTCTCGCTACATAACCTAGAGGATCATATCGTCTAGGAAAAAAAATGGTTGGTGTTGATCAAGGTACTCCTACTGGTCCCTTTATCAAAGAGAAGAATGTTAAAAGTGAAGAATACAAGTTTGATGGATAAGAAGAAATAGTCAAAGCTAAGGAATTCAAGGGAGAAAAAAATTGGGCTAAGAAAATAGATAAACCTAAAGTTACTGACGAATCCAAATCTCTTGCTACAAAGATAAAGACACAAAAGTAAAGTCCTGAAGTTACAAGAAAAGATGTCAACCACAACCCTAAAGTAACAAAGAACCAAAAAAAGGAAATTAGCATGGATAAAGGTATGCTTCCATTCAAATTAACTAAATATACACTAGTTGAAATGTTTCAATTACTTATTCAAGTGAATATTTCTATTCCTTTCCTTGAAATGATGAGGATTGAGGAACACAAACAAAATGAAGTAGCACTTATCAATGGTGCTACTATAGCCTATGCTTAACTAGTGGTCCCCACTCCACCCAAACTAAGTGAAATGGACAAGAGAGACAAATAATTTGAGGAAGTGATTACTAAAATCCATCATATTTTTCTAGGAGACTAAGTAATAGCTTTCCCTAGGAAGATAGACCCATTCTTCCTTACACTAATTGTTGAAGGAAATTTTCTAAAAAATTGTATTACTGATTCTAGAGCATATAATAACATCATGTTGACCAATATCATGGAGGCACTAGGATTGAAAGTTGATAGCACTCATGGTAAGTGTTATTCCATGGATTCAAGAGAGGTTCTTGTTATTGGTGTGATTAATGAACTACCTTAAAAATTGCTAGCATATCCAAATAAAGAGTTTAATATGAGTGTGGTGGTTGTAGATATCCCACCTAATTATGGAATGTTACTATTTAGAAAATGGAGTTATTCAATGGGAGATAGTATGCAGTGTGACATGTCCTACGCCACCTTTCCTATTGATGACAAGGATTTGAAAGTTGTAAGGGAGCCAAAGGTGCCACATATGTTGCAACATGTTCCTAAAGATGATGCAATTATTTTTATTGATACTGACATCAGATACTTCAAAGTGGAAGAAGTGCTAGGAGAAATTGATAGGTGCCCTACACCTATAGAGAATGAAGTAACAAAGTTTTCTGAAAAGGATGGACTATGGAAAATGTATTTTGATGGTGCAAATTCCAAAGAAGGATTTTGTGCAGGGATACTATTGGTGCCACCTAGTGGTAACATGTACAAATTTTCTTTCACTTTATCTTTTATTTGTACAAATAATGTGCTAGAATATGGGGCATTGTTACTTGTATTAAGCCTAGCTAAGAAACATGGGATAAAGAAGTTGATGCTAATTGGTGATTCTAAACTAGTAATATCTCAAGTGAGAGCCAGGTATGTGTGCAAAAACAATAGGTTGAAGTAGTATAAGAATGTTGTTTGGGATTCCATAGAGTATTTTGATGCTTTTGGAATTGATTAGATGGAAAGAGGAAAAAACAAAGTAGCAAAATTACTTGCTAATATCGCCTTGATACCATATAATGTAACTTTTGCAGGTATGTCAAAGGTTGAGGTAGAATCAAGGCCTTTAAGTCTTGATAATGTGCAAAATTGGAAGATCTTCAATGATGACAAAGATGTTCTAAATTTTTTTAAATGTGTTAATGAATATGAGGGTCAAGAGATCGACTTTGGTCATTTTTTTAGGAATATGGATGGCAAGGACATAGTATTTGGAGATTAGATCATCCAATTAAGGATAAAAAAAATCCCTAAAGTCCCTATAGCACTAGAAAGGGTCTTTGATAGTCAAGATCAGAGAAATATTAAGACAATTGTTGCTCATCTAGAGGACTTGGAAGAAGTAAATTTGGGGACTTAAAACACCCCTAAGAAAGTATATGTGGGAAGGAAAATGAAGCCTAAGGTGAAATCAGTGTTAATCACTTTATTGAGGAAATACCCACATGTCTTTGCTTGGTCGTATGATGACCTGAAAGCATATAGTGAGGAATTGTCTCAGTATGAGATTACTTTGAAGAAAAATGTTAAGCCTTTTAGGTAGAAGCAAAGACCAATTAATCTTACTTTAGCTCCCAAGATGCAAGAGGAGATTGTAAAGTTAAGATATTCTAGTATCATAAAACCCATTAGACATTCCTCACGGGTGTCCAATTTGGTGCTTGTTAGAAAAAATAATGGAGATATAATATTGTGCATGGATTTTAGGTACCTGAATATATCCCCATTAAAGGATAATTATCCATTGTCGAATATGGAATCCATGTTATATAAGGTAACTTCCTGTCAACTATTATTGATGATGGATGGATTTTTTGGTTATAACCAGGTGAAGGTGAAGGAATCTGAGTAGTACAAGATTGTGTTTACCACTCCATGGGGCACCTATGTAAATGTGAGGATGCCATTTAGCTTAACAAATGAAGGTGCTACCTTTCAATGCGCTATGGATGTAGCATTTTCAGATTTTATTGATTTTTTCATGGTTATTTATCAAAATAACTTCAAAACATACTCTAAGAAAGAGGAAGATCATTGCACACATTTGGATAAAGTGTTTGTCAGGGCTCTAGGGTATGTGATCTCTTTGAACCTAAAGAAATGTGACTTTGGGGTCACTGAAGGTAAACTGTTGGGGCACGTTGTCTCTAAGGAAGGAGTGAGGATTGAACCAGAAAGTGTAGCAACCATTAATAAGATTCCTTAGCCAAAGAAAGTCAAGTGAATTCAATCATTCTTTGGCTAGATTAATTTTCTAAGGAGGTTTGTAACTAGCTTTGCGGAAATCACCAGAACCATTTCCAAAATGTTGAAGAAGGGAGAAAAGGTGCATTGGAATGAAGAGCCTAGTCAGGATTTCAAGAAAATCAAGAAAGCTATTAAAGAAGCTCTAGTTTTAAAATATCTTGATTTCTCTAAGCCAATCCATATTTTTTGTTTCACTTCCTTTCATACTATTTCTGCTATTTTATTAAAAAAGAATGTTGAGGGCTATGAACAACCTATTGCATTTTTTACCAAGTCTTTACAAGCTGCAGAGCTAAAGTATGACACAATTGAAAAGAAAGCATATTGTCTTGTCAAAGCTATAAATAATTTTATGACTTATTTAGTTGAATCTATTGTCATATACTTTGTACCAAGTGTTGTTGTGAGATATTTTCACTTAGCAAGAGAAAACAGGAAGAAGGTGTCTATGGATCAACAAGATCCAATAATTTAACATCAATGTCCAAATTACCAAACAAGTGAGAGGGAAACACCTAGAAAATTTGATGGGTAAACTAGTTTGGATGTCAACCAAATAAGTTAGACAAATATTGTTAATATTGCACCTATTTGTGACATGCAAACATGTGGATGGTAGAGAAGAATTTTCCAATATTTAAAGACTCTCCAATGTCTCACAGTTATGGCTGATAATGAGAATAGGACATTAAAATATCATGCCATCAAATATGTGATTATTGACAATGAGTTGTGCTGGAGAAACCCCAATGGTGTGCTACTTAAATGTGTGGATGGAAAGCCAACATTGGAAATCTTGTAGGAATTGAAATGTGGATTATGTGGTGGTCATTATATGGCTAAGAACACTTCTCATAAGGTCTTGAGAGTAGGATTTTGGTGGCCTACTATTTTTAAGGATACTCACAAGTTTGTAAAAACTTGTGATGCCTATTAGAGATTTGCAGGAAAAATAAAATTCTCAAGAAGCTTGCCACTGAGGCCTATTGTTGTTCAAGCCCCTTTCCAACAATGGGGACTTTATTTCATTGGAGAGATACCAAAAAAAATTATTGGAGGGCATTCATGGATTGTGGTTGCCACTGACTATTTTACCAAATGGGTAAAAGAAATACCCACAAGAAGGGAAACAAGCAAAGTGGTGGTGGACTTCCTACTAAATAATATTTTGATCAGATTTGGAGTCTGAGAAAATACCATTTTAGATAATTCTATGTGTTTAAAATAAAATGAATTCAAAGTTTTCTATGATGACCATGGCATACAAGTTTCCTATTCTTCACCTTACCATCCTCAAGGAAATGGTTAGGCTGGATCCACCAATAAGAGCTTATTGAAGATCCTTAAAACGGTGTTGGAGAAGAACAAGAAATATTGGGACTTGAAGATCAAGTTTGCAATTTGGGTAGATGATGTAGGAGCATCCTTAGTTCTTTGGAATCCTACATCAACCAAAAATATATTTATTTCAATTTTGTTCTTGTTCAATTCTTGTTCAATTCCAGTTTGTAGATTCAATATTTCATCATATTTTCTCATCGAACCCTATGGATCTATGTTTCATCATGGACATGTTCATTTTCCCTTATTCCAAGATTTCAAAATAATTGGATCTTTTTCCAAAAATTTATCCCTTTTGGATTAAGTGACAGTTTCTAAGAAAAAGCACTGAAGGAGTTTCAAGCCTAACAGCTAGTTTTGTCTCTTGTGGATCCTTGTGAGTTGTTCCAAATTATTCCATAGAGTTTCCCCGAACTTAGTTTTGGTCCACACTTCATCTTATGCACCTACCGAGTTGAAATTAAAATTTAAGGCTGACCTATTTCACATACATGTTACGTTTACTTCATCAAAGATTGTAATGATCTTTGGCTAACGTGGAGAATTCTTGATGTCCAAATGTGATATATATCACTATAACAGATCATTAGGAAAGCATGTAGAATGACTATTGGATTCAATATGTAATATTTTGGCTCGTATAAAGGAGCATATAGGAATATTGTATTTCAAGCATGTTGTATTAGACCTATGAGCCTGATCTATTAGCTCGAATGTTGCCAATTGACTGTAACTATAATTTATGGTAATAAGAATGGTTGAATATGCATTTTCCTCCATATTCAATGTGGATTTTATTGTGTAACTCTTGTTGCATGGTCCAAGTTGTTCTCTTTGAGGACCCTCCTACCATGACTACACCAGCAAATAGAGTGACTATGAAGAAAGCTATAGGTTATTCACCATTTGGCCTGGCGTATGGTTTGGACACTAGATTTCCATAGAATAATTTTTTAAAGATGTATAAGTTTGTACAAGAATATGATGATGATATCTGTGATGATATTCAACATAGAATTGATCACCTTGTGCAGTTGGATGAAACCAGAGGAGAAGCTCAAACCAAAAATGTAAAATTGTAGCTGCAAGTAAAGAACCTGCATGACAAGAGAGCTTCTCCTAGGAAATTTTAAGTGAAAATTATGGTATAGGCCTCAAATGCAAGGGCACAAGACAAGGGTAAGCATGGGAATTTGGAAGCATTATGGTTAGGCCCTTATCTGATTGCCAATACATATGGGGAGGATTCTTACTTCCTCCAAATCTTGACAGGTGAACTGTTTGAGCTGCTATTACATGGATAGTTCTTAAATCCATACTTCTCCTAAGTATGTTGTTATTCAATGTATGTTGCACATTTTGTACATTTTTTATATAGGTGTGTTTTCTTTGGTTGTGTCTGGTTTGGTTTTGCTACCTT